>JACXIV010000015.1:5288532-5870209 GCA_014737475.1 Bombus confusus
GTAAACAAATGGGATATATCTTGTTCTTCTGTTCCTAAATATATAAATTAAAACATAAATGTGGCATAATATAATATATATAATATAACAATGATTTTATAATCACTATACTCTAGATTATTCTATAAATTAATTATGCTGTAAGTTTGATTCTTCATTTGCAGAATCATCTGATAATTTGATATTTTATTTACTTTATATTCTATTATATAATATATTGAATCTCATCTTCATAATATTGATAGAGGAGGATGATGTAATAGCCATCTTGAATGTGGAAATTTATAATATTCAAAATATTTTTTAACACATTACCATAAAAATTATAAATTAGTAGATTTTTAGATAGTGTTTTATGTTTTATACTTTAGGTGTCAAAGAAATTGGAACTGGTCTACATAACAAAAACGTGTCAAAATCAGAAAGTTTCAACATTAGTCCAACCAAAAATTCTGGCATAACATTAGAAATTCAACCCAGTGGTCATGTGATATTAGGAAAAAAAGGAGTTACACTTACTTGTATAACTGGATCAAATCAAAATATTTCTTGGTTACACAATGGAATACCTGCACCACCATGTGGTATTGCACGTTGTACTCTTCTCAAGAATGGTTCTCTTCACTTACATAAGGTACATATTAGAAAACTTTATTTGATATTTATCTTAAAATTAAATCAATTAAGTTGTTTATTTTATTGTTATAACAGATGGTGCAAAAGTTTAAAGAAAAAAGCTCTACTACAGTTAACTTTAAAGATTATTACAAAGATGAATACCGTTGTGTAACACGTACTAATTTAGGGCTTCTAAGATCATCTCCTACATTTATTCACATAGCAGGTAAGTTTTCTTATTTAACATACTGTTATTAAGCTGTCTGATTTTATAAATGATGTTAAAACATATAATTATATTTGTTTAGAACTTGCCCATGTATTTAAAAAGTCACCAGAAAATATAACTGTACAAGAAGGTGAAATTGCAAGATTATCTTGTTTAATAGATAGTGTTCCTTTTCCTCCTAATATCACGTGGCAGCATAATGAAAAAATATTGTTGCCCAATCAGAGTAATTTAAAGTAAGTAATTTTTGTCAAAAATTAACAATGAAATTATTTTTTATATTAATTGAGATTGTTTAATTTGCAGTAGTAAGTATATAATGGTACCACCAGGTGTTCTGTATATAAAAGCAACGAAGTTATCAGATGCTGGTTCATATAGGTTTGTATCTGTACTAGTATCGTATAATTGTAAAACAATTTGTGAAATCAAATTAATAAAAAGAAAACTATATAATATATTATCTATTTTCACAGATGCATAGTAAATAATGAATTCCTAAAGAAAACCAAAAAAAGTAAGGAAGCAAAATTAACTGTTATTTCACGACCAGAGGGTAATGGATCACATATACCACCATTGTTATTTCCACAAATTTCATACAATCATTGGTTGTTAAATGGATCGAATCTTAGTTTAGTATGTGCTGCATCTGGATACCCACCACCACTTATGATGTGGTCATTTATTCCTCGCTATACTGGTATTTGATATACATGTATTAATAACATTATTTATATATAAATGATATTTATAATATACAAATATAATGATTTATTAATTTTTAGGTAATCATAATGTTGCACAACCTCGCATTTTGCTTAATTCTAGTATTGGTATTAGTATATTGTCACTAGTAAATGTGAGTGCATCTGATGCAGGAGTTTATGTATGTTCTGTAAAAAATTTTGTTACAAATAATGTGAAGATTCAAGTAAGTTATTAAAAAGTATTATTAAATATGAACATAGTTGTTCATAATTTTAATAACATGCTGCAAAAAACATTTCAGAATGTAACAGTGGATATATTAATACCACCATCATTTGTAAAGATACCTACAAATCAAGTATGTCCAAATGGGAGAACTGCAAGATTTGAATGTCAAGCACAAGGGTTACCTGTGCCTAAAATATATTGGTTAAAAGATTCATTGAATATAACAATTAATGGTAAAGTTATCCATTACAAAATAAATATTGATTTATTTATATTCATATTATAATACATATGATTTATGTATAAATTGTTTTTACAGGACGTAGGACTATATATACAAAAGAATTTAATAAAATGGAACTTGCAATATCAGCAACAGTTCCATCTGATTCTGGTATTTATCAATGTGTTGCTGTAAATTCTGTGGGAGAAATTTGGGCCGCAGGTCGACTTCAAGTAAACACATCTCGTAATAGTCCTGCTGCACCTACCTCTTTAAAATGTCGTGCTCTGTCACCCGTTAAAATTTTTATTTCCTGGGAACCACCAAAGTCTCTATCACATAGCAGTATTAAAGCTTATACCGTCCATTATAGTCCCGTAGGTAAGTTTAAACGATTTAATATGCATAGAAATATTTATATAATAGTTAAATATTTTATATAGTAGTTAGTTAAACATTTTATAATATTTTTTAACATCTTACATATCGTGTTCATCAAGAAGGAGGCAAAGAAGAAGTTTCTCCACCTGAACCAGGTAATTCTACGTCAGTAGAAGTGACGAAGCTTCTTGAACCATATACTAATTATTCCTTCTACATACGAGTGTGGAACAATTATGGTCCTAGCGATCAATCAGCCACCATTTTGTGTTCTACAGCCCCAAGTGGTGCGTTATTTTTTAATGTAAATTATACCATAAACATAACGAAAAGCAAAAGATATAGTTTATTTTCTTTATTCAGTTCCTAAAGGTGCACCAAAAGTAAACGCGAATATACTTAGTAGTACAAAGTTAAATGTATCATGGGAGCCATTACCTAAAAAGGAGTCTCGTGGTGTTGTGGTACAATATAAATTACAATTGAGACTGCATGAACATCCATCTTCTCGGGTTCTTCACTTACCCGCTGACGTGGATTCTTATGTATTTTCTGGTATGCATGTAATTTTTTTTGTACAATCACATTAATTTTATTTGAAGATTACTAATCATATTTTTGAAGATTTAATACCTGGAGCACAATACGACCTACGAGTACTAGCCAGAACAAAACAAGGTTGGCCTAACGTGAGCGAATCGCAATTAGAGTGGATTACTGTAACTATGCCACCTGCTGAATCTAATCAATTTATTATCAAAAATGTTGTGGATGTACAAGTATTAATAATAAATGCTTCAATTGTAAAGGTTAGTATACAAATTTTGTTAATCGAATCTTTTTAATATTATTGCATTATTGTATATAATATAATATTTATCATATATATCATATGTATATGTATGAATAACATATTGTATATGTGTATATATATGCATAATATATTATATATATTATATATTACATATTATATTGTATTTCTATAATATTGAAATAAATTTTGTCATATTAGATGAAATGGAAAATAAATGTTAGGGAAAATAACATAATTGAAACGGAATTTGATCTTTGGCAAATTTATTGTGAGAATCAAAGTGGACATAAATTAGCAACTATTTTTTTACCACAAAATGTTACAGAATATGTATTTACTAATCTTGGTAAGTATTAGTCATGATCATTTCCAAAAAATTATGTATGTGTTGTGTTCTTCTTTAATTATATATTTATTTTTTGCTTATAATTAGATGTAAATGTTTCTTATACGATGGGCTTATGTATGATAAGTTCTGGTGAAACAACAGGCTGTTTAACAAAACAAATACATACTATTCAACTTGATACAAGTAAGTATATTATAAATATAAATTTTATTACAACATAAACGAATTAATTGCATATATCATTTTTTTTTATTAATCAGATAATGTACCAATGGCCTTGGAAGCAATTCCTGTTTCACCTACTTCCATAAATGTTACGTGGTCCTTGAATGGTGTGCATGAAGTGAACTCTTTTGAATTATGTTATCATGCAATTCATGTCGCAAATTCAGATGGTCCTAAATGTTTTATATTGTACGCAACATAAGTTATGCATAATCTTTTTTCATTATAATTTCAATCAACATCTTTACACTAAATATTTTTAACATCCTTTTGACAGGAACAGTACGAAAGCAAATATTGACAAACTCAAACCATTTACATTATATCAGTTTAAAGTAAGGGCCATTCAAAATAATACAAACCAAAGCAATTTTTATAGCGAATCTGTAGAATGTTATACGAATGAAGATAGTAAGTGTAGAAATACATTAAATTTATTTGTACGTTCGTATTACAGAAATGGTAATTTAACAATTAATTTTAGTTCCTGGCAAAGTAGAAGAAGTACAATGGTTTTTAGTAAATAATACAAAAGTACGAATTGCATGGAAAGAACCAAGTAATATAAATGGTATAATACAACACTATTTCGTTATATACACAATGGACTTAACAGATTCAGCCACAGCATGGAGAAATGTGACAGTACTTGGTAATAAAACATCGACAACTTTACCTGGTCTAACTCCAGGAAAACGGTATTTTGTCATGGTTCAAGCTATGACAAAGGCCGGTTATGGTAAACCGTCAGATCCTATAATTATTATTACTGGTGGTTCATCAAAGGTACCAAGTCCTCCAGATGAACAAAAACCACCACAAAATACAAAACCTGATCAGAGTCTTGGTAAACAAACTTATTTGCTTCAATTGTACAAGAAGTTAATAGAAATAATAAAATTTAATCTTATAATTATTTCATATTTACTTATTTTAGGTATAATTCTTGGTGTAAGCATAAGTATTGGATTTATCACAATTTGCCTGTGTAGTATATATTGTCGAAAAAAATGTGAGAATGCTCGTATTTTGAGAGAAAGTGCGCAATCTACAAAAGGTCGTGCTTCGGTACGAAATGGAAATAGATGTTGCGCGGATCAGTCTTCTACATCAGTGAGTCAACAGATGAATACCAGAATAACGCCTAATGAAATTGAACTTGCTGTTCTTTGTCCCACATCTCCAATCACAACTAACCCACATTTAGACACGAAAGTATGTAAATGTTTTTTTGTAATGTATATAAACATAAGCTTATATTTGAATAAACAATTCTATAAAAATACATCATTGCAGGGTGGTAAATCTAATGGAATTCTTGAATCTTGTGTAAAAGAGCCTTTATTACCATCATGGGAAATAAATGGTGAACCGAAAGATATTCATATAACAAAAAATTCTCAGGTGCGAACAGTTTTCATTTTAAATAATACAAAATGATTAAATAATTTTTATATATGAAACTAATACATGTCTTGAAATATAGTACAAAACAATGGACAGTGTTGTCTTAAGTACACAGAAACAAGAACAAGAGCCAGAACAAGATTTAGATGGCACACAGCTTACGGTGGTCAATTGTACTTTAGGCAGTAGCAATAGCAGTTTAAATAATAATTCTGGTTGTCCAGATGGAGATACGTCCTTACCAAAACCTATGTGTATATCTGTTCCGGCGCTTGGACCAAATGGATGAAACCATTAGGCAATATATTTGCGTGTTCACATTTTCTTCCTATGCTTCCGTGCAACAGGTAGGATGTAAAACTTTTCGTGCAACTTGAATCATTTGATTGCAAGATGTATATACACACAAAAGTACATACATACATATGTATGAATTACAAGAACAGAATTCTCAAGGAAGTTAGAAGCAATGCAAGTTACTATATTTTACAAGTTTAACACGGCATAACTTGTGAATAAAAATACTAACGCATACATGATTAATGTAAATAATAGTGTTTTGAAAGTGCGTTGAATCTGGACACTTCAACTATTATCTTGTATATAATGTTTGAAAGCAAGTTATTATTATCGATAACACAGTATTTCCGTATTAGCAGTTCGGCAAGGAATCTAGTAATTTTTAGATTTCATTTTGTATGAAATAATACCGTGGCACAGATATATCATGCAAATGATACTTAATAATATTCATTAGGTAACTTGCTCATATGTATATTTACATCTATTAAAAAAAGAAGAATATGAAAATGAAAATTAAGCAAGTGGGATGATATGAAAATTCTTGATGTGCACCTGGGTGTCTGTTAATTATGAGTATGTTCATAAAATATCATGTTTCGAATAATAGTGAAAAAGTAAATAATGCATTCCTTCACACTAGAAGACAAAATTATTAAATATCCAAATTACGGGTATGGCCTAATCTATTTCATGATATATATTGCTTTTATAGAGAGCAATAGTACTGATCATTCCAAAATCTTAAGTTTTCCATTAACTAAATCTAAATTAACAAAAGATGGTTCTTAGGTTCTAAAAAATTAAGAAAAAGTACTATATAATCAGATTTTATGTATTAAAAGTATAGTCTAGGTTTTTCTTTTATTACAAATACTATAACTATACATATAACATCGCAAATCTTGGCAAATATTTATTTTATTGAAAAATAAGACGTTGACAAACATTTTTAAAAAATGTAACTGAAATGTCCATATTATATAATTTAGCAGAATCTTTTTTATACTACAAGTTTGATAACTGTATTATACACTATTGAGACATTTGAGAACAGGAAAAAATAACAATGAAATTTGTAAAAACAGCATTAAAATTTTATAATATAAAAAAATCTACAAAGGGAATCGAAACAATTTTAAATCATAATATTAATTTAATCACTGGAAATATATAATGTAATATATGTATTTTTTCCTGTTCATATGATAAAAATAAACCTTATGTTGTACAAGATATTTAAAGTTAACTACATCATACAAAAGCAAAAAGTGAAAAATGCGAAAGAAAACTATAAACATATTCCAGACTGGTGCATGTTACCATGACAGAAAAACCCAACACAGTACCTGATAGAATAAGCTATATCTTTTAGAGTGAGACGTAGATATGTCATGTTATTATTGTACCTCCATTAATTGTTATTTATTACATTTTACATTCAGTACTATTTTAAATGATCACATTACACTGAATTTATGCAATAACATAGTCACTACAAGCACAGTATGAAATCATGTAAAAATAGAATTAATTCAATCTGCACATGCTAGAGATTTTACCATATATTTATTACACAGAGTTTTACATCTTTGTACGAGATAATTTGTTAAACATATAATTTAAAGTCATTTTTGAAAAAATTATTCTGCCTTGTGTTGAAATGATGTTGCTATTAATAGAGATTTTTTATATTGTATATTCTATAACTAAACTTTTTTGAATATATCTCATAATTTACCTATTTTTATGAAAACTCAGTACAGTGGATTACTAAAAAATTTCACAAGATCTGATTGCAGTTTTATGAAAATAAGTAACTTCATTTAAACACTATTCATGAAATTCGTTACATATTCTACGATCACGATTATTAGAATCTCAATTTCATGAAGATAAACTATCATAGCTATTTACTGACTTGACAGTTCTACAACAAATTATGTTTGTTATGAAACATAAACATTTCACAGATAGAATGCCTGTTTTGTGATTTTTATTTAAATGATTTGTTTTCCATTTGTTATCATATTTAACACGACCTGTTACATTTTATGTTACTGACATATAGTAGTATACTTTTATATTTGTTGAAGGTATTTGTTACTCTTCTTAGAGTTAAATAAGAAACGCGAATTGATATGTAATAGTAGGCAACTAGTAACTGATCGCTCATGAATTCATTTTTCTTTTTGCATTAAAATTCTTAAAATATTTTTAAATATTTTTTGCACTGTATGTATATGTTAATTATTAAACTTGTACAATTTTCCAACATTAATGGAATTTAAAAAAAGAACAAAAAAATAGTTGTAAAGAAAAAGGTATTATTTTTAAGGGGGAAAAAAGATAGATCAAAAGCATTAATAAAGAAAAAGATATAATAATTAATATGGCGACAAAATATTCCATGGCAAATACTACGCCTTTGTCATTTTAAAAAGTGTTTTGATTTTATTGTATACAAATCTTAATGTTTGTAGAATTAAATTGTATTTTGATCATTTTACTTTTTAGCAGCATAATGTACTGTATTTGTTAAGCGCGATATTGTTCTGTCTGCTATGAACGTAATTTTATTATAAAAAATCATTTATTTGCGTTAATTTGTACCTTATATAAAAAGTTTTCAGTTTATAAGACAATATTCGTAAATTTGAAATGGATTGAAACGTATTGGTGTTGAATTGGTATCATAATATCTTTGATTAATTGTGTGAATGTGATAAGTTTCAAGCTTTGTAAAAGAGAAAAAAGAGAAAGCAAAAAATAGAGTCGCCGTGCTGTTATCTGAGCGTTTTATTTGCTTCAAAAGATTGATTACACAGTATTGAAGTACAAAGCAATAAACATTGTTATCTTTAGACTACAAATAGGAAACAACAAGTATTGTAAATGTTACATTTATAGTATAACGATTTATATGAAAGAAAAATATTGGAATTGAGGCTATTTTGATTACAATTTTTTTTTAAAAAGTATTTGTTTATCTTGTAAATTATTATATACATTGATTTAGAAATATCATACTTACTTTACAGCATTACGCTAAGCAATGTTTCGGATATGCATAAGGTATTATTCATTCATCATTTATGCATCAAATTTAATTTTCTATTATATCATTCAAACTTGTACCTTTACTACATGATAAGGAGCATAGTACATATTATTTCATTTCACTTGCAATAGTTTCTTCACAAAGTAACAATCCAATAGTATTGGCCATACACAGACAAAGTATTAATTATGTTGTACGGCGACTCTAGTCAAGTAAATATACCTCCATAATTGCCACCCTATACAAGGGGTAGGTATCTTATATTACTTAATTTTAACTTAACCTCAGTACCTATTACACAGCACTATAATTTAGATTTACACGATTTACCTCAAAAAATTTATTACAATGAGTAGATATAGCTAAGACATTATACTTTATTTTATATAAGATATATATGAAAAAACAAACCCGGTAAAAGAAATTTGATGTTTGTATAATTGCCGTTAATTATAGCACTTATTCTATATTGAGAAAACTTTATTAATTTATTTTTTCATAAATCCTTATCATTTTTTTACTGGAACATACACGATTAATGTATTGCTATAATTATGCTGTTTTTTAGGGTGCAGTTACTTTGTAAATATTTTTATCTACGATTGTATATATATTATCTGCAGAAAATATTAAAAGTATATATTTTAATATATTATGTATAATGAACTACATCAAATTATAATCTTATTGTTTAAAGTATTAAAACGATACACGAAATATTTAATGATATTGTTGACCCTTCTGATGCAGTATCTTGTTGTAACCAATGATTGAAATAAAATTAAAACAGTGTATCGATGTTGGTTGTGTTAAAATATATGTAAAAACTAATACCTAGCCCTAGAAAAACATTCAGTTACGAAGAACTGCGAAGGTACAGGTAAAACAAGCGAATAAATGTGTAAATGAGTAACTTTATTATCAAATTAATAACAATTGCTTCAGAATAGTAATGCTATTAATTTTTCTTGGCAGTTATTGCCATTTTATTATATTATTTTGTGTAAAAATTATGTTTATCTTTATATAATAAACTTACTAATTTTTTTGTGTTTGGCGTTTAGAAATATTTTCTAACTTAATTAATATTATTTGTACTTGATTTAATACATCATATAATTTAAATATATCTAATTTATTAAATTTATATAACCATAAGATATCATTTACTTGGAATAAAAAGATTTCTAAGTTATGAGTCACAGCTTTTGGAAGATACATGTTAAGTGGAATGCAATGGATATAAAAACACAAAATCCTTCTACTTCTATAGATCTTGTTAGTTGTTTAACAGTTTTTATTTATACTCCCAGTCTTGAAAAATTCAGTATAAAAAGCATTTTGGCGATATACATAATTCTCTAAAATATTCATCCAAATAACATTACATGATATAATATATCGTGTTTAGGCATGTAAATATCTAGTTTTATTCTTCAATATTTTTCAACTTAGTTATTTCTATAATGTCGAAACTGACTAGCAACCCTAAGGTGCAAAAATTTTATACCTCAAACTATAGTAAAATTAAGTACGTTAATTCCTACTTTATCACATTTGCAATAGGCTTATACATGAAATCTTCATATTCCATCTGTACTTTTTTATAAACTCGACTAACAATATTTGTTAGAAGGTAAAATACGAGTAAGGTGTGTAACATACAATAGAGTATGTATCTTGCATAGATTACTAGGCACAAGGTGAAACGCTCCAAAAGTTATTTCATACAAATTATTGTAAGCTTTTTCAATATTTGATCTTGGCAGTCTGTATTGATAAAATTCATAGAACCAAGGAATGTGGAAATATCTTCATGTTTACATAATCATCAAGAACCTATAAATAAATAATTGACATAACATTTTCCTCATCAGAATTTATGTTCTTTTAGCCACATAAATAATTATTTACCTCTTTCAAAGCATCTTTTGTGAGTTTTGGATAAAGATATGTAAACCCAATACTCGATAATTTTCCTGCTTGTAGATACAAATGCTTATTGTAAAGAAGTTCTTGATCTATATATGGAGACAGAGGACTATTTTCCACTCCATCTTTATTGCAAGCTTCTGCCCAAGGTCCCATATGTTTGTCATTGACTTCTTCAACGACAGAACTCATATCTGTCTAAAATACATAAACAAAATAACGTTTTTAACCAACATCGGAATTTAAAACTTGCATTATACTTCAAAGAAATTATATCTCAATTTCTTAGTAGTAAGAGAAAAAAATAATGTAATAAATTTTCTTCCATACTTTGGCTAGCGTAGATAGTGCAGTACCCCAATAATCATGATTAATATTAAACAATTCTGAAACTATAGCACTGATTGATCCTTGAGTTGAATCACCTTCGTCAACAACGTTATATGTTTGGCCTATAGTTTCTGGCCTATTTACTACATGCCAAATAGCCCTGGCTACATCCCTCACATGAACTGTGTTCATGTGAAGATCTGGTCCCCAAAGTAATTTCATCATTTCCCCCAAATGTTTATAAACAGCTCCTACTACTAAACGTGGTGCTACATAAGGGAAATCAATTTGTATATATAAAATATTTGAAAAAATTATTTGTTCATTTTCTATTAGACAATAAATTATTATTACCTAATCCATTTCTATCACCACAGCCATATACTATGGCTGGTCTAAGGATTGTAAAGTTTAAATTTGGTATGTTTTTTAAATCGTTCTCTACTTGTAACTTATACTTTGCAACAAATGTCCATGGTTCTCCACCATCTTCTTCTTTGAGAGAATTCTATGAAAATATTACAGATTACTAATCTTTGTAATAGATTATTTAATACAGAAATATCAAAGTTCACATACTTTGTCAGAGGTGCTAAAATTACCAGAAGATATTTCTACATAACGATCAACTTGTAATTTTGCAGCTTGTTGAGCACAATTCATACTCAACTTATAAATTCCTTCTTTATATACAGGATCTGTTTGACTGCTCTTTGTTTCTCCAGCGCAATTGATTACAAAATTAATCGGATTGTCAGATAAAAATGCATTTTGACAAGATACTACAAACAAATATTCAAAGGCTAATCATAAAGTACATGTTCAACGAAACAATTACGATAGTATTACTAGTAGATAGTAGATAGTAATACTATCGTAATTGTTTCGTTGAAAATAGATAGGCGCTATTATCAGACTTTAAATTACCAGTATTGATTAAATTTGAGCTCTTAAATTCGAGTAAAGGATGCTCGAATAATTGCTGATGTTTAGTATTCAGCCAAGCAGTTTGCGGCGGCACTTTATCCACGACACGTATAAAAGACACAAGATCGTTATCCAATAGATATTCGACGAGATTACGTCCTATGAAACCGCATCCTGTTTCAACGATAAAACTTCTTTTTAGTTGTTTTGTTTGTCACTTCCGCTATATGCTATCATATGAAGTAGAATATGCTCACCTCCTAAAATTATTACTCTTGGCTTTTTATTAGAATCAGACGTTGCCATAATTATTTGTCATTTAAATCTGTTATTCCTTCGTTAAGTTTCGTCCACTTTTGTCAAAGTGAGAAGAGCGTTATGCGTTATGACACTTCATAAAAAGACTTCGGTTAGTGATATGGTTATCAAATCACTGTGCGATCAGCCTTCACCTAACCTCAAAAATATGCCGCAAATAAACGTGTTACCACTACCACCGTTCTATACCGATGCCTTTCGTCAGAATCATCGATGCTGAATGTAGTTTTTGATTGCCTTAAGTTAGAGGAAGACAGAATCATGAGGTACCGTTCACTGACGATTCTCGGTTGCAGTTTAAAAATGCCTTCTCCTAAATCGCGCATCAATCACTAACAAACAAAATATGAAGAACACCTACCGAAAAACGAGATTATGAATGATCGATATGCTACTGGCCGAGTTTCAAAACTGATGTGAACGCGGTCGATAGAGATACTTCTCTATCTTATCGATAGAGTGATAATGTATAAATTATTATAAATTTCATCTAGTAATTTTTATAAATTTAAAAACATATTTTTCTTATAAACTTATGATATAATGATGCATATATATACATACTATAATTATTGTTTTTATATAACACGATATACACATTTTTTAAATGTACTTTATAGACTTTGTGATTTTTATTTTTCCCTCTTGACTTATATTAGATAACATACTGAATAGTTTATATCTTTATTTTGTACGTCTCCTACGTTTTATAAGAGATAATAAAATCCAAATTGCAAAAACACCAAGCGCACCAACTTTTTATCAGCGTGGTACCGTGGTAGTTCTATTGTGATCCATTAGTTTATGATTAATCTGCGGTGTATCTGGCATGTAGCTTTACAAGTCCTTAATCTTAGTTGATTTTTACCAATTTTTTCGAACGATATTGCATCCAAGGTGTACTCGAAACTAAAAAATTTGCTTGTTCATTCTTGAAGCTAAATATAATAACTCGAAAGTGATTAAAATCGAGATGTTTTAGTGGTCAAAATATGACATAAATCCATGGTGTGTGCGTTCCGACATAAACGTGGGAGAGGAGAGGAAGAGAGATGTGTTGGTGGATGAATTACTACAATTTGCTTAATAGCTAATAGACTCAATTTCTTTATTTTTCTTTTTTTAATTTGTTACGGTTTCGACGTACTCAAACGGGAAAGATGGTGCCGTAGAAAGTCATATTTGAGAAAGAGATATGCACGATGGTGTGGATTACGTAGAAATAACCCAGATGTGACGGCTAAGCGCGAATCCCGGACCTTGCGCACCAAAGTCCGGCGCTTTAGCCACGGTCGTGAACACCGTGCGTCTAGACTTGAAAAATTTCTGGTATGCTTTTTACGATCTGTTCACGATGTCCTTATATGCGACGATACTGCCATATCTCATCCTAGGATTGTTAGGTAATTGCTTGTTTCCATTATCTTTCGTTTGACAGTTGCATCCGCGAGTTAAAATACCAACTGACGTGAGATCTTCCAGGGTTCATAATACCATTTCCTTTCACCGAATGCATTTCGAACTGTTACTAAATTTTATGCGCTTTTATGGACCGATATTATACATATGTTTTATGTTTATGAACGTAGTTTATTATCGTATATGCATTTAATCGAATGACAAGTACCCAATTCAAATTTTTCATTTCCTTTTGTTTCTTAGTACAACCTCTGACAGGAGACTTTGATCAAATCTAGTAATATGAAATCAACTAGACATTTATTTATTATATATTCTTGAAATAAATAAAAAAAGTAAAGCTGTATCTAGGTATAAGAAAATAACATAAATTTTTGTTTGCTATCAAAAAAAGAAAGACCAAATGTTTTTGTTAGTTTCATTTTCATTGCATTTGATTGTCAAGCATTGTATATATAAGATATAAGCAATAGCAATTATGAGTAATGTCCCTTTTTTTTTTTTGATTAAATTTGCATAACATTATTAATATTAAGTTTCTGCAACTGTCAATTTTTAATACCATTATACAAATTGTTAGTTTTCTTTCAATGTTAAAAATTTATGAAAAAATCTTTAATTTTTAGGATTTACATTAGGACACGATGTCAAGGGTTCATCAGTTTGTGAATTTTATAATGAAACAATGTGTGCAGAATCCCAGCAAGAATGCTCAGGAAGAGAAGAATGTGGGCCACATGATCCTGGCAAAAGAAATCACTGTTATGTATTGTGGCAAATTGACAATGTTACTAAAAAATCTATAATTAAATTAAAGGTAAACATAAGACATACATGTACAGTTATACTTTCTACTAGCTTTTTTACAATTGTGTTTTATCCTTAACTGAATTTTCAGGGATGCTTTTTGGATAGTAATGATTGCTATGACAGGCCACATTGTATTGAAAATAGTGCAGAAAGAAAAAAGGAATTATTTTTCTGTTGTTGTGATGGTAACATGTGCAATCAGAATTTCACATGGGATCCACACCCAACTTCTTCTTCTAAACCTATTCAACCTTCTGTTTTTCATGGTGGATACACACTTTAAATAATTTATCATAGTACTTGAAACATTATATGATTATATATATACATAATTATGTTCCAGAATCAGAACCTGTTCCAAACACAGAGCAACAAATAATAACACTTGTTTTGTCAATATCGATACCTATGCTCCTACTTGCTATTACATTGCCATTCTTATATTGGTGTTACCGACGTCGGAAGTCGGGATATTTCAACGAGGTTTGGAAGGCATATGTACAGATCTCTTAATTACTTAATGTTATAAATCTTTTGTTTACGTACTAAATTATAAACTATCCTCATTGTATGAGTATCACATAAAATGATTTTTGTAGGTACCAACACTAGAGCCTCTGCCACTACCGCAACCGTCTCCTAATTTAGGATTGCGGCCGATACAATTGCTTGAAATAAAAGCTCGTGGCCGTTTTGGAGCTGTATGGAAAGCACAATTGAAAAATGAGATTGTTGCTGTTAAAGTATTTCCAATACAAGATAAGCAATCATGGCAAACTGAACAAGAAATTTTCAAACTTGCCCACATGGATCATGAAGATATATTACGTTTCATAGGCGTTGAAAAGAGAGGTGATAATTTACAAGCTGAATTCTGGTTAATCACTGCATACCATGAAAAAGGTTCACTATGTGATTATTTAAAGGCAAATGTTGTTACATGGCCTGAAATGTGTAGAATAGCAGAATCCATGGCAAGGTAATGTTTTAGTATGAGTTTAAGCAATATTTCAAATAATCTTTTTTTGTAATGAAAATTTTAATTTATTAGGGGTTTGATGCACTTGCATGAAGAAATTCCAGCCAATAAAGCAGATGGGTACAAACCTGCTGTGGCTCATAGAGATTTTAAGTCAAAAAATGTTTTACTTAAAGCTGATATGAGTGCTTGTATAGCAGATTTTGGTTTAGCATTGATATTTCATCCTGGGAAACCTTGTGGAGATACTCATGGACAGGTATGTATATCTTATATGCATACATTATTATACATTATACATTATTATAACATGTAAAGTTCAACATATTTTTTGTTATTTGAAGGTTGGAACAAGAAGATATATGGCTCCAGAAGTTTTGGAAGGAGCAATTAATTTTACAAGAGATTCATTTTTACGAATCGATATGTATGCCTGTGGTCTGGTGCTCTGGGAGTTAGCTTCGCGATGCACTGTACAAGATGTAAGATGTTTTATTTACATATATATTGATTCATTAATTATTGTATTATTGATTACTAAGTTGTGTTATATCTATTCATGTCAGGGACCAATTGGGGAATATAGATTACCATTTGAGGATGAAGTGGGTCTTCATCCCACTTTGGAAGATATGCAAGAAAGTGTTGTGCATAAAAAAGAAAGGCCAATTATTTTAGAAACATGGCGTAAACATCCCGTAAGTAAATTTTAGTACATAATGTTGTAAGCAGCTGATTTTTACTAAATTTTTCATTCTTGTTTAAGGGACTGCAATCAATTTGTGATACAATGGAAGAGTGCTGGGATCATGATGCTGAAGCACGTCTTTCAGCTTCTTGTGTAATGGAAAGGGTTGCCACATTGAGTAGGACGCTTGTTTTAAATTCGTCGACGTTGATACGAGTTGATAATACCAACGAGACTATTACCACTAAGGAATCTAGTATGTAGTTAATCTATATGTATTATAGTTTTAGTTAAATTGCACAACCATTTTCTGTATCATAATTTTATGCATACATCAATGAGGAATGTTAAAATATTGCATGCTATTTTGTAATGATTATTTTTTATCTTTTTATTGGTTTTTCTTCTTTTGTTTTAAATTAAAGAAAGTCTTAATGTTTTAAAGTAACGTAAATCATTGCGAACAAAATTGTTTTCGTTAATTAGATACTAAAGTATCAAGTAGAAATATTTTTACGAAGATAACTTTTTTAAATAATCGTTATTTATTAAATGTAATTATTGTCTCAATGTAGTACTCATCTCTGGATTATTTGTATATAAATCATTCACACACACACATATATATATATCACTAAAATTTTATAATTAATATAGTTTATTAAATATTAATAACTATTTTATATAAAAATTTGGAATCAATTGAATCAATTCTTTATTCGTATTGTATACTTAAAACTAAGGATCTACGACGGGAAACGAAAACTTTATTGCTAAATTTACATTTCACTTATAAATCTCATTTAAGTGAAAATTACAATGCAATTAGAAATACTTCTTTATATGTACAGTATTAATGATAAACATAAATGTTGAGATTCTTATTCTTTAGTTTTTGTCGAAATAAGTTCCAATTTATTGTATCAAATGATAAAATACATACTATTAATATTTTTTTGTTTGTTGATGCAGTTGTATTCCTCATTGATATTAGCAATCGCGCAGTAATAGGTCAGAGATAACAAAATGAATTAAACACTAGCCAAGACGATATTGAATGCATAATTTTTATCTGTAAAGTCTTATCATATGTGAATTGTTACAAAGATAACTCAACAATTTTATACAAAGTACCTGGTAGAAACAGTCAACTTAACTGATTGGAAGCCATGAGGAATTTATTAGGACTTCTGCACGAAGTAGATGACTATTTTAATTATTTTGCATTTTAAAGAGTATAATATTTAAGGTAACTAATTTATTTCGCAAAATAAGATTTTTTCCATGATCTCTTTTAATTTTAAATATTATATAATATAAATATTATATAATATATATAATATAAAGAGAAGTAAAGGTAAATTTATTAAAAGCACATTACGTAAATACATAATGATATATATTTTATTTATTAAATTTAATAATTTTCTTATTAATTCGAAGTATATAAAATGTACATTATAAAACTATATTAAACAATCAAAATTAATACTGCATGCTGTTCATGGATTAAATTTTATTAAGCCTAGTAAAAGTCTTCCTTATGTATTTTACTTTTAAGTATAATGATTTCATTATAGCAGCACACAGTTTTCTTGAGGAAAGTGATTTCTAATTATTATATACATGATCCAGCCTTGAAATAAATCTTGCATCCGGTGTGTTCACAGTGGTTATGTAAGAGAAATCTTGAATACATAATTTTATATATGTGTATGTGTTATTTATATGTTGAAATTATTAAATGAAACGGGGCATTTTGTATGAACCAATTTTCTACGATATGTACAATTTTTCTATGACATATATTATCTAACTAAAAAATATTTTCACTAGATTCAGTTTTCACACACAGATACACACAATTTTGTTTTTCATACTTTAAGCTTTATATTATAATTTCTTCCAATTTTATTGAAGACTGTATAACGAGACTGGATAATATTTAAAACAATCGTGAAAATATTTTATTTGTTCACTAATAATTCCGTAATAGTGGTCTAAGAGCGACAACATAGAATTGTTTTTAAGAAAACGAAGGTTATTCAAGATGCACGTTTCGGACGATACTGTTTTATTTAAATAGTGATTTGAATGTATCAATTCTAAACAAATGATTTCCTTTACTTGCTCCGAATTATTTTAGTTAAAAATGTTAGTTAAAGAAAGCAAAGTTCCATTACAAATCATTACAAATTATAATAGTCTTTTATTTTGTGAATAGCCAAATTCTTCAACTTAATGAAAGTTGATATGATCAAGAATGGATAGTTGCATTACACAAGTTGTGATAATCAGTATGAAATTTAAGTATTGTAACAATAAATAAGGCCTAACTGAATTTCAGGTATTTTCCATAATTCACAATTATAATTTCTCAGAGCAAGTAGAGGATCGGTAGGTTGTTTTATCTCTGATACTGGACTTTAGCAGTGCCAAAAGGGTAATATATGCAAACACTATAGCTTCATCTTTGTATATTAATTTGTAGCTAAGTAAGATACTGAAATCGGTAACATGTACCTATTAATCTTTAACATGCAATGTTATAAGTGGGAAATTAACCTGTAATTGATTATATACTATTTTATTAAATTTTATTTTATTTTTTATTATTTTCTAAAAAAACAAGAACTTTATGTATAATATTCATCTTTATAATGCAATATAATTATAGTAATGTTGATTTATCAAATGAATCATAGTTTATTTAACAGTTATTACACAATTATTTATCACACAATCTCATATATGGAAATCAATTATGGGTTAATTACAACACTATCTAGAATTTAACAAATTTTTGGACTTTTACATATCGAAAAGCAGGTGACTGCATTTATGAAGAAATTTTTTATTTCATATATGCTGTATATGCTGCGAATTTTGTTTGTAAAAATTGTGTAATAGGAATGTTATAATCTCATCATTGCTAATTGTTATGTAATTACATAATTCAACAATATCTTCGTGTAAAAAGTTAGGAAACAGTACATTTGACAGAGA
The DNA here is from genome assembly GCA_014737475.1 of Bombus confusus. Classification (NCBI taxonomy): domain Eukaryota; kingdom Metazoa; phylum Arthropoda; class Insecta; order Hymenoptera; family Apidae; genus Bombus; species Bombus confusus. The sequence goes on from JACXIV010000015.1 coordinate 5,307,488, forward strand.
AATCGGTCTATTCTCGTAAGACTGAAGTATGAATAAAACAGTTATCTACAATAAAGAGAAAAAGAAGAATGCAATTTTGTGCTGTTCAGCATATACTGATTTTAAGAGAGTGCAATGGTGAGGTAATATTTTGAAACACATTGTATATAAATAGATACACAAATCATAGACATGCATACAACGTATCACGTTACATTGCTTATCTTTTATTGAATCATATCCCATGAATATATAAAGAAGTTAGGTTTTAATATTGACAGTACCGTAATGGCATTCCAGTCACGTATAATATATTGTATATTAATGTAAATCAATATTATAATTTTTGACTTTTTAGACTATAGCAATTCTTATTGATGTCGCCAATATAAATTAAGAGATTTATTCTTAATATTTTGTCATTTAAATTAATTTCTTGCTATTTGGTTCGATCATATTTTTGAATTTCGCTATCTAATCCCATATAAAATTACTAAAAAATGTCATAAAACATAACTGAAAAAATATACTTCAGAAAAATTTTTATTTAGAAGATATTAATTTTACCATTTAGTTATATACTCACAAATTAGTCCAATGTAAAAGTTTCTTTGTCTCGTGAGATATAAAATATCTGATAAAATCATATTTGTAAATATAATGGACGTTTTTTGTAATATTTAGTATCAAAATATCAAAATATTTCTGATACTGTAATTTGTTTCATATCATACATGATATATGTATATGTGTAATTTAATCATATTGTCTACTTTTGGCATTGTTGTTACTACTGATATACAATTTTGAATAATTCATTGTGTAATACATTTTTGGTAAACTTTGTTTGATTATATACCTTTGTTTGAATTGCATTGTATTATAAATAGACTAATCAGACATATTTTATATCTGCATTCAGTCTAAGATAGGAGATCTGTAAATAGGATTTAGTGAAATGTAATTTTTAGAAATAAGACCATTAAAGAAAAAAGTAATTTCTTACTTATAATTTAAGTATAATGTGACTCATAGCAATAGAATGTTCCTATGCACATTGGATGTAACTGTTTTCAAAATTATATTATGTAGTAACAGATTTTTGCAACATTGGCCTGACAAATTTTTTATACAATAAGAATATACAAGGAAATGTTATTTCAAATGAACGAAGTAACAGATGAAAGGTATCAATTCTAGCAAAAATAATCATTTCCATGAAATTGTATGCAAAGGAGTGTTGGTTGCAGATAAAGTTCCTCATCTGAAACGATCATGGTATCGATCGTAGACATTAATATTATAGAAGAGGGAATAAAAAAAGCGGTGCTTGGAAAGATAATATAAAATATAAAATTTTTTAATATCTAAATATGTAGATAACATCGCCTTTGTTTTATAATAAAATAGCGTTATTAATGTGTTAGGACTGGAAACGAATTACCATTTGTCATACCATTACAACTGTTTATTTTGTCGATAATGTAACATATAATATAATTACATAGTTAAAAGCACGCAAAATAATAAACATTTTAATAAGTGAGATAATTAAAATTGGTTTACCAAAGTTTGCAAAAGGCAGGAACACATTTAAAAAGCATATTTAATAAATATAAAAAGTTTATTTATAAACATATATTTAGTAACACGTTTTTTTTGTTTGCCGCTTATTTCAAGCCATAATTTTCTATTTCTCACATACTTTAACTGTACCAAATCTGTTTAATTTGCATAAATAGGTAACATAATTTAAAATAATTCAGAAGGTATTTAAGAATTTTAAAGAATTTATATTTTTAGACAATGCGGAGCATTATTTCTTTTAATTTATACACTATATTTATTATTTATATTTATTCGTTTATTTACACTACCTTCATATTCTAAATAAATAAGATGCCTTACAGGGAATATACTGATGTATGGAGGAAATATACAGGGATACAATTACAATTTTAGATTTTATTTGATTACATTGTATGCTTCAGCATACTAAAGAATACATGAAGCAAGTAAAAAAATGTGATTGTTGCGAACCACAAGCACGCGATGTAATAATTTATACACCAGATAAAACTAAACGAGATATCTGTTAATCGTGCGATGTACGGAATAGATAAGACTAAAATATAAGTTAGAAGATTAAAAATAAAATTCAACGTTATCGCACAGTCGCATTAATAAACTTACCTATACACTATGATCACAGTTACATTCATAATTATTGTAAGTTATTACATGTCATTATCGTCTTTATCATCATTATTATCATATTTTACTGTATATATGTACATTCTGGTTATAAATAGGTGTATGTTCAATTAATTAAATATAATCTGGTTTGAAAGCCTATGACTAGTGATACCTATTTTCTCATCAATGACAGTACGACTGAGATAATACTATCGCAATCCGATATAAATGAAGCTTCAAACAATTATGAGTAATAACAATTACTATATCATAGTTTAAAAACAATTCTATGCCTCTCCTTTAATACACTGTACACATTTCTTCTTCATTTCATCAAATATTAATTTCATAACATTAATGTCTTATATCTTTGTTCCACTTAAATTATTTCTCTGTTTACTGATATTTATTGGGGCTAAGTCTGAATGTTATACACACACATTCGCGGAACCAGACCTTTTTGATCACCTCTGGCACAGAACAACCACTTATTATTTATCTGTAGAATTACTTTCAGCTTCTCTCCTTCCGCAAATGCAAGTTGCCCATTATGTGATGGCATTCTATGTGTGAGTGTGCGAACCTCTCTGGAATTGAGATGCGCGACCTGTTATTTTACTAATCTATAAAAAGGAAACAGAAAGGACAACCAAAGATTAAGCACTAAACTTGAAATAAAATAATGAGTATAATGAAACAATATAGTAAATATTATAAATAATATGATAAAATTCTACAAGAATTAATAAAATGCAAAATAATAAAAACAAAAAATATTGTAACTTTTGATAATTAAGAATTTAATGGATTTGGTACACTTAACAACGCATTGAGCGTATCCAGTTTTTCTTTACTTACTTAAGTGGTTTTTTTGTAGGATGGTTTTTTGTGGTACTAGTAGTAGTTGGTCGTGGTAAAGACGTAGACGCTGCTCGCCTTTGAGGAGATACTAAATGTTTATCCTTAGACATTACGCCGTAAGACTTGTACGGTAGCGAACTAGGTCGTGTTAAATGAGTTCTTGTTGCTCCTACAATTTCTTGATCCACTCTACTAGTACGCTTTGTTGCATCCTTGTTCCTTACTTCTACTGGCTTTTTTGGAGTAGTTTTCGTCGTTGATAACATGACAGGTTTTTTCAACGATGGAATTCCCGAAATGGGAGATTTTGTGCTTTTAGCAGGTCCTGGTGTCGTATTCGATTGTTTTACTGGAGAAGTAAGAAGCCTAGGTATTTTAGATTTTCCTACACTGGTAGGCGTTCTTGTGGGTGACAAGGGTGATGATATCGGTGGTTGAATCTTTGCATCTTCTTTTCCAACCATTAATTCCCATTTTTCTTGAAGTTTCCTAAATTTCTCTTCTCCGGATATATTGTCTTCATCATCTATTTTATTTTCTGGACTATGAGATTTTCTTGATATAGGTTGTCTATTCGATGCTCTATTCAATGGTGAATGTTCTAAACTATCAGTATAGTCTTCGGAATCTTTGGAATCCACTTTACGGAGAGTGCGAAACATTTTCGAACCTGTAGGATTACTTAAGCGTTTTTTAACAGTTTCCATATCTGACTTATGTATACCACCAGGCTTGTCGTCGTAGTTTGTATAAGCGACGCACGATCGTGGGCGTATTTTTCTGGGACTAGAAACCATTGCACATGTATCCGTTTTATCAAAATGATGTTCGTTTGCAGCAAGATCGACATTTCTAAAGTTTACAGCCTGTGAAATATTATTGTAATATAGCTTTAATATTATTCTTGGTGATAAAAATTAACAAAACAAATATTGGAAATTGCTCGATAATACTAACGTTTATTGTATGATTATTTAAACTGCCAAAACTATTATGAAGTTGACGATATTGATATAAAAGATCAAGCTGAAATGGGCAAAATGCAAGAGGATTTAAAATATGTAAGAGAGCATCAACAACTTCTCGTGCATTTGCATTGGCCAAAGCTGCTACAAATAAGCTGTTACTATTATAATGTTTCCTTAAGATGGATTCCCTTGTACATAAATATGCAAACCATGCGTCCAAAGCTCTTAAACTGTAAAGTTTATAATTCAATTATAATATAATCATAATACATGTATATGAAATAATGTGATTTTTTTATATTGCAATATTAACTTACTTTAATAAACCAAATACAAATGCATGAAACTTTAGCATTCCCTCAGTAATAACATCTTCACCATTAATTTTTTGAACTAATTCATTCAATGTTTTAGTAACTGGACCTTGTTGAGAAGATGCTTCAACCACTTGCCAAACACTATTTGTTATTGGTCCAAATGTTGAATTTAAATGTGATTTCAATCCATCTGACATGATGGCATACAAAGCTGGACATAAGCTGCTAACACAGATTTGAGCACATTCATTTTTATCATTGTAATTTTGTCTACTATGGATTGATTCACTATCCCAATATTTCAGTAACAAATCTACCGCTTTATTTACGGATAATATCATTTCTGGAAATTTACATGTATTCATAATTTATTATATTGTACCATAAAAATTAAAATTATGTTAAAATTATTAATAATATATTTACTTCTCTTTTCATCTAAATCCAATTTATTATCTGGACTCATCGCTCTTCTTTCATCTGTGAATACAGGATCTTTACTTTGTTCATTTGTAGTAATGTTTAAGTTAGCCTAAAATATTTTTCAAAAGTTAAGCATGTATGAAATTTGACACAAATAATAATAATAATAATACAAAAGTCGAGTAAAATTACCTTATTGTCTAAATACTTTTTCCTTTGGTTTACGGCAAAACTGACAGTCTTTTTCTGTGATTCTATCATATCAGTAGCTTTGGTAACATCTTTATTCATCCTGAGAGCTAAAAACTTTCTTACATACGATCTTAATTTAACATCGGGATCTTCAGTATCTCCATCACTACTCTGTGACGAGAAACCGCTGCGCTTCAGAAATTCTTCCAGTTGTTTTACGTCGTCTTCGCTATTTTCAGAATTTTCAGTCTCTAAGTCTCCGGTATTAGCTATTTCATTTACTCTTTCTGTATGATATCTTTCTTCCGTCTCATCGACATCTTTTTCTGGATCAGCGACTCGACCACGACATGCTAATTGTAAATCATTATTCATATAATATGGTTCTTGTAAAGACATTCTTTTATTTGTTTCAGGTGATTGATCCTCTATTTCTTCTACATCTCCCATTTCAAACATGCTATATCTCTTACTTGCAGGAACCTTGCTTTTCCTTAAAATACTTCTGAGTAAAGGTGGTCTTGGTGGTACTTTACCGCTAGAAAATTCGGATTCACGATCTCCGTGTGGTAAAGAAATCGATCGTTTTGGAAAAGATGGGCAGGCTGTTTTTGTCTTACTAATTTGCCTATGAATCTTTTTATCATTACTTACTAAACTGGCCTCAGAACTAATACTATCATAACGGTAAAGATACAATGGATTGGTTGCATTATTTAACGTTTGTTGATTTGTTGAAGAATCAGTTAATATTGTAGAAGATCCTCGATATCCAGAGGATGGTTGTGTCGCGGTACTACTAGTAGAGGATGAATTATTTGGTATGATTTCGCTTATAGTACGAGTTTTATGACGCATTGGGGGGGATAAACAAAATAGAGGCTTCTTCGTTTCTTCGTGAATATTGATATGCCTCGAAACTTCTGGTACATCGTGCAAAATTTTCTTGTACTCGGTAGGCAAAAGGAATGTTAACGACTCCCAGTCTTTAACATGTGAAAATCCACGTTGACGCAACGTGTCTATATCATTACATGAGAATGGTCTACCAGATCTACCAGTATGTTTCCAGCTAACTCTATTTTTTCCAAAACATTGCGGCTTTAAGGTTACACAATCCAACTTTGTATCTTTAATATTGAGAAACGATAAGTCAGGTAAAGCGTAATTCGGATATACAACATAAACTGGCTTTTTATTAACAATCGTTTCTCGTAAAGATGGATTTTCTTTTTCTTTTACAGGTGGTGTATATACTAGTGATGTTTGGACCGAATTATCCTCTGTCTCAGCTATTGCTTGAATACCTGTCGTTTTGCAAATTGGATATTTCTTTTCTAATGATTTGACCCATGCAGTTTTTCGCTGATGTTCGAAAACGTTAGGAATGACATCAATGTCATTTTGATCGGCATCGTTATCATGTGTTAGATCTGATTTAGACATGTTCTCTGATAACTCTTCTATAGATGCGGATGATATCATTTCATCCTTTTGTTCACTTATTGTTGATGTATATTTTGGAATGTCGTTAAAGCTGTCTTTCTGATTTTCCGTTTCTTGATTGTTATGTTGATCACTTTTAACCCAATTAATAGAAAAATCACTTTCTGGAACTTGACGTTTAGAGATATTATTTATATTTTGCCGTTGTATTTGTGTATTTGTATTAGTACCACTATCACTAGCACTATTGTTTGTAGGCCATCCATTATCACTAGCAGAGTCTGATTGATCCAATGTAAGACTCATTCCTTCAGCACTCATACTTTTTTGTTTCATAAATAATTTTACAAGACTTAAATTTTGCAATTTCTTTCCTGTTGTATTATGTTCCCCATTATCAGAACTTTCTTCGTTTATAGACCGACTCATTACAGATCCTGAACTATGTAATTGTTGTACATGATTATTTGATTCTGCAGAATCAACCTGTTCCAAAAATATTCAAAAACGTTATGAAATATTTTCTTTAGAATTTGAATATGATATATATTTGGAACTTACAGAAAAATTGAGAGGCATATTGAGATGCAACCGTGTAGCCTGAGTAAGATCTGGCAAACTTTGACTTCTTTTGTTTGTTACAGATATGATATTTTCTATACCATGTGAAAATTCTGGTATTGTATTATTATTGCCTGATGGATGACGGGTTATAATTTTATTCATAGAAGAATGTTTCAAATTGCTCCATGTTGTATATATTTTAGAATCAGAACATGCCATTGATAAGTCTAATACATTTTTCAAATCCGCATTTCTATTATAATATGGTTCTACTGTTTCATAAGCTTTTTGCTGTTTTTCTATAAAAAGAAAGTTGACAGAATTAATTTATATATTACTTATACATATTTTAAAGCATTTACTTTTATACCTTGATTATCAAAATCTTGTGAACCATCTGAATACATTGTAATACTACCCTCAAAAGCAATAGTATAGTTCTCTTTATTATTTGTCTGGCATGTTAGTAGCATATCCTCACAGTCCAGAGAGTCAACGCTATAACTACCCCCTGGTGGTAGTATGGGTGTCTCTTTCAGAGGAGAGAAGAGCAATGACGATTTGCATATAGAAATTGTATCTGTTGTTGAACAAGCGGAATCTTCTCCCTTTAATACAAAGAGTGATTTTAGAGTAGATTCTACACATTCCTAAATAATTTCATGCATTTTGCAAAACTAGCACAGCTCATTTTCATGCACTGTTTAAATCTGAGAATTGGATTTATTAATTTTAATATTTTTTATCTCCTATAGTTGTTACATAATCAAATCAGCTTATAATTATTTCTTTGATTAATCATGCAGAGGAATTGCAAGCAAATCAAGTTTTATTTTCATGTTAAGCAAAATTCATGTCAATATAGATGTTTTCATATTATATTATATTCAGTATTAAAGAAACATCAGTAAAAGGAATTCAACATTTTCAGCCATTATCATACCTGGCTGCTGGTATGAGGGCTGATTGATGAACCGATGTCAAGTTTTTCCATAACAGATCCAGATATACTGGCATATCGTTCCCTTTGATAGTTAAACTGCCATGACAATGAAGATATAGAATGCTTTTAGAATATTATTTACAACAACAATGAAAAAACGGGAAATATCTTAAAATGTTATAACCAAAAACCACAATTAAGGATTATTTATAAATTAAAAAAATAACATTTACCGAAAGATACCTCGCTTTATTAATGTTAATAAGACTGAAAAACATTAGTTCTTATAATATCACGAAAGATTTATATAATATATTTGCTTGCAAACTATCCACAATGAAAATAATTGTTTCTGATAATTAGATTATATAACTTATATTATAATATAAATAAAAAATTGTATAAAATGAATAACATACACAATAATGAATTTTGTTTACCTCTGAATGCTGAACTGGATCTGTACACATGACAGGCAATGCTGTAAGCAGAGTATGGATATCTGCTGTACGAAAGCTTTCCATATCAATTTCTGCCAAATTAGCATCCAGATTACGGGCAAGGTCATCATAATAGCCCAGATCTTCTCGAGAATATGAAGCAGAGAGTGAGGATAATACACTTGGATGAACATGAAGCCCTCCATCTCTGTAGCTAGCATTTTATATAAATATAAATATATATGTCTACAATATATAAATGTATTATCACTGTTTCTAAAATCTTACCCATAATCAATGAACCATTGATACTCCACATTGTCCTGCACAAATTCAGAGCTAATTAAATCATGTTGAATAGAATCTGTTGCAGGATTGGAGTTACAATCAGATCCTGGTGTTTGTGGATCTTCCATCATTGCAGCCCCTTTGCCTGCACCTAAAATACATTATGCATCATCAGTAAGCAATCATTAAATTATATAATAGTTAAAAAAAACCATGAAAAACAGACCATATCTTGCATAAACAAAGTGCTTTTGTGGTTTGTTAAACATGTTTCTTTTTTTCACCAATATAACATTGGAAATCACGCATAACGCAACGATTTCTGCTACTAAAAGTTATGTGAATTGATCATAATTAATGTATTTACATTGTTTATACTCTGATTACAGCTCATGACAGGCTTCCAAGTCTGTCAAACATTTATTACGTTGTATTCCGCGTGCCACACAAATCATGTAGGAAAATAAGGTTTGAGCGTGTGAAACTGAACGTGGCTTCAGTGTTATTACATTATTACAAGAAAAATAATGGTACATGATAACCATTCTTTATTAATGTAACGCTCACATAGTCGTAGTATCACGGTAATGGTAACGAATTACATTTTTGGAGCACCACGGTAGATCACTTACTCCGACATTATTGATAAAGTTATCAACGATGCACTGATAAACATGTCAGGAGTTTCTCTTCGTTCACCGTGGAATGTTCACGATAGATAAAGTGTCAGCCAATGACGTCAGGCTAAGGTTATGGCGGACGCATTTGAGTAAATGCGCTCGTGTCCCGTATCGGGGATGATCAAGGCTGCGCGTCATCGGGACAGTTAAGAGGGCGTGTTTTAAGGTTAGTTGTCTCGTAATAAATAATTAATTAATCGACCGGAATGTATTAATTTTAGTTTGGGAAATCGATGATGCTGTGAGAGTTACATGCACGACGTAGATAACGATATGTTTCGAAATGATTTGAATCGTTTTGAATATGCATATATGACAAAAGCCTAGAATCTCTTTGAACATAATTCGATATTTTTGAAAAACTTGACGATTGAATCTTAAGTCTTGATATGTAGAAATTGAATATTTTAAATCTTGAAGGTATTTAATATCTCATATGTATGATCTTTTACAGTATATTCGATCTTCAATATCTTATATAAGATACGTAACATATAAAATATAAGATAGACTTTTATGAAGATTATGAAACCCATCAAGGTTTTCAAGAATTTTAAACATTGAATCATGTTCACAGTACATACTGGAAATGTTCGAATCATTTCGAAATTCAAATATAAATGTCTATTACTAGATATAGGCACATAACAAATAACTTGCTTAGGAATTATCGAAACATCAAAATCAATAATTTGATAATATTCTATAGAGATGCTTATTATTTGTTAAATATGATTAAAAAGCATAAATTTCGTACATATATTGATTGTTAACATAATATCTCATACCACACCATGCAATATGATGAAAGTAATTAAGAACATTAAGTAGAAGTATAATAAGTATCCTACGTGACTTAACTTTATTATATGTATGTACATGTTAGATTTACTTTTATATTTAGTATCAGATATACATATATAGGCGACACAAAAATAGACAAAGTTATAAACATCGTAAACTAGACATAGTAAGATAGTTCATAGTTCACTGTCATTCATAGTTAACGACTATAGTTAACAACTCAATGAATAGCCATACACGTTTTCAAGAATCTTCAATTCATCCTCATAGACAGACTAAAATAATGCATTGATATAGTATAATGAGAAGAAAAAGAAAAAGATTGTTTTGTATACGAGTTACAAATCGTACCTCGAATAATTCTTTTCCATCGCATCGCCACGGTCGCTTGGATTTTTTGTTCTACAGAAAATATTTACATTTGATAAATGTTATCCGAAAACACTCATGTTCACGACCATATGGCGACAATCCGCCCGTCACTCATAGGACTTAGGAATTCATTTCAACTGCGCCTATGGACTATGGAATACGATTGCTCATGCGGCGCATGAGCATTACCAATCCAGCGTAAAGGGTGGGCAAAAGGAAATCGGATACAACACGCCTGAATTAAGGCTACGATACGATACGCTAGATTTCTTTTGTCTCTTATCGGAAACATTCACATTTGAGTAAAAGATTGTATTCTTTCTACATTCATAGAATCATTGCTTAAAATTCTACTTTAATTCACTCAGATATGCTAACAAAATCTTTGTGTTGATATTTCAATTCATATTACCTAGATAAATTTTCATAACATATATATTTTCGTAATTTTCAGGTAATTTAACTATTACATTAGGAATAACGTAATATTTCATTTATAATCCTTTTCTACTCAATTTACATTATTGATTTCCACTTTTTTCATTGAGTGTTAGATTTTGGTAATTTACTTAGCTCTTATAATTGTATGAAGTTTAGTGAAATTGAATTATTTATAGTATTATTATAAACTACGTCAAACTGACACCTGTTCTTGAAATTATAGATGAAAAAAATTTTTAATTTAAGAAATCTTTTTGTATAACCTTTTTGGTAGACAAGGAAAACTTAATTAAACTTACTTAATTTTTATGTTTTTTTCTTCTTTCATGTATTAAAGTCGCATTATTTTACTGCTTGCCTCTTACTAGGTTAGTACCACGAAAAGTAACCTACTAAAATGTTTCAGCAATACAAAAACTTGACATCGCTAAGTAATTTGTTTTTCGCATTTTTGCGAAGCTTTAGCTAATTTTATTTAAAGATGCAACTTAAATATTATTAAATTGAGTAAACCTGATTGATATGGTATTAGACAGTTGGACCTGTCGAAGGTTGAACATATGTATCTGAAGTCTTAATATCAAGTGTTAGTCGCGGTTTTACCCGTCTGAGGAAAAATCTCACGGTACTTCGTTCGCCAGTGTCGAAGGTACTGGATAATTTTAGCAAATCGCAGAAGAAGTGAGGGAAGAAATTCAAGAGCCAAACTTCGCGACTCGACGAAAATTTTACGCGTGAACTGATGAAACTTAACCCTGCGATCTTTTTGCCAAAGAGACTGAATTCACTTGGCTTGATTTCCATTTGCAATTTTTTCACGACCAAATAAATCCAATAAATCTATTCTAATTTGACAAAATTCTTCTTCTGTATTTGATTTAACTTTTTTTCATATCCGAATTCATATCCATACTAGTTGCAACGTTTCTTTAAAATCTAGGAACATTATTTCTTATTATTTGGTTTTGTTTTAAAAAAATGAAAAGAAATTTTTAATGATCTTAAATCAAATGAAATTATCATGCGCATATATTATGAATCATCACGCGATCATGTTGCGCGTACATATATACTTAAACGTTTCGGATGTCGTACAATTATTTTTGCCTGCGCACACATGTAAAATACTCCCACATCGAATACGCTACTCGAAATAGTAGAACAAGGCGTCATTTCTCACATATGTAGCCGTGGGAGAATTTTAAATTAGGAGACATTTCTTAAACTTTTCCACAGAACTTAACAGTAGCATATATGTTTCAATTACATATCTTGTATAGAAATGTAATTCTTTAAATTGCATATCTGAATTGATGTTATTATTCTATCATATTGAACAATAGCTATTTACTAGTGATTGTTAATACGCGCAGCCTTAGATAATAAAATAATTTCAACATAAGTTTACTACTTTTTGTGTATTCCATGCTTTTTATAAATGAAGTGTTCCAAAAAAAGGAAGATATCTGAAGAGATGCAAACGTGATGAAGAAGCGAGGACAACAGCAAGATTAATGATAATTAAGCTGACCAAATATGAGACAGAAGCAAGAAGATCAAGATCATATATGGATATTGTACGAAGGAAAAATCTAGGACTCGAACCTAAATTTTTCTATTACATACATATTAGATTACTACTTTATCAAGTAAGTTGTTCCACTCATTAATAAAATTCGTATTTATAAGCTTAATCATCGTTGTTGACAGTATATTCAGATACTAACACCTAAACATGAACTAGAAGTACGTTATACATAAAGCATAATTGATTTTCTATATTCTTACGATTATAAAATAGGCAATTGCATTTTTCATTGAGTCGTCGGTAATACTTCCTCGGTTTGCCATAGTAGAGATGTGGCGGTCGTGCAGGCGCTTGGAATGGTGGACTCATACGACCCACAGAGAACTCTGCTATTTTCATGATGACGCACAACAAAAGCACTATCATCATTTGTTAATATTCAGCGTTTTTATTGTTCTATCACGTTACAACATAGTAGTAACGCTTTCTCACTGGATAACCAGTTAAAAGTGTTTCACGAAGATTCTCGAGAGAAACTCGATCCAAGCACACGCGTTTTAATAATCTAATAAATGAATAGTATTTACACAAAGGTTTATCAATCGTTCAGATGCGAGGATAACGAAGCTTTTTTGTTCATCTTTTTAAAATGTTCACTTTTCATTATTCCACCACAGACGGTACGCATATGTATGTACATTTATCACTTCAAAGTTACATCACGAATGGGAACACCTCCCGCGACACTCCACGGTCTTCCGTCGCTTTCCTATATGAAAGATATTTGCACTTTGTTGAACAAAATATGCACGCGTAAAACACAGTCGATTACTCGTCTCTGCTCAAGCCGATGACACCTTTCAAAGATGCCTTTGTTTATAGCACACCACTTCGTTTCTACGTTTACATCGCGAACAATGAACAGACATATCGTCGTAGTTGAACCCACGTTTCCGGTTTTACTGCCAGAGAAACGCGACGTCTATGCGCGAAAAGTGTGCAACCGCACGAATCTTGAAGAATCCAAGTATCAAACGCTTTACACTGATTTCTATTACGAAAGAGATACATATTACAATTATTAAGTCTTATGTATTTTGAAATACTTGTCAAACGAAATCTTTGTTTACATTTTAAGATTAAACAAAACGAAGCAATCTTGATTTCTAATTCTTACTAAAAACACGAAACAAAATGGCGTTTCTAATATTGTAACTAGATTAATCCTGTAATGGCACACCGATGTCTTTCGTGGTCCAGAAAAATTATTTATATTAATAAATAACTAATAGGTAAAAACTAACCAGAATCATAATTCCATAATCTTATTCTTACAACTTAAAGAAGATATTATTATTTGTTATAAGATATATATGATTGTTTAAAATTTTATATTTTATGGATCGCTGTATGTGAAGTTAAATGTAGATTTTAGGAAGAACCAAAGAATTGAAAAATGTATAATGCAAAACCGGAAATTAGTTCAAATCCGAAAGGACTAGGTAAAATAATTATAATAAATAAATAACTAGTGATTTATTTCATCTCTAGTGGGCAAAAGAGTATAAGTCAAAATTATTAGTTTTACATAATAGCACTTACAATATTACAAGGTATAATATTTAAAATACAATGTAAGACCAGGTATTAGATTTCGAATATACGTACATACTATTAGAATCTGAGGTACAAGAGCGGGAAAAGACTGAAATTGAGTTGTATTATTAAAACCATAAGTAAAAGACAGCAATGTAGAATATATCAGCATATCCTGTTTTGACCAAAATTTGGCTTATATTCTTTTGCCCGTTTAATAGAGTTATATTGTCATATTTCCCACAGAATTTTCGTACTGATAATTATAATTTAGGAATAGTAAAAAGGTATGAACTGCATTCTAAACAGTAAAACGTCCAGAATTTCTTTAGTATTTGCAGTCATTAAAGTAACATATCAAAGAGGCGTGCCTATCAAGATGACTCATGGAATTTGGCAAAAATCACATCTGGGTATCAAAATAAAGAGATATGTTAGATATAGAAATAAAGAGATATGTAGTTTAAACAAAGGTACGGAAGATTAAAAAGATTTGCGAAACGTATGTAGTTTTGGCATCGGTCTAATATTCTAGAAGACAATAGTAATAATAGTTGTTACGTCAGTAGACGCGTTCAACTGCCTAAATTGCAACAAGTGGTGAAGCAATTGTTCCGAGTTAATCGAACGTTAAGATAACGAGGGTTCGTCGGACCGATTAACGCTTTGAAATACGAGCAAAAGATAAAAATTGTTGAAATGTTGAGTCACACTGATCGTCTGAAGATTATTGAAGTAACTGACTCGGCGAAATAGCTTATTATAATGCGTAAAATGCATAGATTTTTTTAGTTGCCGAAAAGAACTTATCGATAATACATTATCCTAAATTTCCTACAGTCTAATAGAAACTTTAAATTCGAAGTAGTGAATTTAAAAAAGTGGCTATTATTTATCAATGTAGATTTTAAGCTATTGCAATATTAGTTACTGTAATTGAAGATTGATGAACTCTATTATAAGAATAAACTCCACGTGCAACTATGTATTTAATGAGAGTAAAGAGTATACAATTTGTTTATACACTGATAGTTTATCGATAATGTCGAGCGATTAGCCTCGTCGGTGTCATAGTAAACGAAGGCAGGCTAAACGTAGATAAATAAACGTTTATTATAGTAAGTATGCGCTGGACGAACCCATCGTTGCATTACATACACTGTATAAATTTCTACGATAAGTACGTAGGAATAACGACCTAGTAAATCAAAATTAACTACAGTAGTCTATGCTTATTGTATGTTTTATCATATGGTATGTTGAAGTTTCTTCAGTTCGATGTAACATTGGCTAGCTTAAACTACATAAAAAATGCTCACAAAATTTATTACGATACTTTCAAATATTTAGTAGAAATTGCCTTCTATATATTTGACCATTGTCAAATTCAAATTGCATAAAATATTTGAATCAAATGCGACATCGCTAAACATAGAACTAATGTATATGCCTGCTGCGGAAATAATTTTCTCGCATCTTTTGTCATGTCAAATAAACTTCTCGTTTTAGAAACTGGAGTCACACTGGAGTCTTTCGTGCCTTGTCTTGAACTTTTTACTGTTCAAAATATAACCTATATTTTTTGCATTACTTACCTAATTTATATGCAAGTACGAGGATTTTATTGAGAATAGAGATGGCCATATAAAATAAATCACTATTTATATTTATTAATATAGAAAATTCCCTAGAATCATGAAGGACTATGGACGCTACTGTTAGGTTAAGTATCCCTCTCTAAATGAACCCAAATTATCTTCATGAACTTAAACTCTAATTGTATGGGACATTCAAAAACGGAAAGACCATCTTCCGCAAGTCATACGTTCCGTGCAATACTCTAGCAAAAGAGGGCGAACCTGTAGTCCCTCGTAAAAGAATCTTCTCATGAACGTATTACACAAGAAACGCGCAAATACAAAAATGACATCCTCACACCGGATGTTCACATGATTCTCACGAATTCATTCTTTTCAAAATAGTTTGTTTATTCACTAATCACCAAATACACTATCACATGCACAAATTTTTCCAAAACGGCTGTTTATAAAGCGACACTGGACATAAACACACGTTTGCTTATTTTCAGATAACAGATAGGTTTAATCCGATCTGAAACGACGGACACAGATTGTGATCGATGGGCAACACAATTTTTCCACGTTTATTTTGGCGGAATCAGTTTCTGGACCGCTGTCTGAGTCAGACTGCTTTAACAGCGTGTGTCCTGCGCGGGAGAGCGTTTGCACACGGCACGACACGACGCGGAGTTTATTCTCTATTAATAAATACCCGCTTTGCCTCGGCCAGAATAGAGAGCAGCTCTCCACTGCCGGCTCATTGAATGCATACGAGGTGTTTCATATCAGAGTTCGTAGCAAACGCGAGTTGATTTCGTCTTCAGTTAATTTTTATCGATAGGTTCACTGCGAGAGGTTAGATACGCTACAAGGAAATAATGTACGATCAAATTAGAGCTTGACATAATTTATGGCTTTTCCGAATTCTGATTTTAAACCTTATTAATTGTTAAAATTTTTCAAAATTTATTTTTTTTTTTATCTTTGTAGAATAAAGAAATTTGATGTATGTCAGTTGATCACCAGTTTAAATTTGAGTCAGCGCTTAAACTGCTGTTACGAAAAATCGACTTGCAGAATAAACGTTAAAAATAGCTTAAAGGATCTTTTCAATTAGATAGAACGTGAAACTTTTTGGATTGAATACAGTTTTATTTATGAAAAAATACAAATTTCTATGCAGCGTTTATTTTTATTTTATTTCTGTTATAGGTAAATATAAATGATATTTTCAAAAATCTAGGTACTAAGATATCTAAATATAAACAGTTTATCAAATTGATAAACGTTTTCATGAATATAATACATTTTCTGATGAAACAAAACGCAAGGAAATTACGTATTCAATATCTGCATTAATATATGCATAAAATCGAAAGAGCTCAATATAATTTAAAGATCGTAAATACAGAATCGAGTAATTTTCAAGTTATTGATTATTCTATATGAGTTATCATACAATCACCTTTAAAGGTTTTAATAATAGCAAAGCAATTAATTCCAGTTCGTGAAATACAATGAAAGATCAATAGAAAATTGATCAAAATAAAAGATTTAAAGAAACGGGTAGAAAGGAACAAAAGGACGAAAATAATCATGTTTGTGCCAATCACATTACAAGCTTTTCTTTGTATGTAATACTGTAGACCAGTACACCATAATGCAGTCACTTCTAGATACTTCTGAGAACAATAAGGCATTGAAAAAGAAACTACCACCCTTTATATATCAATGACAAAGAAATATTCATGTTGAGCTATCCTTAATGTGTATGTGCAATGAACATGTTCAATAAAGTACATAAATGAATTAAAACGATCAACTTAGATATAGATATGCCCGAATTCTCGTATAGTGTTTTTTAAAACAATGCCATTTTGTTTGGAGTCCAAGTTAGCTAAGTTCGAAAAAATTAGTATCCATTTCAAAAGATATTAGGCACTGTGAATAGTGCTGCAAAAATCACAAAATACAATTATTTTCCAATCATCTTTTTGAAAAGATAATAGGTATATCTGAGTTTAAAAATAATTAGTAGACAGCGGAAGACACATAAATGCACAGAATGCACATAATCGCAAAATATACAAAATATAGAAATTTTGTCGAGAGTAAAGCAGTTTCCTATCTAAATTCTATCTTTTTAATTATAATTATAATTATAATTCATAAAAGTAAGAATTTGCACAAATATCTGCCGTCTAATAATTAAACATCAATTATCATGAGAATACAATGTATTTGATTTTCATAGATTGATCTACATTTGATATGGGTTGACAGAAGCATAAATTACGAAAATGTATAATACAAACTGAGCTCACCAACGCGTTCTCCGTTGCCGCAGACAATACCCGTCGCCAAGGCCTGAAAAATATGGTCACATTATTAATTCTGTTTGCCGGCGTATTGCCAATATACGTAATGTTCAAAAAATGGAGGCCAACTGTTTTTCTTTATCGTATCGTATTACCATGTTAGAAACTTCTCCAGATTGAAATATAATGACATTTAGGGTTCACTGAGTTTTCGTCAAATTCAATGTTACCTCTGATATTTAAAATATAGTCACATATTATCGACGGGAATAACCACGACGTGGTTTTATTAAGTTCTTAATGCTTAAGTAATCTTTCACTTTTCTAACACCATTTAATTTGAACTGAAGGGTCGAGACAAGAAATCTGCATTCTTAAGTTATTTCATAAGTAGCAAGTTATAAAATACGATACTATTTTTGAACCTTCACAAATGCAGCGAAGCAGTACCTTGGAAATATTGCAATGCATTCTCCTTTTCTTAACTTGAGAGCTAAGATAAATATTAAGAGGAGAATACTTCTCGTTTCTCTGTTTTATAATCATTATGTATTATGGAACGATCTATCTTAATTGTTATCAAATTACATATTATGACAGTATTATCAACTTGTCTCTGTAAGCTAACAATAGTTGCATCATTTAAGCAAATTCTTATACTTATATTATAATTCTTTTTTAACTAGCAATTTGTTTAAATTTATTATGTTAAATATTTTTTATTATTGTTTCAGTGATAGAAAAGGAATACTAGATTGATAACAAAATTCATATATTTCAATCAGAGAATTGACAAAAAACATGACGATAAAATTATCAGATATGTGGGCATTCTTTTGCAATTCCGAAACACGTTTTTCTTTCTACAACCCACATGGCTTTGTTCTATTCTTTCTTTTTCTCTAGAGGATACATGGTATATCCATATGAATCTCAACGCGTGAATAAAGACGGCAGATTGTAATTAGCAAGAAGAACACGATATACAGGAGGCTGCGAGCATTTTTCCGACGCAAGCAAACAAAAAAGGCCTAGTCCGGGGAACAAGGTCACTGGATCCTAATAAGAGTTCGTGCTTAAATGAGAAACGGATGAATCACTCCTGGTACAATTATCTTCAGCTACTCGAGCTTCGTAAATTGATCATTATCGTCCGTATCTCTAATTTCATATAAGCAAAGTCGTGCCAACAAATGGTAAAAATGATAACGACATATACATACATATCTCAATTTGGAAAATTATCATTGCTTTAACTTTTACAAAAGCGAATTTATTAATGTTAGAAAAAGATAATTTCTGAGGAGATTTTCAATCGTATTTGTTTAAAGAAAATTTATAAATACTAAACAAGTTTTAGTAAATATTTCGAAATGTCGGAATAATTGAGTATAACAAACTAAAGATTTGTGGAGTAGGTATCAATAATTGGCTATATTTTTCAGATACAACGTATTGATCGGCATATTTGCACAAAACGCAGTGCAAGACGAAAAGCTTCTTTATTAGAGTAACCTTCACATCGATTTTATGTGTAACAGAGGTCAATGACGTATTAGGTTCAACTATGTCTTACAACTAGGAATTTATTAAAATAAGGAGACAGCTAACAAGAATTTCTCGATCCTATTTCTTTTACCAGATAAACGTCACTGCATTCCTACTTCTGATTATGTTAATACACACACAAGGTATATATTAACTGGAGAATAGAGAAACACACGCCCACATTCTTCGGTGCTAGAAAACGAGTCGATATTAGAGGCGGCCTAAAGTACTCACGTTCATGGTGAAGGGACAGCTGACAGTCGATCCACGTAACACTTAACACTGCCACGAATTATGACATCGTATAGAATTCCAAGAGAATATCACTGTACGATTATATAGTAGTCGTATATGCATGTCACTTCTTAAAAATCACTCGAAGATGTACTTTCCGGAATGCATATTCTGAGTCACTCTGGTGAAGAAAGCCCCTCCCTGACTGCAACAACCCCTGTCTAATGTCGAACGCGCATGCTCCCGAATTTACGGTCGTTTACGAAGAAAGGGGATGATTCTGTTTTGCACTTACGTCCTCTTCGCGTGCGTGCAGTTTTAACCACTAATGTCTCGAGCACTGTTGTTCGGCTTGATGCGAAGGGCGCAATGATAATGAACCGTCGATGGTACGGCCATCCCTTAATGTTTTCGAGTTATGCTGCGCATGTCCTAAACACCCTCTCCAGGTGTCGATGATCGAACAACTGATTCATAGCTTCCTACCTAGCTTCAATTAAAGTTTTTCTAAATACTTTTGAAAATTGACTAATTCGTGTATTGAGATTACTCATGCATAAGTAATCGTTAAGAGATAGTGAACGCTACTGATTTGCAGTATTGATTTTACGATATTATTTTTGAACGAGAATACGTGATCGTGCCACGATTGCGAACCGACTTCGCCTCTCATATTGATTTTCTGCGCTTTGATATCCGTGTCCGGAAAGGCTGTTACGTTTTTGCACGACCTGCACCTTATGCTTGGGGCATAGTTGTAGATGAGAGCGACAGTAACGAATACGATACTAAAATCATTTGCTTATATGACTCTAATGTCTTGTATACAGCGAAATATTTATAAAAGACTTGTTCGACGATGGAATAAATACGCGTTAATACGTTGTTGAATATCAAAAGATCTATTATATTCAGTTAATCTTATTATTTTCATTCAAGAAAAGAATCTAAAGATTGTATTATATTTTATTTATGATATCAAAAAATTTCATAGGAAGTCATTACTATAGACATTAGTATTACTAGCTCGTTGGTAGATATTAGCATTACAGAAAAAATTGCTTTATTACTATTTCATTTTTTATTTCATTTTGACGTTAATGAATTATTCAGAATTTATCAATTAGATTTATAAATTATAGAGAGAAATTTTCATTTAAAACTAAAATCAGTTTGTTATTTTGACTTTTCTAAATTGGTACGAATTATAGATGTAGTTTAGTTAAGCAAATATATAAATGCTCGCATATCCTTCCATTCATATCTATGGTTTGACAAAATGATCAATGATTCTCAATAGTGTGGGCAACAGATAAATTAATTTTTTTAATATTTAAAAATTGATGCATATTAATTTTGTACCAGAAGAATACTTTATTAGATACCTTTATACGGTACAAAATAAATACTTTTATAAAAAATATAAATTCTCAATACAGAGAGTACATCGTATACAAATTACATATACTTATGTAAGTATCATATATGGTAGTATTATGTAAGAAAAATATATTACATTGGTTTTGTGACATCATTGACGTTGTGATAGTTACACTTTTGTATAATTACTCATTTTCTTACAATTTTGTATAAGTGATTATGTACAAGTCTTAGTTTGAAAAATATGGTAGATATAGTATAGACTAATAAAGGTACCATTGAAGTACATGTCCTATAAATTTTACAAAAAAGGGAGATACTTCCCATTTTGTGCGTTTATTAAAACTTTTTTGTTTTTTATAGTTTGGTATAGTGGCAGAGGAACTATTGTACTTGGTATGCATGTTAGGATATTCCTTTCTTATTTTTAAGACTAATATTGCTCTACAAAAGTGATACATATTAGGTTTGTATACATATGTACATAATACAATGAAAATTAAATAAATTCGATTTAGAAGATATCATTGAATATAATATATCCACGCATTAATACTTTTCATTTTATTTATCAAGCTCTAATTTTCTGCTTACGACATTCTCTCTTATGTATACTGCTCAACTGTATCGAGAGACTAGTATCCACACTATATTTCCGAAAGTAGCCTCTATTTTTTTTTCTTTTTTTTTCTTTTACGATGAACAGTAAGGAATGTACAATATTAGATATTGTGAATTAATAAATGTCTTTCTACACGAAACGGTTCGTAACAATAACTTACTCAGGCAAATATTACAAACTAAGTGCAAGAATAAATATACGTAATATATAGATATTTTTAGCGCAGAGAGATACCATTAAACGTATCGTCTATTTTTTGGTACTTTGCGACATCTTTGTCTCCCGAAGATCGCAATTATACAAATAACTATTATTGCTATCAGCACTGCGCCCACGGCCCACGCAGCCTTACTAGTATTCGTCTTTGGTTTATTGACATCTCCTATGCCTTGGGTGTCAAATGATTGATCAAAAGAAGCCTCAGTTGCCACTGGTTGTAATGGATTATGATTTTCTGGCTTTTCGACTTGTTCATATATAGGCGATTTAAACTTTAAATCTTTGCTCGAATTGGCCACAGTATTTATATCGCTCTTTTTATCATCCTGTCTACTTGGAAACTTTTTATTTATTATTTCTGTTTTTTTCTTTATAATTTGTTTCGAAGTGGCAATTGTAGTGGTGCTAGTAGTAGTAGTTGTTGGCGGAGCATTTTGTTCCATAATTATTTTCTTTTCTAGTTCATCTAATTCTGACTCTTTGGCAGTAACTGCCTTGTATTGGAAATCATCATACTGTTCGTCAATGAAATCTTCCAGCGGCGAAAAAAATGAAAGTAACGAATCCGGTGAAATTTCATCTATTTCTAAATATTTATTGACTACTTTCATCCAATCATCGGCACCTTGCTGAATCATTTTTCTGTTAAAAAAATTTTCTTAATTTTTTTCTTACAAAATTGTTGTAAAATTTTTGTTTAAGTAGTACTCACAAGAAATTAATATTCATCTGTTTCCTTACGATCGAATCATATCTAATTTCTGTGGATTCCATCAGATATTCATACAATTGGAATGCTAACATTGTACCGACTAGCTTTCTGTAAGAGAATAATATGCAATATGTAATATGCAATATGTAGTATGTAATAATTTATGGATACGTCAACATAAATATGTTACTGTCTTGACATTGTTATCACTACTTACGGCAAATATGGTTTATTGTTCGTGATATGATCATCATTTAAAAATGTGGGTAAATTAGTTCCATTAGATTTAATTCCTTCATATTTTTCTCTAGAATGACAATTTTAATAACGTATTAAAACAATTTCTTAAAATATATTGGATATAATCTTAATATTTCAACCAATCAGTACCTATATTGCCACCAAGATGATATTAAATCTTCAGGATTTGTTAAGTTTTTTTCAATAGCATTAATTCTCCACATATCTACAGATATGTAATAAGCAATCCGCGGTAGTGTGTTTAATGCAGTAATCATAAGAGATACAATTAAATTTTGATCATTATTGCTAGAGTCATCGATAATACGCGTGTAATTTAACCAAGCAGGACTTGCCGCTAAAATACCGAAGAGTTCCGACACACCTTCTTCTAGGGCTGCAAATAAAATGTTAATACCATTTGTAATAAGTGAAATATATATTTGTTGTTAATATGTTACCTGAATATCGATTAGCTGTATTAAGTATCGGAGTGTCCTCAACAGATAATTGATTGAACACAATCTTTCCTACGTTTTTGTGAGTAGAGAGATAATTACTTATAGTAGGCTCCAAGCAAGTAGATACCCTGTAATATAGAGATTTAAATTAACTTAAATAATCAAAAATGACAATTTTTAAAACATTTAGTTATAAAGTACCTCAAAACAGCATCTTTGCAGAAATTAACTAATTTTGAAGGACACTGTCTATCGAAATGACTATTGTCCCAAAAATCTGCTTGTGGCCCTTGACTTAGTATTTGTGTACTCATAGCAGAAGCAGTTTTGTACAGTATTCTCCCAAGAAGTTTCTAAAAAGAAATTTAGTTACACTTCTGTACAGTTCATGTATCATTGAGGCAACAAATGTAACTATTACCTTCTTCCAAAGATTTTTTTTAATATTATACATAATATCTGGGTA
This sequence comes from Bombus confusus, assembly GCA_014737475.1. Classification (NCBI taxonomy): domain Eukaryota; kingdom Metazoa; phylum Arthropoda; class Insecta; order Hymenoptera; family Apidae; genus Bombus; species Bombus confusus. The sequence continues at coordinate 5,331,306 of JACXIV010000015.1, forward strand.
AGGTGTTACATCAACTGATATAGGAATCCAATCATTTCCTTGCAAGGTTCCTTTTGGAATAAATGCAATTTATTTAATATATTCGTATTATTCATTTGAGAGTGTAATTCAACAGTGTTATAGCTTACCAAGTAAGTATGCTGGTATTGTATCATTCATAGTAATATCATACTTCTGAGATAAGCTACTTATTACGAATTTCAATATTTTGTTATGAAGATTGACAATCCCATTCCATATATATTCAACTTTATTATAACCATCACTATATCCACTTAAAAGTTCCCAATATTCTTTAACATCTTTGACACCTAAAATTGAATAACATTTTTACATTTAGTTAAAAATTATCAACTTTAAAGTGTACAAAATACAATTTATTTTCCAAAAATATTTACCATTTGCTTTGGCAGCTTTATCAACAAGTGGTAGGATAGCAGAGAAATTTTTAACTAACGAAGCTAGTTCTTGATGCCATGCTATCCAAACAGTGCTCTTATTTCTAACATCATTGCCACGAGGCAGTATACGTTCCACATCTAAAGTTCTCAATATATATATGATTAATTATCATGTAATTGTGCATCTATTTATGATGGATTGAAATTTCTGTTACCTTTTCTTGTGTAATTATTTAAAATTCCTTTATGAACTGTAGATAATTTCAGCAACTCTGTGGTCCCAGAAAAATGAACAAGCTACAAGTAAGTTTCTATTAAGTTTATTTAAATAAATGTTTTTGCTCAAGTAAAATGAAATCTCACGCTTTTAAAATCTTCAGTATCCAATAGAGCATCGCCTATTTTTTCAGCAACATCATACTTGTATTGTAAAGATTCATCTCTGATATCAGCTTTTGAAATGTTACCTACTTCGTCTTTTTGTAAATTCTTGAAGGAGGCATATGAAATTAATTCGTCTTCCTATAAAAAAATTGTTATATTAATAATTTTGCATATTTGTCGAATTATATATTCTGTGCTTATAGTTTGAAAAACATACCCATTTTGATAATGTTTCATTCGATGGTGAATTAATGAATTCCCATTCTGCTTCAGCTGTACTCATACAAGTATCCTCGTAAGCGAATTCGGTTAATTTTATGAAAGCTCTAGTCTTTTCATCCTCCACGGATGCAACCACATAAACTATCAGATTAAGGATTATGCAAACCCATTTTGATGGCATCCCTTTACGGTAAAGAAAGAAGATATTATTTATAAAAATAAGAAATATTTATTAAATCGTAAAAGAAAATACATTAAAAAATATGTATAGAAAATTTCCAATTCATTTGATTTCCAATTCTAATAAGATACTTGATTATTCTATTATAAAAAAAATGTATACAAGTAAAATATGTCTTACTCAACGCGGGAAATTTTTAAATGTTACGCATGCGCGTATGTTGATAATATTTGCGTCCTTTGAAGTATGTCTTTGTTATAAAACACTGATTTTAATGATAAAAACTGTACATTGAAACGTATTTGGATATATTTTGTCAAAGCAATTACTTGTTCCTAAGTGACTCATTTCATTATCGTCATCCTTTTCTGTGAAAATTATTTATGTATCTTTCGTAATCATGAGTCAATTAAAGCCTGAAGACTTAGATGATTTACTTTTCCTTCTATTTTTCTATTTTTTTATCTTCACGAGTTCAACGAATGAGGCATTCCATAATTTATTATGGGTAGTACACTTGATCTTTGTTTATAGTTCAAAAAAGAAATCGCGAATTAACACATTAATTTCTAACTACACCTATTGATGCATCCAGATCCGTATATATTTTATGGAAGTACCATTAATTTCAAGCTGCTGGACATTTATTTTATACATCAAATTCTTTATAATATATGTGCACCGTATGAAAAATAGCAAATTGCGTATTTCCAGAATCCGTTTCTCATATTTTATGCTGCATACGATTTTCTAAATTATACAAAAGAAGATAAGATCTCGTATTCACTATTTTCTCTTATACATTTGAAATTATTATTTTGGTTTTTAAAATATAGAAACTTTAATACAGACTTAATGTATTCTAACTATATATATATGTATTCCTCCGATACTATATATATACATGAGCTATTGCTATGTTTTCTTGGAAGATCAAATGCAATTTTATTATTCATAGAAGTCAGTATAACAATCATAAATCGACCAATCGTACGTAGTCACACCACATTCGCATATTTAATTGCTTTTAATTTGATACCATGCTCAAGCAAATAATTCTGTTCATAAAGGTCGTTATGGGAACTTATTGACACCTTGACCCGAACGACCATTGGTCTATGTGTAATATTTACACGTCGTGGATGGGAAAATCGAGAGAACGCAGTAAGAATTAATGCACTTTCTATTAATTAACAGATAAACGAAAATGAACTTCACTGCTCACTGCTATATAGCTTGGTGGCTTGTTTTTTCTACTATCTTTATTTTTGTTATTTGAATCTTATTATTTTCATTTATCTTGCAGATATAGTAGTAACATGAAAATTATTATAACACAATTAATAACGGAAAAATTTCTTGTCATATCTAATTATTAGAAAAATTCATCTAATGCTGCTTTTTATTAAATACGTAATTGCGTAAAGATGTTGTGTAATTAAGCTACGTATAAAAAAACGTTGGTCTAAAAGACAATGGAAAGCGTCACAATAATAAATAATACATTTTGAACCCATTTACATTAGGGTCATCAAACTATAAATGAAATTTCCCTATTAATCATCCTTTGTTCATGATTACAACCATTGCAACGAAGTTCAATGAAGATATCTTTTTAATTAATTAAAATATTATGTGGTATGTATTATACGTTAACTATTTAAATGCATATGAAATGTACGTTAGAATTTAGGCAACGTGACAATATATGTAAATACATACATACATATAAGCCATTTGAATGAGAACTATCGCAGCAAATAATGAAAGGAAGAGACGTCAATTTGTTTTGTTGAAACTGGTTCAACCGGTATTGGGTTTCATCATTATGAATTCCTTTAAAGTGTATATTTTTCCATATAAATGGACTCGAGTCATGTAAAAGCTTGGAATACATAGCTATTCTTAAAAATGGAGAGTCTCTCTGTAAATACGATAAACTTTCGCTACACGAAAAGGAAAGATTTCAAGGAAATGAGTTTTAAAGATCAATGGATATTATTCCGAATGGCACTGGTGGCCAACTGGAAGAAGACTTTGTGGGTATCGTTGGATGAGATAATAGGCCTGAAATATAAAATCTTGGCGTTGGGAAATCATGCGTTCCGAAGATACAGGTGCCTAAAGATATATTTAATAAATTTTCGCTGCTATTAGGTTGTATCGGCGATAATGTTTCTGGCAAGATTTATCTGGTCCAAACCAACACCAATACCCCTCTTTAAGAGGAAGTAATTATTTTTTTTTGCTCATTGAACATTTTTAATCTACATACATATATTTATCCTTCAGCTATATACATCATTTATCTTCACATTATTGTACTAATTGCCGAACGTGGCATCCAATAGTAGTAAAGATCTATTATATAAGGACCTATACTTTCCGGACGCACGATTTCTTCGACACTAAGATCTTATATCTCAGGTCTACTATCTTATCCCATGATATCCATCAAAATTTCATCTTCATCGGCGACCAGTACCTTTCAGAAGTACAGCCAGATCAATATTAATGAAATAGTGACACGCTACCGGCGTGCCAATTTCGAATGAATAAAATAACCGAACGCATTTTTATTATAGATATATAACGTAAATGCGTTTTAATGAAATATTTCAGACTCGTAAACAAGTATCCGCGCATCAAAATTAAGACGGATTTTCGAGATACCACGTGTGCGCAAAAATAGCTGTGTATAACAGCAATAAACCTTCAGCCAAATTGACTAAATGCTTAACGCATTAAAGGCAGAGCTAATTTTGTTTTATTTTCCACTTAGATTTAGGCAACGAGTAAATACAGAAAATATGTCTATATATAAACAAAAGAGAAAGGTTTAATGTTGATCCTCAGAAACCGACATAGCGTTTAACGTGTTAATCACGAATTTAGGACATTTGCAATTGGTCACTAAAGACTACATAAAGTCTACATACTGCTTAAACTGGAAATATCGTAATAAAGAAATTACTCCAGTAATTCCTATTGGTATTCAATTTTTTATTAATTATTATTAATACCTTACTATCAAAACAGATTAACTTGTAATTTTTCATAGAAATTTTATAGAATTTGCTACTCTATAACCAAATATTCTATAGTTACGCTCATAATTCCTTATTGGTGAAATTTTTCACGTAACTAATTGTAAGTTACTAGATGCTTAGAATTTTAAGCACAAATATTTAAAAATAAATCATTTCAAAATAGCTTAAAGTTTTGTAACATTCAATGCGTACAACAAATTATATCCAGCATCGTTCTAAAGGTGATTTGCATATTCGTGTCTTCACCTTGGGAATAAGTCCAAAATAATACTGTTTTAACATATAACTGCAATGATTTTCCAACATTCAAATACATCTTTAATTTTCTTTTTATAAATCAAATTCACAGAATTCAAAAGGTGCATATATACTTTCATAACTTATTGTACGTATTAACATTAATATTACGCGATTTCAATAGTAATATTTCGATAAACAATCAGACACCCGTAGTAAATGGAATCCAAATATAAATAGCGCGAAATTCAAATTATTTTGAAGAAACTGTTTTTAAAGTCGCTTAGTAATCTCGGGGTATATTACAGATTTTATCTTGAAAATATAGTATGTATTATTTCATCTTCTTCAATACCGCAATCACCGATTCAATAACATTGACTATAGAATTAGAGAGCAACGAATTTTCGCTACGCTTTCGTCTATGAAACTTGATCGATCCATCCTCGAAATCAAACAAGTTCAATGGAAATTGTAATTGATATGTTAACGAATGCTAAAGTTGTCTTTTATGGTTAAGTTCATTTACATCAATTATGAGTGACTTTGAATAACGGAAAATTTCTTGCATTTAGTTCAATCAACACATAGTAAGTGATACAACGCACGATATTTGACGCATTGTTATTTTTGGCTCAATTACAAAATTTTAAGCTTTTATATTTTTAACCTTTACAATTTACATTACAACAGTACTTTAAAGCACTATTTGCATTTATTATTTGCATTGATGCGATAATAATTGTAAAAAGTACTTATATTTAGCATATACATATGTTTCTAGAACAACCTTAAAGTCTTTAGAATACGAATGGTACTAAAATATATGAATGACTAATTTAGAAACAATAAATTATTGTGAAGTTTAGAATTGAAATAAAAATTAAAAATCTTTGTCTCATTCACAATGATCTCGAATAAAGTGTTCAAAATAAACGATAAAATTTATTTAATTCAAGGCACACCGAATAATCAATTGTGACTTGGATCATTGTCAAAAGACTAAATCTAGTTTAAGTTTCCTGATCTTGCTCACCTTAGCTAGCTGAGCGTCGTTTCGCTCAACGTTCACGTTTTTGATTTCGTTTCCGATAAGTGGCTTCGATTTGTGTGACGAACAAAGATCAACTGCACGTCAGAATGCGTTCGGACAAGCAGAAGAAAAGAGTAAACGTACGCACACACACGTGGGGAAGTGACTCGCGTCCCTCTCGTTGGAGTGTTGTTTTCTATTTCTCGAAAAACCAGAAGTACGATCAAAGATTGTCGTAAAAAACGTAGAATGATTAAAATCGAGCAAAAAATACCGCGGATATGCACAGTAGTTGATTGATTATCTCACTTTTATCTTACTGTAAGTAATATACAACTCATCACGTGTATACTGTATGACTATGATCAATATGACTATTTGTTCAAAGTTCGCACGATCCAAATTCCTTTACATCATGCTAGTCGCCTCGACAGCATACTCAGCGTACTGTACTGTAGGTAGCGTAGCGTGTGACGTGTGACGTATACACAGTCATCGAGAATATAGTTCTGTAGAGTATGCCACTGAATGATTTTGTGATTTCTCAAGTTAGAGTAGAAGTATCACAGACGAGGTACATATATATCAAGCTAGACATGATAGATAACGCTTTTCATGTCTCATGCTTGGTCATATAATATCTTTATCATTTTCGTGTCACATGCGACATTATCGATTAAGTATAGTAGTGACTATAGAGATGTAAAGATAGAGTGCGTTAGCGAGCTGAAAAAGCGATATAGTAAATGTGTAAGTATAAATCGATCAACGAACTAGCGTCAGTGTGCATACCTGACTAGACAAGACAGAAGACGCCACGGTCAAATCCACCGGCCGATGATGCCACGACAACTCAATTAAGGATTGAGCATTATGGCCCTATAATCTGACACAGTCCAACTGAAAAAGTGGATCTCCCGACGGGAGCCACCACTGAACAGGATTACGAAGAACTTGTCCTAATTGAACTAGTGAGGTCCACTCCTTATGGAGGGAAGTACTGATCAGTATTACAAAGAACATCAAATTATAGGTTCTAACCCGGCCCGAAGTACCAATCGGGCAAAGCTGCGATCCTTTAGATTCTGCAAGCATCATCGGCGCGATAGTAACTCTCATGACTGGACGTAAACAGCGAGTAGTCATCGAGCAGTATCAAGACAAAGGTGTCCTTGAAACGACTTACGAATACAAGGAACTATCAAGTACACGTTGACTCACGCGGGTCCGGAATATGCAATTGTTCAAAGGAACTGAGATAATATCGCTAATAAGCGAGAAGGCTAAGAGAGAAGAAATTTTTAGTTTCCGTTTCACGCTTTCCAAAGAGAAAAGAATTTATATAATACTTAAATTTGTAATAATTATAGTTTTCGAAATTCTTCTATAAGATTTTTTATTTTTACAACCTATCATAGTATTTTATAACAATTTATGAATTTTCTTAACTTAATTCTAAGTATATACCGTTGTCCAGTAATTAATCATTAAATATATAAATTTAATATTTTCATGCACACCATTCTGTTTTACTTTCTAATATAAGATTATGTTAAAGTATTGTTTTAGTTCAATTATTAATTTGATTATTTACATTATTTTATTTAATAACGTCTGTAATTTGTATTTAATATACAGTAGAATTCAGTTTATTTGAATCTGTCATGTGACAAATACTTATATCCTTACTTCTTACGATTTCTCGTTCATATGATAGTTCAGATAAATAAATCTAATGACCAGAAGTTTATTTATTTATGAGTTTTAAGGTGTCCCCATTAAGGATAAAGTCAGAGAAGTTTCTCGACTACTGATTAAAGTTTTGTTTGAATAAACGGACTAATTACAATCGTCGCGACGCGATTTTAGATTGTAGAGGGCGTGAGAAACACTGATTTTTTTCGAGGTCGGTATTTCAGAACGTTAGACACGAAGCTTCATTTAATGTTACATCTATCCTGTTCTTTGTCAATGGTAGAACATTTGTAGTGGTTAAAATTGGAACTAAGTTTTAATATGAAATTATTTTGAATTGAATTTTATCGTATAAATTAATAATAGAAATAATTCTTTCTTTTTTTAATATAAGATTTCACCCAAGTGTCCTTTTTAATTTGAAGATTACGCTCGATTTCTTTATTCGTCATCATTAGCAGTAATAATCAAAACAGCATGTGGTTTTTTTCTGTAAACTCCATTTTTATTTCCTAAATATAAAACTATCATACTATATCACATAATAAACTATAATACACGTATGTACGTGAATGATGCAGTACCTTAACATAAATACTATTTTGATAAAAACGTACAACAGATCGATTTTGTTCATGTGACGTACTTTCTCGTAAAATGCATGATCTACAGAAAAATAAAAGAAACGATACACATATATGATATCTTATTGGTTTCTCTTAGCGAGTATGAGACTTACATCGATTTAAGAATATCGAACACAAGATGAAACTCATGTCTCGGTTTATCCAAGAGTTACATTACATTTAGTAAGTATAACCTCTTGTCCTTTTTAAATTTCTCTATCGTATTCGTATTTTCATTCAATATTGATAGTTTGAAAATAGTACACACAAGTAGCATTTGTAATACTGATATACATGAACAGACACATGTCTGTTCTACATTGTCTATTGTTAACCATTTATTTATTAAGTACCGGAGACTGTTTGTACTAGGGTTTGAAACAAAGGATAACAGTTTTGAATTATCGATAAGCAAGATCGACTGAAAAGATCATGAATACCAACATTTACATTCCCTACTTGTATTTTGCCTTTCTGATCGAATAAAGAAAGTTATCCTTTATTTAAAACGCGTTTTCCATGTCGAGTAAGTGGATAACTTCGTTTATTATTAAGATTTTGGTTTCTCTTCATCTTTTCCGTCTTGTCTTTATTTCAAATTTACCGCGTAAACGCGATAATATGATTCCGGATCTTTCCTCATACCTCGATAGCATTTTGTACGTTAAATGAAAAATTTCTTTCGGTGTAAGTTAGTTGCATGTAGAAGTTATTTCAGTATAACTGAAAAATTTGTTTTCTTAACGATGTACAAAATATACATGTTATGTATATTCAATGGGATATTTTCCATAGTAAGTTCTGTGTTATAAATGATCAGATTCGAAAGCTGTATTTGCAACACCGTTCATCGTAGGAACTTCTGGCTTTTTCTCGCCAACGACTTGCCATTTCATAGTTTTCGAGTCGTTCTCTTCTGGTCCTTCCTTGCCCTTCCTTTTCTTCTCTTGCTCCAGTAATTGACGATCTTTCCTGTGCTCCGTGTATAACCAGCTGTCCATAAAAAAATTCATGTTAGCTCTTTAACTTCCTGTCTTATCAAAGACGACAACTAATCAATCTATTTTTAAAACGTGTAATTAAAATAATTGGTGATTGTACATTGTATTAGTGAGCAAATCTAGAAAAAACGTTCGTAATATTTCCTCCTCTTTTATTATCTTTTATTATTTTAATCGTTTCTATTATTATTTTAATCTTTTCTTTTATTAACTGATTCTTCTATAAAATTATTTATTTAGTGACTGTGAGAACGTCTCGAATGGATTTAGAGCACTTTCGAAAATGGTAATTTTTCACGACACACTCGAAGATTACACGAGATATAATTGCTGTCGAGAGATGATCTACAAGCCGAAAAAAGCTAGACGGAAATAGCGATACTCATGTGCTATTTAACTGAATCGATTTTGAATTGTTCATCTGATGATTCTCCACGAGTAAAACTCTCCTAATAAACATGTAAGTTACTCTCGTATTTTAATACGTATTTAACGCGACTCATTTAAAATCAGCTCACGACTCACATTCTGAATATCTATGATTTGGAGGACTTGCAACCGGCAGAACTTACAAGAACGCGACGACGGCTGGCATGGTCATACAGGCGCCGACAATGAAGAACGTCCCCGGAAACGTTTTCATGGTTGCAGCGTAAATGGAACTGTACATAGGCCCATAAATGAGAGGCATCAGAGATTCGCAAACACCAAGCAACGAATTCACCTTGCCTGCAAATCAACGAAAAATCAGGTACACGTTGTTATTTAATCAATATACACATTTTTCTTCGCTTATATGCATAATCTTTTCTACTCCGAACATTCTTCTGTAGCGGAGCTTTTTGAAATATTTATTTAGACTTCTTTATTAATACTATTCTTCTCTCTTCCGTCTTTTTATTGGTGAAAAGAAAATCAAATAACGAAGAAAATCAATTTGCACAATACGAATATCGCTAAAATGGCACCAATGGAATACAAAGGGTTAAAACTTTAATAGTACCATAGTATCATAGTATTGTGAATATATTACTTTAAGTTAATATAATCTAACATTATTAGATCATACTAAACTAGACTAAAACGAAATGAATTTAAAGTTAGATGAAGTACGCTAAAATTGAGTAATTTAACTCAAATTCTTATGTTTGCCACATATGAGTCATGATACCGGTTAAGGCTTAATATAAATGATTAAGGTAACATCTTAGTATATGAGATAAAATACCGGTGTTAAAAAAAACAGGAAGAAAGATGATCTCGAGAATAGTTGGATTGTTAGCCAGACAGGAAAACGTTGTTAGACGTTATTCCAGTTGGAAGGAAAACCCGTGGAAAATTGCTTAAAAACGATGTCGATTTGACACGAAGATACGATGAAACAAGATTATCCTATTTGCGCGGTTCTAAGAAAATGTATGAAGGTAAAAAGGCGTCTCAAAACGATCCGATTAGGACGAAGGCCGCTATGTCACGCTGGACCAGTTTATATAGTTTCTAATTCATGGTGTCATGTTTCGAGTATTTGAGTACAAATAGATATGTTTCATTACATATACAAGGTATTTCATGCAATTAGATCAAGTCATAGCTTTAGAAGGGTAAAGATTCTATTCAACAAATGAATGTCTCATTTTTTAAAAGAAAATGGAGAGATGATTTGGAATTATTGAGATTATAAGTGATTTATAATTTTTGTAATTTAAGGTGATTTGAAATTTTTGAAATTAAAAGCGAGGTCTTTGAAATTAGATAACTTGACATCTTTGAAATTAGGAGATATTACAGCGTACGCTTTCTTATATACTATTTAAAACTTTTATATTTGTGACATACAAATGATATTTCTTTTTCTGTTTTATATCATTTTATAACTATAGGTTTGTCCTTAGTTGTATGGAATATTTTGGTATAGGATACTCTGATCGAGTTCCTAAAGAATACGATCTATTCCTTAGGATTATCTATTAGGAATATCTATTATTCCTCCGTTGTTCCTTCTAAATTTATAGCAATAATAATATAGTTTCTTGTATCTTTTTTCATGTTTTATCAAACTTGTATTATACCAAGTTCGTGATACATGTATTTCTGTTATACCTGCGTAATATGCTTCCGTTACGTGCCTAATTTATTCCAACTTTACAAACGCCTTATGTAAATTGAGCATAGATGTTTTACAAATTATATAAAGGAATATTTTTAACACTTGTATCATAACGTTCACGTAACGGTACCTGCTACATGTTTTTCCGATCTTACAAAAAAAAGACGCATTTGTTTCAATGTCAGTCTGCTATGCCAAGGTAATAAATCTGTATTCACTTACCGAGTTCACTTGTAGATACGAGTTTAGATGCTATCGATCGCATCGCTATGAAAGATGTACCATTCACGATCTCGACGATAGCCGCTGAAACAAGGATGTACGACAAAGATATTTTAGCTTATTGATTCCCTTTTTTGGAATTTAACGCATTATCAATTTGTGTAGGTAAATGTGCCACTTTTCACTGTAGAATTTATAATGAACATACGATTTGACTGCATTTGAAAAATTATAATTCATTGAAAGTAAAGTATTGCAAAAAAGATTGGTAGAATAATATTTTTATTTACTATTATTAATATTATACTATATATATAGATTTTTCATGTTAGTAATTTTCACAGATTCTTATTAGAAATATGCATTTTCAAAGGAGTCTAATAAAATATACTTCATGCTATTGGTAATACGTTAATGTTCGAGATGTTTATTCGATTTAACATTTATGTGAACATTTACCTAAATAAATCATCCAGTCCGTGATCGCAAATGCATAAACAAAACCAGCCAAGATCTTGCTCATAGAGCTCATAATCCCGACTATAGCATCGTCGATTTTTAAAATGTGACTGAACACACCGACAGATACCGCGGTTCCTATAAACAAAAATAATTTCACTTTTAAAACGCGATTAACATGATAAGTACTGCGAAGAATTTAAAATCACGCTTTTCACCATCATCCAAGTCTCTGACAGAATGATTGAGAATGCTTAGTTGATTGAAAATAATTTTACTTGACACAAGTACGATTTTTACATCTTTCAGTTTCTGTCATTGAGAATATTGGAAAGTTTAATGATCGTACGATAGCTGTTCAGTTATGAAAAAAGCAAATGACTGCAAAAATATGTAGAACTAGTTTCTTTTTAATTTTAAATAGTTACGAGTTTAATACAAGAAGGCAGTAAAATACAAAAGGCAACTTCGTTCATTAATTCACGTTTCAGCCTCATAGCTATGGGTTTCGAGGTTTCTGTGATTTACTCGAAAACGATGGCCAACGATGCCGTTTCGTAACAGTGCTACCCATTATATAATTGATTTCCGTTGCTTTCATGGATAAAATAGTCCAAAAAGAATGACGTGAATTCGTCAAGGTCTTAAAAAAAAGCAATGTTTTTCGCAAAAGATACTTCTATTTGAGTGGCAGTTATCGCCGAAAAAGATTCTATTTTTGTAAGGAATATGATTACACTTGTGACAACATGTTTTCTGCGTAGGATTGTATTTTATTAAAATGCAGCTTCGAGCGTGTAAGATATTCCAGACGATCATTAGTTCCTCGAGTTTTATTCATTCACGTGTTTCCTTCAATCTTAAACGGCATTTTTTATTTCTTTCGTTAATAATCACGTGTAACTACGATAATAATAGGGTATTAAATGTTATTCTGAAAATTGTCGGAGGAATCGTGATTTCTCTTACATTGTCTTCATATTCGATCTTAACATATTCGATTCTCAGGTATTAATCTTTTTATCAATCATTATCAACTCAAGTAAACAAGAAATTCTCCTTTACTTGGAGTAACTGATAACTGACGTCGACAGTCATCAAGTTTACTCATAAATACGCGATAATGTATTGATATATTATCGATGAATCATCATGAATTACGCTGATTCGTGTTTTATTAGCTTGAAGAGATTGTAGCTTTTTATTTTATAATCTGGCCATTACGACAGGACCTGTATATTATATTATTTTTCGAATATTTACTTACCAATTAAATTCGTCACCATGGCGAACGTGGTGAACATGCTGAACATAACTTCGTTCCAGTGGTACCTGTATCTCATGTAAAGATACATCACTGCCATTTCACCTATAACAATAATTGTCCGCTTTAGATCTTCGATTTTCACTTATCTCGTACCTTTTACCGAATTAAGAATCTAAAAGAATAGAATAAATTGAATAATAGCATCCATTAGCTCTACCGCGATCTTATTGTTATACCTCAGTTTTATTCTTTTCTTAATTTTGTCTAAATCTGTTAGATTTTAAGGGGAACAACAAGGAATTTTGTTAACAATAAAAGAACACAATTGCAGGGTTAACCCTGCAAAGTTTAAGACAAAATTTTTCTTAGTCTATGAATTATTAATATTTATCACTAACTTTACCAAACCCGGTCAAATGACCGGTTTTAAAATTTAATTTAAGATTCTACATTCTTTGTTATTTCTTTTATTCGTCTAACTTTATGTAAATTCTTATATTAACGAAAATTGAGAAATTGATTAATCAGATAATAGAAGAATTTACATAAAGTTTGATGAACAAAAGGAATAGCGACGAATGTACAATTCTTAATTAAATTTTGAAACCGGTCATCTGACCGGGTCTGGTAAGATTAATGTCAATACTTAATTATTAATAATAGAAAGGCATATTTTCGAACGCTTCTATAAAGAAGACACGATGTATCGAAATTTGAGACCTGTTTTATCTAAAACAAATACGTTTATCGTTTATTTCATTGAAAATTTACGAAGGTAATATATTCTGTACACGAGCGTGCGAAAGGGTTAAATAAGTTTGAATTCTGAATAACAAGAACGATAATTTAATTTACTCTAAACTACGATCATCCCGTACGTGTTGTAAATTCGCGAACCACGGGTTACAATGTTCTAAATTCAATGTAGGTGGAACGATTCCGCTTGCACAGCATGAAAGATCATGGTCAAAACGTTTTTCAGAATTGGCAGCTCGCGTTCGCCGCTATCTCTGCAATGTTGCTTCATCGTTCCACTGTACGTAATGGGCCTCGAAGTTGAAAATGACACGCGGAAGGCCGCTTAAGGTTAGGCGTTGGAACAAGCAAAAAGTTATGCCCGTTATGCCTGTCGCTTTTTACAGTCGAATAAATTATTGCCTTCGAGAATTGATCTACGAAAGGATCAATCACCATTCACGTCTCTTCTTCGATAGAATATTGCGATACGTATACAATAGCGTGCAAAGGTATCGAATCAGATAGATTTCTTACTTTATACTCTANAGCAAGTTTCACCTAATATCATGTAACTGTATAACAACGTTTATTCGTTGTATTATCTTCTTTCGCTTATCATGTCCTTAAACTCGACATTACTTGAAATTTTGTTAGATATCACTTCTGAAACAAAATGTGAGAAATCTTTGTCACTGGAAACTTTTGCATATCAACGTATTTATATTTGTATAGTTAAGTTGCCTCGAGTTATAACTTATTAACTTAGGTAACATTAATGAATAGATAAGTTGACGAGTTGTTGGGTTGTTGGTCTTTGTTACCTGAATACTTTTTACGATTTTACGTCGGATAAGATATTAGCTGCCGTTTTATTCAGATATTATGAATAAATAGGGGTCGTGACTCGAAAAAGGTTGTGAGACACTGCCATAATACATGCAAAATTCAGTCAGATCACGTCGACAGTAACAACGAAATCTTCAACATCATACCATGATTGAGCAAAGAACCGAAAACACAACCACGCGTGTTTCATCGTCTCTGACATTTTGAAAAAATATTGTCTGCCGGAAGAAGCACTTAAAAATGCTGACTTTATCCTTTCCAGCTTCAATGGCCATTACGAAATTCACCTTTTCCTATCTACTTGTTTTATTCTCCGGACTTGCATTTCTCATAATCCCATTGTATATGAATGCACGCAAATCACTATCGACGAGAAGCGTTTAAGAACGAAATTACGAACGATTAATGATCGATAAAAATTGCAGAATTTTATTCGATGGGCGGTACGAATGTTGGAAGAAATTGAGTTATGTTTTTTAAGTAGAAAAGCAGGTAAATTCCAGCCTGCAAATGTTGGAATAATTTCTTCGAATTTTTAGCTACAACAATCTATTTATTTCAGCTCTTATTTTAGCCTCCTTTGATTCTGAAAATCTTCATTCCCGCAATTTACATCATTTACCATTTCGGCTCGTCGATCTTTCATAGAAATAACTACAATAACTTAATCGTGGTTGAATCTTCGGCTTGTTTGAAAAGCTATAAACACAATCAGAAGTTATTCCGAATGATTTCGACGTGTTATTAAGCTGCATTACATAAGGATATACACGGCGTTACACAACAAGTTCGTTCATCAGGCTGTCGAGTTAATCGTTTCCGTCGAGTTTAGGCTATTATCACATCATTGCTTTGCTTTTCTCACGAACATTCCTCCAGAATGTCAGAGACAATTCCGCGATTGTATTTTTATCGATCGATTCATCTTTCAAATTTTATGCTACTGGATAATCGCTGGTTTTTCTTGAATTCCTCATCCTTTGGAAATTCATTTCGCACAGTATAATTAGACTTAGATCTGAGTTCGGTGTAATTGTTTTAATCATAGAATAGGCGCTTAAAGCAATAATGTTGGGTTTTCAACAGTTCGCCATGCTGATAATTTCTCACTGAAGCATTTTTGTTAAATATAATTCTTCGTCTCTTGAAACAAAAATTCTAACGGAATTCTAACGAAATAGACGAAAGAGGAAAAGCGTGCCTATCTGGTTTTCGAAAAAATTAATCGAGCGAAATGATGAAGGATATAAATACCAGGAATGAACATTTCCTGTACAGACAATAAAAATTGCAACGCTAATTTCTCAATACAATTTAGGAATAATTGGTACGAAAAAGAAAAAGTCGACGAAAAGAAGTTGGTGCAAAATTGGTCACGTTCCTTTCCACGAAACTCGTCAATTATCTTATTGTCGTCGATCTGAT
The DNA here is from genome assembly GCA_014737475.1 of Bombus confusus. NCBI lineage: Eukaryota > Metazoa > Arthropoda > Insecta > Hymenoptera > Apidae > Bombus > Bombus confusus. The sequence continues at coordinate 5,347,200 of JACXIV010000015.1, forward strand.
TTGCATGCAGACTACAGCGCGATTTGTGTACCGACTTGTGTAATTTCATTTAATTCGAGGATTACGTTCGAAGACTGTAAGGAATGTTGAAAATTGCTCGAAAATTATCATAAACGGCAAAGAAATTAAATCCAACTTCGAACGTCAAAATAATTATGAAAAGTGTTTTGTGGCCAAAGAAAAAAGGTACCGTATAATTGCGGAGTGTCAAGAAATGATTGATTCTAAATTCTTGCATGATCGTGACTTGCTGATCTCCTCACTGAACGTAATTATAAAATCAAAAACTTTGTTAGCAGAGAATCTAAGCAAAACGTAGTTTTCAATTAATTCGTGCGAGCTTTATCTCTCATCTTTCGATCTAACCGAGATAAATCAAATGTGAAACGATCCAAGATATGAATCTCGTTGTACGATAATACAGTGTAGTATAATAGCGCTTAAGATATGGAAATTGTAAATCAAAACGTAAAGTGAAGACATCGATCGATGTCGCATTGAAATTTAAAAGGGAGATGTATGTAGGAATTTACTTTGTGTTTCGATGTAATGAAGATCAGAGCTAAGATTATTTCATATTATATTTCATTTTTAATTTAATTGATCTACTCGTTAATGCATCAAGCGATTACGATCAATAGTGATTAAATAAGGACGTGAAAAGAAATTTTAGCGATAAGAAAAGGTAATAAGGCGATAACCTTAGAAGATAGAGGATATGATAGATGAAACAACGCAAGGCATTAAAAAAAAAAAAAAAAAGAGAAATATATCATTGAAAAGAAAATATACCGCAAAGAGATATGGGAAAGAAAATTTATATAATAAAAAACTAGATTTTTCTATCAAGGAGACTCCTAAGATTTCTATCAATTTTCTTCCTCTCTTTATAATATATAAACTTCGACACATGACCGATTTTCCTATCTCGTTATATCATAGAAGTTACTATAACCCTTCAAACTATCAAGATTAGACCGATTTCCGACGGTCAAAGATCTGAAATTACATCAAGCTACTTAGGCCATCAGACCGCATTAGCATACGTGCGTATAGAATCTAGTTCTAATAGGTATGTTGACTTCGCAGACACACTACCGGTCATAAATTTCAGGCCACTGTCTTTATTGTCTCGCTTTCTATATCTACGGTCTCGAATCTTCCTTCCTTTTTCCCTCCCCCATCCCTCCTTAAAAATATATTTCTCCGTTTCATTCTCACGTATTAATTAAATATTTGAATCTTTCGTTGTAAAAATTGAAGAAATAAATTTTCCTCTCTTCTTCTTTATAAGTGTAATATCTCTTTGTCCCGTGATGATTTTAATACGCTAATTAAAATAATTCCTTCCTAAAAACTTCCTTAAAAGACGAAGAAATATACTTATAGAGAGGTATTAGAATGTCGTGTAATTTCAGTAGGGATTTCTTTGAAACAAACGTGGATTTATGTTACAGCAACAAATTACGTTATAGATTATCGTGTAAAAAATATGCAAGTATCGGTTATCGTTTCCATTCTCTCGTCCTTCGATAGCCGTTCCTGTCGATAGGTAATTGCAATTAATACCGTGAAAAAGGTTTGTTGATGGTTTTCTTTGATCGATAACGCGTTCACGTGCGAACCAATGTCGAAAGGTTGTAGGTGTGGGAGTACACTTGAACTCGATCGAATTAAACAGCGATGATTAATGAATTAGCGTACGTCAATTGCACGGTCCAATTATACAATATTTCGGATAATTGATATTAATGTACCTAGTGTAATTGACGTTTAATCGGCAGATCAGTTGTCGTACCAATTCTTTAATCTCGTATTTCTAAAACGAAAATCATTGTTTATTAAATTTTCGTAAGTTGAAGTAATATATAATAGACGGATCGCGAATTTTCTCGAATGTATGCAAAATCTAAAAATGAATAGAATGCATATAGATACGTAAATCTCTGCTTAAGTTCTCTCTCTTTAGTCGTTTTCATAAAAATATAAATCTGTATCAAAATCCGTGATGTAAGAATAAATATTATATTTCTAAACTTTGCAAGTTAGTTTATTATATTTCAAACATTTCGGACACATGAAAACGCAAATTCGAAATTCGACCAAGTTCTTCTGACAACTGCGCAAGATTTCTTATCGATAAAATCTCTATCTGCGATTCATCTTTGCTATTTTAGAAACAGAAATTTTTTAATCTTCCTTTTGTAATGTCAAACAGAGGACTATATCGCAAGGAAGACAAACAGAAACCGTAGGAATATGCACGGACGTCTAATTGTTGGCCTTTCAAAATCAGGAAGAAGACCATTACACGAAATTGTTATAAGCAGCATGATTACTCAGTGCTCTTAGCAAGACGAATAAAGACGCAACGAAACATTACAATGTCCGGCGTATTAGCGGTCTAATTAAATTATGACAAGGACGCTCGCCTTGAATTCCCTGTTGCAATACGAATTCGTGATGCGCTAATAATCCGTAATTGACGGATGGAACCGTATTGTCGTTGGAGATTAGCATCGTAACCATTCGGAGAAAATGGGGACACTAAGTTCACTCATTGTTCCGATCAAAAAAGTAATTGATAAAAGAGATAATCACGGTAAATTTAATATTGATTAAATTAAGCTACATTTTTATTGGATTAATGAGATGTAACCTAATGAAATATTTATCTTTCAGATACGCCAAAGGTGTATGTTAACATTCGTTCGAGATATTTGTATTTAAAATATAGAGAAAAGATAAGTTCAATGATATATATATACATGGATGATATATAGAAACAAATTTAACATAGATAATACAAGAATTGCTATTGAGAACGAGATTCGTGTATGATGTTTGAGATATTTTTATTTAAAAGCAGGAGAAAGATGAAGATGGTCATTGTTCCAGAATAAAGAGAATTCACAAAAGAATTTCTTCATCGAAGATCTGTTGAAGAGTAAAAGTCGAATGAAAATCCTATAAAAAAACAATGATTACGACGTTACAAGGACATTTGCTAGGATCGTCAAAGAACAGAACAATTAATCACACTTTCACTAGCGCCCCTGCGTGAGCTATCGCAATTTTCATGTTACGTGCGTATCTCCGCTCATCGTATGGAATATATGTAGAAACTATTGGAAACACATAGCACGGTTTACATCCATCTACTCGCTGTCGATAATTACAGCTCATTACATCTATCTCTATCTCGTTCTACCTCGAAAACTCCGGTTTTATCATTTTTATACCGTACCTAGCAGTTTCCGCTCTTTCCACTGGCCTAAATGTTGCAATTACCTTTGGAAATTTCTGTTGGTTACCGCAATAATACTAGCAAGATTAACGAGAGTTACGCGAAACTTTTCCTACTTTCACTCGCCCGATACAGGCTTCGATACAAAAGTTGATGAACAGGAGATCTCTGAATCTTCGATTGGACGTGTGAAACTTCGTCGATATGGAAATCGTGAAAGTTGTTGGAAAGAGACGTTTAGCGAAGGAAAGGTGTTTGATGACAGGTAAACAGTTGGGTTTGTGAACAATCTTCGAATAAAATTGTAAATATTGTAGTAGTAACTAATATCCGGATCTCTGTGAATTTGATTTGCATTTGTAGGCAAATTTTCGGTTGTTTATTTCAATGTCTCTCTCTCGACAATCAATCGATCAAAAAGCACAATAGACACAAGGAAACCCGCGCATTAGGTTAAAATATTTACAACGTTATTTGGAGATTTTCACGAGTCGTTGATTAAAACGAGACCTTTCGATTCAACATATAATTGTATTAGATAAGAACGATCTACCTCTGAGTATTATGGTGCAAAGGGTAAACGTAGAGAAGACTTAGATACATGACAGAGAGATCGCTACACATACACACAGGCCACAGACCACAAGAGAGAAAGGAAAGTGTAATTACGAACGTGTCGGATACAAGGATTGAAATATGTTTTTGTTAATGAAATTTACGAAACTAGCTAAACTAGTTCACGCTCCGTCATTCCGGATCGATTTAATTAAATTTTTGCTTAACTTTCGAGATAACGAGTTAAGAAATTCTTATAGATTTCGAAATTTCTGGCTTTCATCCCTTGTCAAACTCAGGATACGAACGAGCAACCTTCCTATTACATCGAACAATCGATTGTTAAATCAAACGTCCAAAACTTTCTTCAAAATAGAAATTCTTATCGAGCAGGTTTAAGGAAGAAATCCTGCTTCCGCAAAAGTAAAAGTCTAATAATTAGATTCGTAGATTTCATGCATTTGTAGGAATTCTTTCAAAGTGTAAAAGTGCACATAAAATGCGAAAGTATTCAATTATACTTTGGAAATACCCAAAGCAAAGTACCAAATACCCATAGTAATTTAAAATAGATACAAATTCCTATTTTGGTTCTACTCCTACGATCTATTAGTAACAACAAGAAAATAAATAAAAATCTTACCGTAAAGTGGACCAATCACGACCATAACGATGACCATAAGCACCAGCACCCTTTTCTGCCGATTATTTCTACCCTGTTTAAAAGCTACACGAAAAGTCTCTTCAATATGCTTAAACGCGAAAAAGTCCAAGATCGATGCGCACACGGTCATCTTCTTCGTCTCCGTTTTCTCCGCCTTTTGCAACAAATGCGGCTTAGGTGGCTCCTTGATCACCACTAACCCATAAATGAAGCTCAACACGTAGCACACGGTGGAAATACCGAATACACCATAAAATCCAATTTTCAGATACAGTATTCCGGACAACGCCATTCCGATCGGTACACCAAGCGACAAGAAAACATTTGCAGCACCAATCCGTAGCGTCCTGGACTCTACCGACGTGATATCCGCGATATAACTGAAAACACCCATGAACATGGTGAACCAGCCTCCCGTTAACGCTGGCCAAAGTGCCTCGAAGATACCTGTGGCTTCCATGGGAACTTCGTGAAAGAAGTAGGTGCACAACAACATACTAACGCTGCTCAAAAATTCACCAATGATAGGCAGAAGCATACACGGCTTCCTCAATCCTGTACGATCGCTCCAGGCACCCATGAAGAGGATCAAGATGGTAGGTAAACCGCTAGACAAAGCTGTTTTCCATGTCTGCATGCCAGCAACCAATTGTTGAACAGCAGTTTCTTCCATCTCGTAACCAGTTGTGTTTCTTCTAGCCAATGCTGTGCAGACTTCGTCAGGATAAGCCAGGTTCACTCTACACGCTTTTTCCAAGCTGAGATTCTGCGTGGCCAGAGAAGCTAACATACAGGGTATCACGTAGCAGGCGATCATAGGCTCCACGGTGATATTACTAGTGAAGTAAGACCATTTCTGGCGCAATGTCATGGACTTCCAGACTAATGCTTTGTCAGATACTACCTGGTTTCCAGTGGTGTCACCACGTTTCTTCTCCATCGTCGATAAATTATTCGTATCAGCCATTTCCTTAATAAATAAGGGCAGACTGAGCTATGTTAATGGTACTAGTAAGTATTCTTCGTGGTGTGCTACGTTCCTTGTAGAGTTTGTGTCATATAACTCGCTTTGGTCCAAATTTTTGATAACTGTTTTCCAATGCAGATCCTTGGTGTTGAGTGAAACTTCCAAAAATTTTCGAAGATAATTAAAATCATGCGGATGGGTGCGATGAGTCTTGACTGGTACCAAATATCCAACCGTTCTCCACGGAGTTTGATATGGTAGATTTTTCAAATTATTCACATCATCTGATAATTAGTTCAATTGGACGATTCTTCCTGTTTCGATACTTCTTCGTTGACTAATTACCTCTGGACCGATTTTAGGTGTACGTATTCTTTGAAATTGTATTTATTCGTTGATATACCGGTTGGTTGGATTTCAACCGGTCCGCGGGAGAGACCGTCTAACTGTCTACTCCTGGCTAATGCTCCATTGTGCATTACGATACGCATGTTACCTCTTTTCCCTTCTTCTTCCTCTCGGCCACCTCCTGCTCCGTACTGTTCCTCCACCACCTCGTGTTCCCTCCATATTGTCCCCTCTGAAACTCTTCGACGATCCTACTCCACGTGCGGGGAGAGTACATCCGAGGGTACATCCACCTAGCTGAATATAACACTCGTAACACGATGAAACGTCGTCGGTGCGAATCGTTTCTGCGACGATCGACAACCACGCGCTAACGTCCACGCTTCCGGTTCCGCTCTTGGACGCTTTTCGGGTCAAGGTTAACTTTTAGAGTCGATGCACGAGGGTTCCTTCTAGTTTTACAATCGCAACGGAGGGTCTTTGAGATTTTATAAGAGATTGTAGGCACAGACAGAAATTTCTGTTGGAATTACAGGCAATATTTTAGAGGAAATATAATTGTATAAGGTTTTGAGAAATTTTTAATTTAGATTTCATTTCGTAGGGTTTTCATTGTAATTTGGAAATTGTAATTTTTTTATAGATATACGATTCCATTCTTTGAGATTTTATAGAGGATTTTACTGTTCTAGGCTCTCAAACTCAAAGGCTCTCATTAGGGATATATTATAAGAAATATAATTACCTAGGGAAATACGAATTCTATTGACATTTTATAGGGTATGGGAAATCTTTAATTTAGACTTTGTTTTGTTAGAAAGATTTAAGAAATTATCGTGTAATCATACTGTAATGTATTAATGGGAATTGTAATTTGTCTATAGATATGAGATTTGATTTTTTTTTAATTTTATAGAGATTTCATTTTCTTTTTTTTTATTTTACATTAGTATGAATTGTAATTTATGTGTAGAGGTAAAGTTTTTAATTCATCGATTAGTTTCTGTTTGTTTTCATATGTTCCGAAGGTTTCACTAGAGTCAGACGAATGTGGGTCAAGCGCGAAACTCTTGTTTGTCTCGTCGAATATCACGTTCTTTTTTCGCCTTTATTAAGATTATGTCGATGTGTTAGAAGTATGAGGACAACCAGTCCTGATGTAGTAGCGTTTTTAGAATCGGTATGTTGTAAGAAATCGTTTCGCAAAATTCTTACCTTGCCTTGATATTGCCTTGGACAGACAATCCCTCGTAAATCTGCTGACAAATATCGAATGATGACGCAACAATTAAAAAATTGCTAATTAACTAAACGATAAATGTATTATATTTGTTTTCGATAAAACTGACCTCAAATTTTGATGTATTATTGGTCTTCTTTAAAAAGCCATCCGCCAAGATGTGTTTCTCTTATCAATAATTAATAAAAAGCAATTTTTTCCACAGATTAAAAAAGAATTCAATCTTGAAAGAGTTAATTTTATCAACGATGAACGTGTTAATCAAAGATTCCTCTATCTCATAAAAATCCAAAGCAATTCATCGCTTTTCGTCAATTTATCCTACTAACTGCTAGAAAGGATGTAAAGACACCCTGTTATTCTGATTGTGGTCGAAGATACGCGTAAACATAGCGAGTACCGTTGAATGCGATTTCTCTCGATAAGGCAGTACCGAAAAGCCGTTCAAATGTAGCAATTTGTTGATAAAATAATCATAACTGGCCGTCTTGTCTTCTATGACTAGATCCTATTTCAGGCAGGGCCGTGTCCCAACCCTTCTCAGGCCATATAGAACGATAAATTAAAGATTGTATTAAGTAGGTATATACTCAACGACGACGATTTGCGCGCCGGACCTTTCTGGTCCCGTAATCACGTTTTGTTGGGCGACCAATTGCGACGAATTGGCAATTACGTTCCTTCGTTCCCGCGTTGCCCGATGGCCTCAAGATTTTTCTAGACCATCGAGCTTTCGTTGAAATTTGGTCATTGCCGTGATATCTCCATTCGCTAATGAATAAGTAGTTCACAAGTATAAGTGACGATATCATTTTTGGGAGGGAAACTGGATATACATGAATTCTAATAGAGAAACGTTTATGCTTCTAAATATTAAAATACATTACTATATGTACTCATGAGAATCTGGAAATTTATCTAGTTTTCTGGACAAAGAGTGCAATTGTATCATTTTTCACTCAGCTTCATAGATATGAGTTTTACTATCAACACAATGATTTAGTATTCGCTATGATCTAATCCTTTCCTAATGGAGCATATATATCCAATGAGTGTTTCCGATCTTTTTACCTTTAATTAATCTAATATACGTCATAATGCAGACCGGTAGTTCTAATGTTCTAATATGTTCACAATATTTTTATTCATTCTATCGTCTATATGTCCCAACAGGTTTTTATTTCTTCCTATAATTAGAGATTCCTTTACGAATTGTTAAATTACTTTAGAAATTTGTTTAGAGAGACAATGGTAGTTTGACAAAAGATTTGCTATCGTTTCAGCGTGACCTAGTCAATGTCTATAAACCTATTCAAACTATCGAGTCTTACATGTCCGTATTTTGAAACTATCAGTCTAACTACTATCAATTTCTGCGAGCAGGAAAAATAGGAAAAGTTTAAGTCGAAAGAGTTAAAATGTAATATTCAAGGGATGTTTTATAGGAATTGTAGGGTTGAAAAACGTAAAATTGGCTCGTGGCAGGATTAAAGGTGTAAGTTACGGCCCTGGCTCTTAAGTCGATCATCATAACGCCGTCAAGTGAGTAATGCTCGTAATTCGAGCAATGCTATAAAATATTCGATTCAGAGTCGTAACAGACCCGTTGTTTTCGTGTTTCTCCGGCACGTCCGCTGACTTCGCGCGCTTCATCTCGGAACAGCGACCAGCCGAAATCCGGTCATCTCGTTCTTTCCTTTCATCCCGCGCGTTTAAGTTGGTTAATAAGAATCTTACACAATTACGGTAACGTTTAACGCAACGATTCTTTATGAATTTACGCCGATGTGTGCAAGAAAATCGTTAATTTATTTAACGCCTCGAGGGATATCGACAATTACACGCCAATTTTTCTTCTACAATCTTGTGTAGAATTTTATTGTTATTAATGCTTTTATAGAATCTATCCTTGAATTTAACGTAGATCAGTAGTTCTTGTAAAATCCTGTGTAAATTTGTAAAAAGATATAATTCTTTACTTAATTTTTTGGTGAAATGTAACTTCTAAATCAAAAGTTTAAATATATCGTTAAAATTTATGCAAAAATTGATAGAAATATGTCTACATATAGTCTGTGTCAATATTATTATTCACCACTGCAACCAAATATTCTTGAATACATAAAATCGTTCCATTAACAACGCTAAAAGAGCTACATTTCTTAAATTCATTCCTAAAGATGATTAATATCTTTCGATAAGCCAGGATGAATTACTTCCCACTTAGATACGATATTTAACAAATAGTTAGTATCACCATTTTTATCTTATCGACTACATTTCAGTTTTATATTATCATCTTTGAATTCGTGTGTTTTGGATAAGAGAGGTTTTGCAGCAAGTCGAAGATCGAGAAAGAGAACAGGTAATAATTTATTTATTTTGACGGATGATTAGTGTGTACAATTTCAATAAAAATGTCATATTAGTCATGTCAAGAATGCTATTCCCATTAATAATAACTGGCAACCTTAGTTTTATTATACTTAGTGAATTACGAGTACTTCGTAGTCTTTGAAAGACAGTTCCTCGCCGTCGAAGGGGATGTATAAGCATCCGTGGCTAGGTTGAACCTGTAGGAAACAATATTTTCATTAATAATCTCATTTTTAAACGTTCTTTCAAATTCAAGGTATTTTGTTCTATCAGATCTAGCGTCGTATTTTTTTCTTGTACTTTTTTCTTTGCTATGTGACACTGACCAATCTTGATTAAGATCAGTGTTACATTAGGAATATAAATTTTCTCTACGGTTATAGGAACAGTAAACTCCGACCTTGCCAACTGTTTGGGATCCATTATGGAGAACACGGCCAACATACAGAGGTTCTCCATCGGAGGTTTGTCCTGCGATCACCGCGTCGCCTGGGATCGCTCCATTGGAGGCGAACTCCCATTCGAAATCTCCTTTGCACAAAACCTGCAGAAGATAAAAATAAATCGGTAATTAATTGTATTACAATCTTATCTGATCATTCTCTTCTCATAAGTCACTAAATACAATTGTTAAATTTAAATATCATATTGGAAACATAATAATTGAATGGTGTAAAAATTCAACCGATCAGTTACATTTTCCGAAAACTTCTCAGTTATAAAGTATCAGAATATACGTAATTAATGTACATAATAATGTAATTTTTCAGTAATTGAACGATTAACTTGGATGGAGTTACAGTTTAACTTTTGTACCACTCGACTATATGAATACTTTGACAGTATTTTATATTTCTCCATGGATTGGATGATAATAAGCTTCTCAGGCGATTATTCAAAATAACTTCTTATCTGAAATGCAAAATATTTGATGAAGAGTTTGAATAATCTGTTATGATTCATGAGATGTTTTGCCTTGTCATAGCGCGGAGAGACGAGTGAAAACGTAGGGTAGTAAGCCATTTGAATGAAAGAAAGATGATTACATGACAAATGCAAGTAACGAATCGTTAGTTTTAGCTTTTCAAAATCCAAGGGAACCGCGTAATTCGCACAAACTAGCTAAAGGATGATGCAGATCGTATAAACTGTATTCCAATCCCGTGCCGCAAAACGACTTCGCCTTGACACAAAATCTCGATTCCGTGTTTGTGTGTGTAAAGAGGTTGATTATATAGTTACACCGGATGATTAGGTTCGTCATTGGAAAAATGTGTTATTTATTAAAATCACTCGACCGAATTTCAGTTTCCCACTGTTTTTAATTTCCTCCATTCGCTGACTCTCGCAATAAAAAGTTAAGATAGTTGAAGACAGCGGAAGATAGAGGAGAATGTAAAAGAAATAATTGTTAATATGCCATATTAGTATATTTTTCAATTGAATTTCATATAAAGGATTATTTTAAAATCTTAAGAATCTCTTTATTTTCATTAAAAAGTTCTGAGACTATAGCAAGTTTCTCTGTCAATTTCAACTCATTTTGTCAATACTTCTTGATGTATTTTTAAAGATGATCACTCGGGATAAACTTATTTTCCGGAATTAATTTTAGTTTTCAGTCTTCTAAATTATTAGTGATTAATGAATGGTCGTTTATAAAAGACTGAACGATTTGAATGCAATGATGCATAGCATTTTGCGTTTTACTTACTTCGAAATCATGTTTCTGGTGTTCTTCGCCGTTGTGACAGACATAGGCGATGTTTTTGTCGGGGATCACTTTCGCTGGAATCATGTCACCCTCGTGGAAGGCTCTGCCGACGTAGATGGTTGACCCATCTATGTCACGACCTCCGGTGACCGCGGTTTCCGGCAAATTTTGCCCTGCGCTTCGATTAACCCACCTATAGGCTTTGATCAAAGAAATTTTTTTAATTTACCAATAATTTTTCTTTATCAGCTTTATATCTTATTCATAATTATATTTTCTTTTGACTTGCATTGGTTGCGTAATAAAAATGATTGTTCATCGTAGCTATAAAGTTATCTTTTTCATAAGTACTTAAATATAGTGTATAAAATAGATAAGTTTAACGTGAACAATTATATTAAAAAATAGAGCATGTAAATAGTATGAGTGTAAACGTAATATGATTTATATAAGATATTGCAAGTAATCGTCATTTCTCGATAAGGCTTTCCTAGAATTCAATTTCCCGAGTGATAAGAGAAAAACAAATAAAAGGTGTCTGGCGCCCACACGTATACATGAAAATAAAAATCTGAACATGAAAAAAAAAAAGAAAATAAATATCGGCATTTATAATGGAATTATTTTATTCTTCGTTATTTAATGTTTGAAATTTCCGAGTGAATATTTTTGTTACACGTAGACAATGAATGTAGAATTAGAATTTGTATATCTTTCAATTTATTGGCAATAAATGTAGGAGTAGTAGTATTAAATTTTATATTTCCCAAATAGAGAATATGCTGTTGAAGATATACAGGGTGTTTTATTTTTTAAACGGTGTCAGCATATTCTATAGTTAAAAATAAGAAAAAAATTTTATGTAAACATGGGGTCGTAAGTACTTTGATATTTGTATTTACAAGAGCTGACGACAATTTCAACAAGAACTTCAGTAAATATAACTAATCCATCGAATATAATCGAATCCGATCACTTATAATTTTAGTATTTTTGTTATAATTTCGTAATAAACTATTCTCGAGATGGTGGGATAAACATGAAATACTCTATATTGAGGTATAGTTATTGCGTATTAATGAAACAAGTTGATATAATGAAATGATTTGTATAAAGTTATAGTACAGCTTACCTGGCATCTTTGAACCTGATACTACTGAATTTTCCAAAAGAGTGATCCTTATCTTTTACCTACACCTGATTAAAAGCAGTTGTAATCTTATCACATTCTGTATTATTTGCATTCTCTTTAAACCGCATGAAACAGTTCTTCGCGGAATATACCATAGATTGATCAATCATATTGTAGGTAGAAATTTCTTATCGACATTAAATATATTTAATATATAATATATATATTTATATAATAATTTTCGATGAAGTATTAAACATTTCATGTACACATTTTTATAATTTTAAATAACGTTCAACTGATTAATGAAACACATTAAAAAGTATAAGCAGCTTGATTTAATCGTAATCAAGTTTTTGAATTATTCGCTGTAAATTTAAGCTTATTGTTTTTCTAATTTTATTTAATTTATTGGTTTCATAATTTACGTCGGGCAGAAAATTTATACAATGTAATATTGATTGATGATAGATCTCTTTCATTAATTTTATTATGTACAGACATTAACTTACACAGAAATACAAATTATTTTTTATAAATGATATAATAGATTAAAATATATTCCTACAAATCGGACATGAGGGCTTCTGACTTGTACTGAACCATTTGTACTGGAAAACAAAGTGAATATTTAGGCATTAATCGTACGAAATTTTATTAAATACCGAGGATACTAAAAACTTACCAGGCATGCAGTATGAAATTTCTTGCGACATGTATGACAAGATAATTTTGGTATTTGATATGTGTTTATATGAAAAATACTGAAACATATGCAACATTCTTCTACGCCAGCGAACTTCTTGTCTAAGTTTCTTTTCCATAATGTGAGTCCATCCCATACGGATCCATTCTATAAAAAGGAAACAAAATACAATTTTCTTAATTGTTTAATCCGACTTTAATTTAATTTAATTGTTTTATGCTTATAAACATTAATTAATTAATTTAACTGATTAATGTTGATAAATTATTACTTGATGTGTAAGAAATATGGACAGTTGCATGTGACAATTCCTCCAATTCACTGTACCACCCGCGTGTTGTCCAGGTTCAACGGTAACTGGTCCCAATGGATGATTAGGTGACAATACAATATTAAGTTCCAATTTTGTATCATCCATTTGATATAAAGCTACCACTTCACGGAATGTTGGATGTACCTTCACTTGCATGTTTTCAATGCTTTGTAATTTATTGTTGAGAAGTTCCTCTTGACAAAGCATAGGACTAACATAATGAGTTGTAATTTTATCCACGGCGGCACTGACTCTACTGTCAGCAGTACTCCACCATTGTCTTACTAACACTGGTAAATATCTTAAACTATTCGTGTATAACCAACATACAATATGGTCAAGTCTCCATTCCGTCCAACTTTCTATGAGGTATAAAGGAATAAATATTAAAACCAAAGTTATATGTAACAAAAGAAAAGGCAATTTAAATATTAGTACCGAAAAAATCTAAAGATGGTTTAGTAGAAAAAATTTCCATTAATTTAGCACCCTTGTTCTTATTGTCTTGAAGCACTTCCACTGGCATTAATCGAAATATGTTATTTAATAAATTAGGAAAAAAGTTATCCCTAAAACATATATATAAATATAAAATATATATAAATATAAATATAAACACATATATATATAAGTATTGAAACTTTAATATTAATTAGAATTAAAAAAAACCTCTGAAAGTGAATCTTCAACTGAAAATAAGTAACATATTTACTTAAGTATCTCTGCATATTGATATAGTAAATCTCCATGAGCATTTGCACACATTTCTAGGATGATAGCCCACGATAATAAATATCCGACAGTATAAGTGTAAGAATCTGTGTATGGTTGAATAGTACAACTCACAGTATCACATAATCTAGAGAAATATCATAAATTAAAAGTTTGTTTTCTGTGAATAAAAAGATAACTGAAAACTTACTTGAAATCCATTAGAATGATATTTACGATATTTTGAGTATTCTGAAGTACTTCTTCCATTTTTTTAATGTTCAGATTATTTACATCGAAATTCTCTAATTCAGCAGTATCTTTGTCTTGTTGCACAAGCTCTGGTACTGCGTGCTTTAATAAATGATATGCTCCTAGTTGTATACTGGCTATAGGAGACTGAAGTAATTTCAATGCCAGCTCAACTGTTGTTGTGAGAGGTATGTAACTTTTAAAAATTACATTTCCATCCACCATTTTTATAGCTTTTCCTAAGTGATCCAACAATACAACAGGTTTCAAAGCTGTTTTTTTTTCATTATATGAATCTATAATACAAAATTTAGTTATAAATTGCAAACAAAAAGTCAATGATTTAAAATTTAAATCATAACTATACCTGCATAAAGCATCCAACATTGAACAATTCCACTTTGTGCATCACTGATGAAAGCATTTCTCCATTCATCTAATATCTTTGGTGACATGACTTTTATTTTTTCCTGTTCATGCTTGTTAATTAAATCTTGCACTGCGTGATAAAGTTGACAAATGGCTACTATCATTGTAGATACCTGTAGATACCAATATAAATAAAAATAAGTCAAATTTACAATATACATTATTTTCAGACAATATAGATAATTAGATGCGTGCCTTAAAATTATTAATATTTTGTTTTGAATTAATAACAGAGTGCGGCCATAGGACTATAGATATTAAGATAAAATTCCAATGTTTATATGTTAATTTGGATGGAATTTTCTTTACGAGTTCTGTTGATAATCTTATAAGTTCCAAAGGTATATTTAATTTATCCCAGGGAATTTCAGAAATTTCACTATAAAAGAAACATAAAAGCATTATATATTTTTGACTTTTAGAAGTTTGATATTTATGATGTAAAACACATGTTACCAATCATCTGGTAATGAAGGATTGTTTTCCACAATCCTACAGTACTTCGAAATATCTCCTTCTTTAATTAACATGGTTCTTGTCAGTATTAATTCAGAAATATTATCGTCTGTTGTCCATGTGTACAAGATATTATCCAAATTTTCAAATTTGGATAGAATCTAAAATAAAATTTTCTGTTATTCTATAGAATTAAAAACTGGTTTTAAAACTAATAGTGCAATACCTGTAGCCTTTGAAGCATTATTTCTCCATTTAGAGAAAATATGTCATTACTTTTGTAACATTCAAATAATTCTTTAGGTTCTTTGGTAGGACATAATTCTGTACAACAAAAGTATATTATATATGATAACATACTTCCATACTTTGAATAATTCCTGCAAATGTGATCAAAGTGAGTAATATTTTATAAAATAATTCACTTATTAAAAAGACATTCAAAATACATACATTGTTATATAATCACGAATTTCATTAAATGTATCTTTATTAATATATATTTGCAACTGTTTAAAACTATCTTGTACAGTCAGTAAAGTTTTATTTACGTTATCATAACATTTGGTCTGAAAATAATTGTTCAGCGAAATATTAATTCCTTTCTTATTGAAATTAAGTGTTCCTATATTACGAGCTATGACTATACTTACAGATTTATAATGTTTGGAATAAATTTCGCCCAAAATAATCGAATATATAACATTAATTAATAAATTTGTAACTCCTGGTAAATTCAAATTGTGTATCAACAATTCTTCGGTACTGGATTCTTCTGATTTACATTTACTAATTGATCTCAAACATAGATTATTTAATAAATTTATATTAAACAATGCCCATTTTAAGCAACTCTCAGTATTATCCGTTATTATATTACTGGTTAAATTAATAGACATACATTTCTGGTGAATTTGTATGTTTTGATCAAGAGATGACACATGCAATTCACCAGTTATTACTTCACCACATATGATTATTCCAGTTGATTCAGCTATCCATGTTGTAATATCGGAATCTGTTAAAAATGTTAAAATAATTTCTTCTGCATAGAAGATTCCACTATCAAGTATAGTTTCAAGAAAATCAACAGCTATGTCAACCAATAATTCTTTATCATATTCTTCACTTCTGGAACATAATGAAAATATTATGAAAAGTGGATTAAAATATTTTATAAATAATGAATATATTTTCTTACTGATTATATATCTTTTTCCACATAGAAGTTGCAAACATTTTAGTCAAATTAATAAATTCAGATCGTGAAAGTTCTCGAATGGTTTTCAAAAGTTCTTTTGTCCATACATTTCGCATTGTATCAACCAGATAGTAGTCAGAATTATTACTGAAATAATTATGTGAACGCAATTCGAAAAGGGTTCCTAATATTTGTATTGCTCCTGCTGTTGTTCCCTTATGAGAGCATGCTAATGGAACGATACAGCAAATTAAATACGTGAAATCTAACAAACACGTCTCATCTATTTCATAGAATGAATTGCAAAGTATAGATATAATTTCATTGACTGCTTCTTCTTTTATTAGCAAATCTAAAAAATATATATATATATATAATATTTATTTGTATTGTACTAACAAAATGTAATCAAATTAAATAAATATTAAGAACTTACTACCATCTTCTAGAGGTTCAAAAGATAACAATATAAGATTCTGATTTTTGCTTGAATAATTGCTCGAAGCAATTTCCTTTGCTACTTCTACCAATATACTACTAATCTTAGATTGTGAACACCATTTCTGTACTATAACATCGTTTCTATGTTTCTTAGATAAAGCGCACTGTATGACACTTTTTGTAATTATAATATCATCAAACTGAAAGCAAATAAAATGTACAGTGACATATATCCTTTTAACAATACGTAAAACAATGTTTATCTTTTACCTCTATTAATAATTTTAAAACTTCGTTTCTCTCAGAATGATCCATGTACTTCATAAGATTGAATATTAGTTCTATTATATGCTCAGTTTCTTTTGATCGTTCCAGTAACCAATTTCGTAACATTTCATTACAGAAATTAAGTAAATTAATTTGCGTTTTAAGAAAGTCAGATAGATTTTTAAAGAGTTCATCGCTTTCAAAACAAGTTATAAGCTTGTTTAGGTACGTGACATATTGTTTTTCACGTTTCTCAATAATGTGATTAAAATATTTTATGCAAAGGGAACTGACAAACTTATTAAGCTCAGCAAAAAATTCAGTATCGGTGTCATTTTCCACATTTTGTATTTGAGACTGAGTCGTTACATTCTCTTCCGGATTACAGAATTTCACTTGTAAATTTTTCCGACCCTGCTCAGGGGCCGTCTTTAATGTGTTTAGAAATTCTATTTGAGAATTATTTGTATCTGGAGTATCAAATGTTCCAGATTTTTCGTTGGTATTTAAAAGCGAAGTGAACAATATATCAAGATTTCGCCAAAATTCTTGTATCAAACAAGAATAAAGTTTATAATCATCATTGTGCCGATTTTTACTCCAATATCGTATTAAATGAGTAATTTCGCAAAAAAATATTTGTTTCATTGGACTATTTTCTTTCAAACACATTTCTAATGATGGTATGAGCTGAAATAATTAATCAATTAGTTATAAATATTCCTTTTGTAGAAATCATCACGGTAGTACATAAGTGGATAAAATAAAAACCTGTTCTGTGAGCAGAGCATTACATAAGTTCCGATTATCAACATTTGAAAACACAGTATAACGCAAACATTCGGTGAATGATGTTGTCACCGCAAGCATCTCAGAACGGCTCATTTGTACACTTTTTACGGAAAATCTGGAAAAAATTAATGAATGTTGTATAATCTAATATAATTAAGACACTTAATTCAATTGATTGATTAAATACCCTTGTCGCATATGGTTGAAGAAAGATATATACAAGTAATGAGGATCAACATTTAGTTTTGGAAATTGACTAATAAAGGGTAATAAATTCGGATAAACAATACTAGCGCAACATTGTCCACTTCGTAAAACACGCCATAATGCTGGTAATACTAGTTTCTCAATATTTACTACAGTGTACCAGTCCTGAAAAGATAATATGTCATTTAATATTGTAAACTCATGATGTCAGAAACAATATAGATAATAATCATTTACCTCTATTTTATTTATAGTACTAAGCATAGATTCCCATACAGCCGTCAACAATGCAGGTTCTGTTTCATCAAGATTATTCATGATAGTTGTCACAGTTCTTTTTTTTTCATTTTGCAGTAATAGATTAGCATTCTCAATCATTGATGTTAGCACACTAAAGAAAGCTGTTTTGACTGGGACAGAATCATTTTTAGCTAGCTTCCAAAATTTGTTGTTGTTTATAATTTTATTATGAATATCAATCATATTCTCAATTTTTTGGATAGGAACTTTCTTCAAATAAACACTGTATCCATATAAACTGGATATTAGCACACTCTGATATTTTAATTCCATTTCCTCTGTAGTAAGGTTCCTAATAATAAATTGTAACATAATAACTCCCATAATCTACATCTCTTACATTTTTTAAAAAATATATATTTGCATAAAAAACATACTTTTGTATAGATAAAGTCTGGGCACTATGAACAGTAATATTATCACAGATATAAGTCAAGATTTCATGTTGACAATGCACAATGGCATCAATAACTTTTTTTGGTGGAAATGTATCCTATATGTAAAAGATATTCACATTAAAGTAGATATTAATTTTGGTAGTTTCAAGCTTTTATTATTAATAAATTATAGTCACTTACATTGAATGAATTACTAGCAGCTGATGCAGCTGGAGGATATGTATCATATTGAGAAGTGAACCATGCTCCAGCTAACTGTTTCAAATACATTGCTATACCTCTGCCTACACGTTTTACAACAGCTGCGTGTGCTAACTGTACACTTTCTCTTACTCTATGTTCTATATCAATTGCTAAGGCACAATACAATCGTGGCCAGAATGGTAACATTCCTTCCACAGCTGACATTTCTGAATCTCTACACATAATAGCAAATTCTTTTAATGCCTGAAAAATAACAAAAATAAAAATTTTTTAGTCTTAATATCATTTTTATAAATAATAGAGATAATTGTTACCTTGCATTTGGTTGTTGAATCTTTCTTATTCATTTTTTTTAATACTATTTGAAAATTGCTATCAACATTGTTCATTTCAACCTCATTTGTATTGCATAGCGCTAAACCTGGTAATATAGGTACGTATCCTCCATCTTTTACAGCTGAGAAACCAACAAAATTTGGCATCGAAGTACCCAGAAGTTCTGCACTTCTGCTGCTCTTTGATGGCTATAAATATAAATGATAAATAACAATAATATTAAAATATTTGTAATAATGATTCAAAATTTCCATTGACAAATTGTATCAAAAGATATACAAATTTTGATACAATGGTTAAAATTAAATAATTATTTTTAAAATATATGACTATACAATTGTTATTAATATTTAATTTTTTTTTGTAGAAACATAATAATTTTGGATTAAAAAAAATTGTTATAATAATAAAACTTAACCTATACAAATTTTTTTATACAAATTAATTTTCTCGATTAATATAAGCTTTCTCTTACTTTTACATTATTTTTGGTTCGTTGCGCTTGTTTGTTCTTTCCCATGATAATTACAAGAACGAAAAGAAACAAGAAATATTGAGACTACACATAAATTTTGAGCATTAACTTTCGTACTAGTATAACGTTTGGAACAGCTGATCTATTAATGCTTGTGTACATGTGAATATGTCTTTTTTTGTTGCGATATACTTTTTCCCGTTCAATTAAAAGCTAAAATTGTGTGTAATTTTTATTTATTTGTACATCTTAATAGTATTATTTTATTAAAAGATAATATATATGAAAATCTCGTTAGATCTTTTAAAAAAAGATCTAACAAAATACAATGATATATTGTATAAAACTTGCATTATATCGAATATTAAATTAGGAAGGATTATTTTATATTGTATCAAGTAAGTAGTAATTATTGAATGTATTTAAAATATTTTGATAGTTTTTTTAATACGAATACATTTCAATTTTTTATTACAGGTTAGAGAAATAAGGGACATGAGTGTAGGAAATAAATTGAGTCATAGGTTGCTATTGTTATATTGCTCATTTACTTGCATTTACTTCCCTGGCATTCTGATATTACTTAAGTTAAACGATAATTTGTACACCGTGGGAAAGTATAAATTCATTCCAGTACTATTGATTCTGTTTTTTGCAGAAATAATCAAATTGATGTTTCCCATGTTTCACTCTGAAGCTACGCTTATAACAAAAGCTGAATTAAGGACATCTTCAAGAGCTAGAAGAACTTGGTCTAGATATCTAAAAGAAATTTTCAAATTTCTGTTAGCTGGTTTTCTTTTATCCATTGTATATTACATTGTAATTATATTGTTTGGTGCACCAGTATTCATGCACCACGAAGAAACTACTATGCTTACTGCTACACTGATTATGCTCACATTTGTTCCTGCAAGTTTGCATTTAGGAGTGGATGGTGCATTAGAAGTAATAACAGGAGCACAATCACAGAAAGGCAATGTTCTAGTAGATGCTATAAAGACAAACATTCAAGCTACTCTTTTAGGCACATGGTTGGGTGCTATTGTGATACCATTAGACTGGGATCGACCATGGCAAGCTTGGCCAATTCCATGTGTTTTAGGTGCTCTCCTTGGCTATACAGTTGGACATTTTATTACACTTGTAAAAACATTACCTATGTTGGTATTAGATAAAAAAGTTCACAGATAAATATTAGTGATTGTGCAAATAAATAAAATTGAAAGTGACAAATTCCAATTGATAAATTTAATATTTTGTACATGGAACAATTTGTTTCAACATTAAGACGTATTTATAATCAATTGATCTCTTCTATATTATCATAGTTTTGAAGCAACTTGAAACTACTGAAGAGTGATTGTGCATTTTGAGTGATATGCAATGAAACGTTTTTTAGTCTTTATTAATGGCACCAAAATTATTTGTTATTTTGTACAATGCAATATGAAAGATAAACATGTTAAGAGGATGATTTATGAATCTATGTACAAATTATGGAAACAGCTGAATAGAATAAAAATTGTATCATACAAAGTGGGCTTTATCTCCAATAGAAGTCATGTTAGGTCAAATTATATAATGTTTCTGATGTAACAATTTGATAATGTTTGAGATTAAAATGTTGTCAGAATAAAATTTTGTCAATAAAAATTTTTATATACTTTTTATTGAAATATTGTGTTCAATAAATTACATAAATACAAATTTTGCTAAATACTATCTTATATGCTAATCTTCTATTAATCTAAATATGCTAATCTTCCCTCTAATAACAAATTTTATTTTTCCATTTAAGAATTCATAAAAGTTCGTACGTTTATTATTTATATAATAGGATGTTGATATATTAGATAATACAAAATTATTAGAGCTAGATTGTAAATAAATTTATTTGAATTATATTAAACAATTATTATATGTATTTGATACATTTATAAATTATTTTGAAGTTATAAATTGCATTAAAATTTTGTATAGATCTTTGTATTGATTTTAGAGTAAAGATTTTTAAGCACTAGATGTCAGTAGCATTAAAATATAAACGCGTGCAGATCACGGCCTTGAATTTATTTCATTTTATTGCTGAACGTATCGTGACCGGTGTGATTAATATTCATCGTAGTACTGTTAATTAAACTTTTGCTTCTTTTTACATCATTTATTAACTATTGCATTTTACAATAATGTCGAACACAGCTGGGAAGGTATTTATTTTTTTCTGACAAATTGTTTTGTTCCATTTTTACGATTAAATTGAATCTAAGTAACTCATTTGTTACAATAAGTCAGTCACATTGAATTGATTTTCGATTAATTAAAAAACAGTTATTTTAAGAATTATACATACCTTTTCATATTATTTGATAGCTATTTTTCGAAATTAAAGATAGCGATCAGTAATTTATGATCAAATAATGATGAATTAAAATATTTTTGTATGCTAGGTAATCAAATGTAAAGCTGCTGTAGCATGGAAGGAGAAACAGCCTCTCTCATTAGAAGAAGTTGAAGTTGCACCACCAAAAGCTCATGAAGTAAGAATTAAAGTTGTAGCTGTAGCTTTGTGCCATACTGATGCCTACACTTTAGATGGATTGGATCCAGAAGGAATTTTTCCTTGTGTTCTTGGTCATGAAGGCAGTGGTATTGTTGAAAGTGTTGGGGAAGATGTTACCGAATTTAAACCTGGTATTGCCCTACTGTTATATTGTTTATTATATTATATATTATTACATGTTTATTAACTATTAAAAGATATCATATATAAATTGCAGGTGACCATGTGATTCCATTATATATTCCCCAATGTAAAGAGTGCAAGTTCTGTAAACATCCAAGCACAAACTTATGTAGCAAAATTCGTGCTACACAAGGCAAAGGTGTAATGCCTGATGGTACTTCTAGATTTACTTGCAAGGGTCAAACCCTTGCTCATTTTATGGGTTGCTCTACTTTTTCTGAATATACTGTAGTGGCAGACATTTCTCTTGCTAAGGTACTTTTATGTAGATATTTCAAAATTGTTTGAAATCATTAAAGACATTTATATAATTCAGATTGATCCTGTTGCACCACTTGATAAAGTATGTTTGTTGGGATGTGGAGTACCTACTGGATATGGTGCTGCTCTAAACACTGCTAAGGTAACACCTGGAAGTTCATGTGCTATATGGGGATTAGGTGCAGTGGGATTGGCAGTTGCATTTGGTTGTAAGCAAGCTGGTGCCAAACGTATTATTGGAGTAGATCTGAATCCAAGTAAATTCGAGTTGGGTAAGATAAAAGATCTTGTTGAAGTTTTACATGAAAAATGTTGAGAAATAATTAAAAAAATGTATTCTTTCCAGCTAAAAAGTTTGGATGCACTGAATTTCTTAATCCTAAAGATTATAACAAACCAATTCAGGAAGTCTTAGTAGAATTAACTGATGGTGGACTAGATTTTACTTTTGAATGCGTTGGCAATGTAAACACTATGGTAAGTTTTAAATATTGAATTAACATTTTTAATAAATTGTTGGATGGCTTTCTTAGCATATTTTTTATGTTTAGAGAGCTGCATTGGAATCTTGTCATAAGGGTTGGGGCACATCCGTTATAGTGGGTGTAGCTGCAGCTGGTCAAGAAATTAGCACTCGTCCATTCCAATTGGTAACGGGACGCGTGTGGAAGGGGACTGCGTTTGGTGGATGGAAGTCCAAAGATAGTGTTCCCAACTTGGTGCAAGATTATATGGCAAAGAAATTAATTCTTGATGAATTTATTACACATAATCTTCCGTTCGATAAGATTAACGAGGGATTTGATTTGTTGCATTCAGGCAGCTGGTAAGTTTCAATAATCTCTGTTTAACAAGTTCTTTGAAATATTGATGTTATTCTTTGATAATAAATATGAATTTTTTTAAATTGCAGCTTAAGAGCAGTGCTCAAATATTAAAAAAGAGTGCATTAAATCTTTACTAGGTTTTATATCATTTGTATTGCAATTATGGTTTAAAATATTTGATATTCTTGTAATACATACTTTTTATGAATAAATATAATATATTCCTTCATAAATACATTCTTTTACTCCTGTAGTTGTTTAGGTTGAAAGTAATGGAAACCTCCAGATTTCTACAACAATCTTTATTCATAAAGAATTCTTACAGCCACATGTACAATACCAATTTGGTGAAATATTAATAGTAGCTCCGGAATGAAGTAAAAATTCTTTACGCTTTGATCAGGTGCATACCTTACAAAATCATCACGGTACGAAGATCATAGACGATGATTTTCCATTGTATATAATTATGTATATACAATATGCAAGACTTTCGGTAAAACTATGTATGTTTGCTTGAAGTTAATATGCTTGTTAATCTAGGTCGACGGTATAATAATAATTCAGGCAGAATATAAATTGCGCTCAACATAGCAAAGAGTATACACGTTAATTAATTAATTCATCGCGGACGAGGTTCCCGTACACCAAATATTTAATGGCACGGAGAGTTTCTACGAATTCTTATTTTATGTTACTTTAAATGTTTCAAAGTGATGCGATACCTGTTGCGTTATTCGTTAAAATGCAAAAACTTTACTCTCACAGTTTACGCAGAATAATAAAACGTACAATTTAGTTTCGGTGTGAATACTTCATAATGATGCTGTCCATTTGATATACCATCGATCAAATGTTTGGAAAAAGAATAGAGATTTGATTAGAATATAAGTACTGAAATTTAAAGTAGATGTATCTCTAATCAATAATACATCATAGCATTAAACAGCTCGAATTTGATCGAATACAACGAAACAATGTGTACCCTAAACTTGAAAACTCAATCTCCATGTTTGTTCTAGATGAGAGATACGTATAATTTGCACTGGCTATTCCTACGTAAATTGCCTTCTAATACTAGGGCATATTCACATAGTCACACCGATCAGTTTTCTACGGGTTACATGTTATTATACTCTAGTACCTACGGTGTACCACACACTCGTTAAGTAAAAGTCGTTAAGTAAAAATGCTTATAATTACAGTAAACGCAGTCAAATCACGACGTGATCGTTAAACATTAGAAGAATGTTTGTTCTTTAGATGTCCTCGATTACACACATTTACAATATAAATTATGTAAAATTATTACAATAAAAAAGAAATATTTTTTCAGCAGTAGAAACCAAAACTTTATCGATTCAAGAAAAAGTCAGACGTTAATTATATCCATGACAATAGCGCTTAGAAAAATGATTTGCTCGTCGTGATTGAACTACGGTTTAGTAGTTAGCGAGTATGAAATAGGTCATTCTTTTTTATGCAATATATCTTACACTAAACCTCGCAACGCAAGATGGCTACGAGAGAAAAGACAATTAAAAAAGGAAAGGACAGAGTTGGTGGAGAAAGATTAATCGTTTAGCGTGAAGAAAATAAATAAGCGTGGCGACAGAAATCTATATTAGCTGTCGGCGTACGTTTTTTCCTGTGTTAAGAACCAGCGAAGGTGCTTTATTACGAGAGAGCTCAATTAAACCTATAAACTCGTGATTCGGACTATGCAAATACTTTATCTGTTTAATATCCTACATCTTCAAGCGTGTGCATCTCTCTAAGAGTGTGTTAGACGAGTCCTTCGCGTCCGCTGACCATCAGCCAGGTTTTCTCTCTCAGCCAGCTTGTCTTCGTCCGCTGTATTATCGTAAGTCATAGACAGTATTATATATATATATATTTATATGTATATTTATATATATATATTATGCTTAGACATTATAATTCGAGATATCGTTAATCTAGCGCGGTTAGAAATCATAATTACATAGAGCATTCTTTTTCTTTTCTTTTTCTTTTTTTGTATCTCTTCTTGTTAAAGGTATTATAATCTCTATACGTCGTGGAGTGGACATGTGAATTTTATCCGATGGAGAATGAGCTTCTTTTCCTTCTTTTCCTCTTACTTCTTCATCTCTCATTTCTCTTTCTTCCCTTTCTCGCGAAACTTCTAGTTTGTATATGCATAAATAGTATATAATTATATTATTTATAGACGAGTTGTGCATGGAGGTACCTCGACGGGCACACAGGGTACAACGTGTCTCATCAAGGATCATCGATGCGATTCTTTCATCGCGTCGAACATCGACATCTCTTACCGTGGTCTTTGATCAAAATAGAGCATCACACGAGATTGCCATTGCACGATGTAGCCCCTTGGTTATTGCACTGTACAAGCTTTCTACGATTCTCTGATTCAGCAGCTTCTTAACCCGTTTGGCACTTGTGTTCTCGAACAGATTAATTTGTATTAACCGTAAACGTAAAATAACGAGAAAAATACCAGAAAAATAAGACCTCTATACACGGTATTCTTATTTCAATTCAATCTATAAATAATCAATCAACAAATCTCTACGGGAAATTAATCGTTGAAAAATGATCATTCCCGGGTTAAGGATCATGATCAATCGCTAAAGAGGACGCAATTGAATTCGTGCAATCACGATGCCAGAGGGTGTATCCGCTGCTCGTGTCACATCTCGTTAATCCTCGTATTTCTTCGTTGCTTTTCTGACGTTTTCTTTTTTTTTAGGCTCACGCGTGGGTCGCAGCCTTCGCCGACCTGTTTCACTTGAAGACACCTCCAATCACAACGGCGATACTCGAAACCAGCGGACGACCAGGACGAGCGTTTCTCGTTCACCTTTACAAGGGGAAACAATGTCGTCCGGCTGTTCGACATCGCGTTAAGGTGCTGCTCCCGTTGCTGCTGTTACTGGCTGATTTTAAGGAGTCTAGAAGTCCAATGGCTGATCGGCGGAACCCTCGAGATCCTGAGCAGAATCTGTACCACCATCCTCGTCGTCATCCAGGTCCACGCTGTTTGTCTTTAATCCTCCATTGCTGATCTTGTTCACGATCGTGTCTGAAATATCAGCAGGTTAAGTATAATCGAATGATCGTTCGAAAAAGTATTTTTCTTGGCAATCGAGGAACACTCACCGCAATCTGGCTTGCTGCCACGGGTTCTAGTTCCAGCGAATTCCACGCCGTGAGGATCCACGCACCAGCAGAGTCCTAAACCACGGTGACATTGGGTGCTTCTGTAATATCCTCGGGAATCGCAAGCAGGTGCAACATCGGGGGATGATCGCTTGCGTACAGCGGCGCAGGGACGTTCAGCCTTCGAGAAACATCCGCACCATTCGGGACCATTAACGAAGATGTCTCTGGAAATTGTCGAACGTGATAGATATTTGGTATTTTTCTTTATTATTGTACAGTGATAGGAACTGAACGTATTGGTTTGTCAGAAAGGGATTCTTGTCGACTTTAACTCTCAGACTGCGATGGTTAAATCATTTCAAATTTACATATTACTTTTGGCTCGTACAATAGCTCAAATATAATGAGTCGCATACCACATAATCTAGATTTTTTGATTAA
Source organism: Bombus confusus (assembly GCA_014737475.1). Lineage (NCBI taxonomy): Eukaryota > Metazoa > Arthropoda > Insecta > Hymenoptera > Apidae > Bombus > Bombus confusus. The sequence goes on from JACXIV010000015.1 coordinate 5,374,374, forward strand.
ATAAAAAATTTCATCGCGTTAAATGGCAACGGAGAAACATGATAAATGATTATTACAAACTTATGGAAGCTAAGAAACTATACAAAATTTTATTAGAGTATCAAAGTATACTACTTTCTTATATAGGAATTCTGTCATCTTATCAGGATCTTAAATGACCTAATCATAGCCAGTTAATTAGTTAACTAATCAAGCCAACAAATCTGATCTTCATTTCTGCTAATATCCTTCATCCGGTAGTTACATCTCCAATGCCTTTGGTCTGTTACATTTGGTCCATAGATATGAAAGTTACACGTATGCCGTATATGTATTATATATCTCGTTAATAGTCTTACACCAAGAAGCTACTATGAATTAACTATTTAAGACGATCCACAGCCTGGGTAACAGAGTTCACCGTCCCGGAACGGTGAGGGAAACCTTTCATGGAGACTACATAACAACCCCTTAACGTCTCAATTTAATCTCTATGCATACTCTGGAACAGAAAACGGGAATTCCGCTTCTTGAGAGTAACAAACGTGGCATCGTTTCTTATTTCCCGGTTTGCATGCGAGCAAAAAGCAATCGACTCGGAATGAAAGTTTCACACACGGTCCATGTGTCTGCCTCTTAACGACCAGCCACTCCGCTTCGTAGGCACGTACGCTCGAGACCTATTACGCTCGAGCGTCAAGCCCCTCGAAGGTATTAAAAACTGAAAGGGTTTCTCTATCTTCTTCCCTTTCCTCCAACTCGCCCTGTTTCTCTTCGTTCTCTTTTCAGGTCACGTATCCGCGGAGTTTAATGATTTACAAGCAACGGACGACGGGATTACGTAAAAAGAAAGAAAGAAAAAAAAAAAAAATAACAAAGAAAGAAGAAAAATTCGCCGCGATGTGACAAACGGATTACAACGTGGCGGAGAGGTACGTGGATGGAATAATCGCGTGGGCGGAAGTCATCTTCTTACCCGTCGGTGTCGCAGCCGTCGAGGAACGGTTTCAGACATGGCTCGTTCTGATCGTGTTCCAGGCCGTACAACTCGGAAAGAGAGAGCCTGCCGTCGTTGTCACTGTCCAAGTGTCCGAACATCCACCTGACCTCGCTCTGGCAACCGATGGGGAAGTGACCTGGAAATGGTGCGGGAATGAAATATGAATTGCGATGGCCGCGCGCCTCTGCAGACAGACGCCACGAATGAAATATAAATATCGCTGCATCTAGAGGTACACTTTGGTCGCTTGTATTTTATAGCAAATGAAAGTAACTCGATCGAGTGCAGTTACGCATTATTTATCTCACGAAAGTGCTTGAACGTTTATCATGGAGAACACTTAAGAGGACGTATTTTACACATTTATGGAATACATTGAGATTTCATTAGCGAGCCGTAACTGGTGTGGCACGAATAGTCAAATTTGAGAGCAATCTGTAAATGTGTACGGAAGCTACGAGATATTTATCGCGAACGCGTATCCAGTAAAAGATTAGCATACAATATGAATAATCATCTCAAACGTATAACGAGTGTCAAATATGAACCTGCTGAAGAATAACGAGGTTTATTAATATAATGGATACTTTGATCAATTTGTCCAAGTTTTCAAAGGAATCAGTTACAGATTTCTATTTTTACATTTAAATAGCATTAAAGAGTCTTCAGTTGGAAAGGAAAGCGAGTAAAACTCTACGATATACGGAGTTGATGGAAGATCCTAATAAATAAGTGGTCTTTGATTTCAGTGATAAGATCAAATGGAGATGTTACAAACTGGAAACAGTATCGACGGAGACAGAGCCGAGTAATCGGTAGATCTGAAGTGGAAGCGATTCCTTTGAACAGGACAATTCCGTACTGGTACGAAAGCGATTGTACCGAAGTCGAATAGCGTGCAGTGATGTGAGGCAGTTGCCGCAGTTCCAAACTACGCCGGATCGGGTAACGTCCAGAGGCCACCCTTTTCGCGTGGACCAATTAGTCTCTTGTATATTCAACTCGATCGTCGAGTTTCTACAACGAGAGACTTGGTCATTCTCGACGGGTATTGCCAACCATGTTATTCCAAATAATGTTAAACGTATCGCCAGTCAACGAGACAAGACAATCCTATCAGTTCCTCGAATAGCGAAAAGATTTTGTAAAAATTCTTCAAAATCAATTTTCTGTATTGTGAAATTTAAGTAGCTTATATTTGTAATTAGAGCACTTTTAGCGATAAAAATGTTAAACGAGGAATTTAGAGGAAGGACGAACAGTGTACAGTGATAAAATCTAAAATTAATTATTAAGCATTTTTTAAATCTTCGAAATTTTAATTCAAGAAAATTCCATTTTTCGCACATTTGTCCATAAATATCAAAGCACATCTTTATAGATATTACAACAAAGTTTGAATCAGTTTTTCTCATTACGTTCTTCAAATACGTCAAGTTTTTTTTGATCGCGAAAAATGTACCTGTAGTATAGATTCAGAAATTTGGACACGCGTGTCATGTCCATACTCGTGACTGAAATTATTATTAAATGAAAACGTTCTACTCGACGAATTATATATATTTTTAATAAAAAAACAGTAATAAGCCATGACACTATATCTATAATATCGAGACAGATGGTAATTGCATCATGAATTATTTGTTACAAATTTCATCAATTTTATTAATTTTACAGAACAGCCAAATTATCGTAGTGCCTGTTCCAATTACATTGATGACTTTGGCTTGTTACAAGAGTCTCGCTATCGGTTCTAGGGTCATCGTGACTGGATTACTCGGTTTGATGATCGTCCTAATCGGGACCAGTGATTTAGGAACTGTTTTAACGAGCTTTCACGAATCACCAGCTATCCGATTCGGGCTTGACAACTTGGGAATCATCTCCATAGGATTTAATGGCCTAGAGACTATCTTAACCCTGTAAGTTCCCTATTATATCAGTGTAATTCTTTCAAAAGGAAAGCTTTATTCTAAACGCTTGGCAATTGTTCAAATAACTAAAACTACATAACAATGGGGTATAAAAGTATAGGGTTTCAGAAAATATAAAATTTCAATAATTCACATTACCTTCCCTTCTGTCGTTTCTATAAAATCAAAAAATTGCTATCACGCGGAAATTGATGATAAGATTTATCGTTATAGCTCGACAAGTTTCAAGAATCTATTCGTAGTAAATTTTTCTTCTTCTCTATGTTTTTTGAAATAGCAGAATTTTACTTCTGTAAAAAAATACTTTTCTTCGTTTCTATGTAATACATAAATTTGCGACAACAATCACCGAAAACTAAGGAAGATTTTCATTCGATTATCGTCGATCGGGATTTATTTCGAAGCAAACTTACGATTTGCAAACTAGTTCGCCGTCGTTGCACATCGTTCACGGTAAAACGAATGACTACAAGAATTTCGATGGCCGTTACCCGTGTTACTAATTTGCTGCGCCACGTCATCGCATGTGCAGTTCACTGATAATTAGAGCAACTTTTAGCACGTCACCACCGTTTCCGTTTCTACCAGCTGTTAAGCAGAGCACGCGGAGCAATTATCGTTACAGCGGTCACGCGATTTTTAAGCTCGTCTATTGTTTACGCGGCTGAAATTAACTGAAATTATCGCTCGGTACGAATATTTCACTCATTACTCGAGAAACAGATCGGCTATCTACTTCCAAAGTGTAATTAACGGCCACTGGAGTCTTTTTAATCCTTTTTAATTCTCCTTCTCTTTCTATTTAAAGTTTTTCACGTTATTACGATATGTAGACCACTCAACTTACGTATATATTTTTCAATCTATCGCTAACGGTAGATGATTAAATTGCATTTTTACAATAAAATGAAATTTAGAATAACGAAGAGAAACTGACGAAAGTCATAGGCTGTTGCGTGTCGCTTGTGCGCAACAAGCTTTCCTCATAATCCGATGAACATGTTTCTCCCGATAAATAGCGTTAGTCGATGAAAGGAACAAAGTTCTGTAAAATTATCGATGTTAATTAGCATAGTCAACTAGAAGTAACTCGTAAGTTCTTCTTGAATTACGTACGAAAGTCGAAGAATCTTAAGAAAGATTTAAAAATTCGTTCGGTAAATATTGCACGTTGATATAAAATTGTTGCGTCTTATGATATATAATTCATCTTTCTGTTACCTTTCTAATTGCTCATCACGCGTGTACAACGTTATTTAAATAAAATAGCCAATCAACGAAACAGAATGACGTAGAGTAGATAGACTCAGTACTAGACTCAGCGTAGTTATTATCGAAATTCAATTGAAACGTCATATTGCGAAGTATAAACTCAAGATTGACCTAGTTCTACCGTCTGTATATTCGTACCTTTCGGTTTAGGATGCGGTCGACGATGCTTAGAGTCAGCCATCACGACGGAGAACCAATCCAACAAACGATTCGCCATTGCGGGTTTGGATGACGGCGGGCAATCAGAGTTACGCGATGATTGCGAGTTGTAGGTTGATTTCAAAGGAGATGGTGTCTTCTCCATCACCTCGTTGCTCATCAGATGCTTGTCGTCATATTTACTTCCAGCCAGTGCCTGAAACGTGAAAATGTAGGTAAACAATCGCGTTGAATTTATTATTAATTATATTCCTCTTAATTGTAATTCGTTGCAGTAAACGATTAAACTTCTTCTTAAAACGATAACCAATGAAAGAGATGTAAATTTGCAAATCAATTGCCTTAGTTGTGGAAGGTGAATGCTAGGAAAAATGATAACTCTAATCCTGTTTTTTGAGATAGGTAGTAAACAAGTTTAAACGTATTAATGATTCTTTTATGTTTTCCTCAGATTTGAGAAATGTTTTAACGACAGGCAAACACGACGAAGAAAAATTTAAATAATTCCTAAGATAAGATTATTTTTATATCGTAGATGAGACACGAAATAATTTTAACGATTTATAACGTTTTGAACGATTTTTTTTAAGAAATGCGATTAAATACATAAATTATGAATATGCAAGGAACAGAAAGTAACGCCTTTGCTTTTCTTTCCTGCTACATATAAGGCTTACTTATTATTTACACTATATTAGTAGATATAATCTTCTCACTGTTACATTTTTAAAAAATACCCTTTGAACATCAAGAAACGCCACGAGTTGCATCGTTTTGAATAATTAAACGTCTCGTTACTGTCGTCCTAGCGAAAATTTCCACCTCTGAGCGGTCCACCTTTTCAGAAAAAGTTGCAAATTTTTCCCAACCATCGGGAAACAAAGGAAGCATCGCTGATTCCACGGAGAAATAAAGCTGGACCTGTGTTTCGTTTGCGATTAATCATCAGCGGGCTCGAATTCATAGGAACCAGTAATAACTCTCTACCCTATCCGCTAATACAATCGTTGTCCGTTAATCAAGAATCTTTTCATACGAATTTACAAACACGCTTTTAATGCGTTGTTCAATGATCCTTTGATTGTAAATTCGAGCCTGATTATGTACGGTTGAAGCAACTCGTCGAAATTAATAGGACTAGCAATGGTGAATTAATAATACGAGACGCAGCATTTATTGAAAAATGGTTTACATTATGCAATAATAACGCTGTGTTTTCGTACGTTTATTGCTCACGCGTTGCGAATTAAAAGTGACGAGATTTTCGCAAGCTCTTTTATGACAATTCGTAAATAAAGTAAACGCGTAACGCGCAGAGTCCGGCCGAATAACACGTAAAAGATGATACGTAAAAGCGGGGACGATGTGATTCTTTGCCGTAAAAATAAGAAAAAAATATAGAATCAAACCTTTTCATTTTCGGCTTGGTTTTTGAAGAAAATCGAGTTTGACAATTTATCAAGTATACTTGGACGTGGCTAATTTCCGACTGGATCGGACTAAATAGTCGACAGGAGATCATTCTACGTGCGAGAGTAAGTCGAAAATGTAGAATAAAATTTTTACCCGAGACGGCGCTTTGTTCGCGAGAAAAAAATTTACAAATTTATCGCATACATGTACTAGGTTGATGGAATATTTAAATCAACGACTACAACGTAAGATTCGATATAAGAAAAGATAGCAACCGATAAACTATTACCAAGAAACGTTCCAATTTTTATCGCTTCCTATAGAGAAATTCGTGGTTTGTATCACGGCGAGAAAGAAAGATGTAAAGTTTGACAAGGACGATCATTAACTATACACGTAATTTCGGTGTAATGTAAATGTAACTACACGCCTGATGCACCAGGACCAGGATAAAAGGTCCTGAAGCATCGAGGCTTTTCGTGCACGAGGATTCTCTCGTTTTTCACTTCTCTTCTTAGCTCTTTGCGCCGTGAACGTCGAGCTTGTACCGCGTTAATTTTCTCCCCTCGGAGAGTTGCTAACAATAAGTAGAAACGACGTATCTCGCCTCCGGCCCATTCTAAATTCCTATCTCACAAATCTTGCCGACCTCGCCACTTTAGACACGCCGCCCTCCCCTCGTAAAAACAATCGAGCTTCGTCTTCATTTTCCGTCTCTTCCTCCTCTTTTCTTTTACCGTCGCTCGCCATCCCTTCGTTCAACCCTCGAGGGCACGCTTTCGATGCTTCCAAGATGCGTTTATGGTTTTCGATTCTTCTCATTCAATTTTCTTCTCTGAAAATTACGTCTCCAGTTGATTTGTGGTGTTGGAATTTTGGATTTGAAAGTTGGTATTTTGGATTTTTATGATCTACGGTATCCGAAGATTAAATCGTATCGGAATTCATATCAATTATATTAGGTTTCCTGGAAAGTTTCTTCCGTTTTATATTAATAGAAACGGAACAAAATGGATCACACGTGATTCAGTAAAATAATACAAAACGAGAAATGTCGTGGGTCTATTGTTTCCTTACAAAACGAAAGAAACTTTCCGGACAACCTAATATTACAGTCAATGCGCTTCCAAATTAACGTTACGAGAATAATAATAATTATTTGATCTCGATCTGGCGGCCAAGAAATTCGACTTGGTTACAATTTTTCTAACCACACGCTTCCTTCCGATCTTCTCACTCATCCTTGCATACTTTATTCTCACGTTATTCTTCACACATATCAAGATTACGCATCAAGAGTCTACGCTAGAAGTTCTTTCTATTCTAAAACTATTATTTCAGCCAGTCACGCTGCCGCTAACTGTCTGCTTATTGCACCTTTTAATCTTCGGCAAATCAATGTCGTATCTCGTGTATTCTACGTTCGATACTGTTGCGGATGGTTGGAATGTTCCACGCAATTTTTCCACGAATGCGTTACCATCGTAGCGGAAGAAATAATTACTCTGAATCATCGGTACTCTGATGTACAACGCATAGTTCTAACATACAACACAATATAATGTATAACACTGCTGGCTAATAATATTTATCAAGAGTCAAAGGATCCTACTTGGATACAGGTCGTAATTTTCTCTCAATTCCCGAGGGAACGTCTCTAAAACCGAGTAACACGGTGCCAAAGCATCTCGTAAGATCTATATAAACGATAATTTCTGTGAAACGATCCTAAAACGATGAGAATCACCGAGGATTAAAATCGTTGGACGGATCTGCTTTACTCGCGGCATGCACGTCGTCGAGTCTTACGGGGTTGCAACCGTCCGTAACGATATTACGGCTCCTCGTCGTCTGGCGACGCTTTCCGTCGGATCGATGGGAAAGACGCCTCGTCTAGGCTGCTCGAAAATACGAGCCATCGACTCGTGGCGGCTTACGGTCGACCAATGGGAGCTTCACCGCCATTGAAGGATGCTCAACCTTCTCGTAAAATAAAGGATCGAGGCTCGATTTTCGCTAGACGTCTACGGAATCGTATCCTTATTTTCACTATCTTCACCATCCTCGACATTTGCCTTAACTATTTTCTATCAAAAGGTGCGCGAGGTATAGAAAATCGAAGCTTGCGTATTTCCTCTTTCTTCTTTTTCCTTCCTTTTTGGAATCGACGATTTATCACGACTGCTGTTTATTCATATTTCCATTTATATATGTAACGTTTAATTCTATTATTTATAACCAATGTTTCTCGGATATAAAATACGTTTTAAGAGACACGAAGAAATACAAATTTCCATATTTCTTAAACGCAAAATGACCGATTTTCCGTCGGCGAGCACGTAAGAAATTCGGGAAATCCAGCGTATACCAATTCGATTTTAATTTCTGAATTAGAGGGACCGGGCACCTGCCCGGCGAAGAAAACTGGGCGAATGATAAAAGAAAAGTAATCAAGAGGGAGGATTCTTGGGTGGATTAAAGACGAGCGACGTTTCAATTTGAAGAAACACAACGGCGCTTCGTTGATCCTTTAGTTAGCCGACGAAAACTCATATTTATCTCGGTGATGGTGTATTACGGATGGTCTAAACCTCGAGACGGCGGAGGGGGCAGAATCTAGAATTTCCTTTCAAGGGATGATAACCCTACGTTACCGTGGAAACACTGAATCAATAGCGGGACTAGTTTATTAACACGCTGAAGGCTAAAATAACAGATCTAACGGATCCCCTTAATAGTCCCAAGCTTTAATCAGAGTAGATAGCTGTGTAATCTCGTCGAAAACACGAGTTTACGAATTTCGAAATTTTGGAACTTCCCAAATTTTATATTTTAAGAACGGCAGGTAGGAATTACCAGACGTTTAACGTGTTTTTTTAAATAAATTTTCTAAACGTCTTACGACTGAAAATCGTTAATCCTTTCGTAAATGGTGAGAATTATTTTACACATGGATCGAAGTCGCGCGTACATGTTCGACGTTATATAAAAGCACATTCTCATTTCTACAGTCATACGTGGAGTTTTTATCGAATATGTTGATTTAATAAAACGTGTCCAATGCGAACGGCGAAAAGCATAGTATTCACGACTCCCCGCTCCCATGTGTGCAAGGGGTGACATAAAAAAGAGACAGGATGATTTTATAAAGCAAACACGTAGTTTATTCAACTTTACTTTCTATTGAAAATTTTGCTCGCAAGCTGCCCAAAATTTTAATGCTTGCACGTTTAGGATTTAATACTGAAATCGTTGAAATGAATGAAAATGAAGCAGTTCTTCGCTGTTCGCCAAATTGATTCTATAATACCGATAGCTAATTATACGTCATATTTTTCTTGATAACAGGTTATTATCGGGAAGTTATCGCATCGAAAAGTTGTTTTAATTATCGCGAGAGAATTGCGTCTTTCGAACGATATTTCAATCTCGTCAGGCTGGCACGCGTGATTAAGCAAAATTATACAGGGATATCCGCGTTTAATAATCCGCTATCGTCCGTTATGTAAAATTAGTTCGATAATTGGTAACAACCTCGACGATGGACCGTGATCGTTCGATAATTTCCCTCGATCTTCCTCGTACACGTCCAATGAATTCGGCTTATGAAAGATAATCGATGCGCCGTTTGATCCTTTTCGCTACGTATTCGACAATCTCCGACTAATTTTCGCCTGTACTTCCAGATTCGGGAAAATTCAATGCCACTCCGCCGAACGATTAATTAATCGTTCGGTTTTGTTGTTGATGAGCGTTCATTAGCGTCACGCGGTAGGTAATTTCCCCCGCCCCTCCCCTTTTTTTTTGTTCGAGAATAATTCTCGTGGAAACGTTGATGCGATGTAATTAGCGTTACACGAATATTTCACTGTTTCAGGAAATAATCATTTATTTGTCGGTTTATTTAATTATTCGAGAAAATATGTGTCAAGATATACGCATCTCGTATGGAATGGATTTTGTCGTAAAATAATCGAGCCAGATACGATAAGCGAAACAACGACGCATTAATCAGGATTTTGCATCGATTGCAAATACACAGCGTTGTAAAGTTGTAAAGATCACGTGCAAGGATCCGAACGGAGAGGAGTTCGTACGGTTGAAGGAAGTCTTCAGCGAAGAGATTTAAATTCCATGGTAATTTCATAGTTGTCAAAAATCTGCTTTTCTAAGGATCATCTCCGGTCGAAGATTCGAGAAAGAATTTCCCAGAGTTCATCGAACGATGACAGTGATTCGATACGATCGAAAGAAGGATGTTAAGTAACTCAAGCAATCGTACTTATCAGAAACTAGTTTAATTTCAAGGGGAAGTCAATGCCGGCGTCTGAATTATCCCATTTCTTTCACCTTCCTTTTTTCTCTACGAAGAAGGGAAACAGTCCGACGTGATAAAGAAACGGAGATAAGTATTAATTACCGGTGTGGCGAGGAATAATTTAAGAAGGCTTCCAGGATTAATTTTGCTCCCGTACAGCTTCCCGAATTAAACTCTTCTTATCTCTCTCTCTCTCTCCTTTTTCTTTTTCTACTCGCGAATGCTCGTTTCTTTCTCTATTTCAAGGTCCCTTTATTCACCAGCGTCCCTCTATACATTTTCCTTCAGTTGTTTATCTTCAATCTTCCCGCGCGACTTATTGTTTTTCTTCGTTCTCCTGCGCTGTTTCTCCCGTAGAAGAAAGAAATGGCACGGACCAATAGGAGAATCCTGGCGGAATGGAGCTTGAATCTTTTATCGTTTCTGTTTTGGAGCACAGAAAACGGGCAAGAGGTGTTTTTATACACAGAGAACTCGGCCGGAGACGCGTCTGAATGGTTTCATCCAAATGTCCCTGTCACTTTTCCAGATACGTGTACACTTTCCGAGTATTGGGTCGCGCAGAGATGAAAAATAAGAAGAGCACAGAAGGGATTAAAGTATAGGCACCTTACGTGAGAAATCGTTTCTTCCTGGCGCAGAAAATCGAAGATACAGATTCGATTCGAGGAAATGAATTTTAAAACAGAGTTGTACAGTCGAAGGGATTAAAAAATAGACGGCATTGGGTTGGGAGAACATGGATCTTTTGTTAGAAAAGCAAGGGAACAGAAAGCGATCGAAAAGGATTAAAGAGCGCAGTACCGCATTAGAAAAATTGTCTTTTGCTAAAGGAGGATTGAAAATACAAGAAAATAATCGGTAAAATTGAAAGATCAAAGATTAAAACTCTTTTCTTCTTTCTTTTCTTTCTTTTTCATTTATCTCGAATACCTTTCGGTTCCACTGTAACGATAGCAGGATCCATTTTCTAAATTTTATCCAGAATTATCGAATACCTTTTTCCTATAATTATTATCAACTCGCAAAAATTTAATGAAAATTCGATTAAAAGCCAGCAAAAAGCTCCCAACCGATATCGCATTTCCACTCTAAAATGGAAACTTATCGATCTCGTTGAATTTCTGGCAATTTTATCGTCGATTGAAACTGAAAACAGTGGTTAAATTCGAAATGGTATTTACTGACTACGTAGTGATGGAATCTTCGAGGCTGCGAAGTGTCGAGATCAGCACGATGTCGAGGAAAATGCGAAACTACCGGCCCGAGAGAGCCGGTGCAGATTAATTAAGATCCTCGAAAGGAAATCCGCGGACGATGGATTTCCAGATTTCAGGCGAACGTTGATTACCGAATCGCAGGCTGAACTTCGATCGCCTTTAGCCACCCCTTGCTGCTCCTAATCCTTTCTCCTTTTTCTTCCCATCAGACTTTCACAGAACTTGGATCTATAAATCCTATAAATTCTCGTTCGAATAATTAGCGGCCGACTAGGATTTCCTTCGATTTTAACGAATTCGCTATACGACGATAAAATAAAGTAAAAAACACTCCTAACAAAGAAACGTTCATTGAGGATAAGTTCTCGTTTGAAAAGTTAACAAACAATTAAGATTTCCTTCCATTGCAATGGATTGGATACTATTCAAAGATAAAATAAAGAAAGAAGACTCGTGCAGTAAGGAGAACCATCTATCGGATCTATTGGAAGAATCTGGAAGATCTCATAGTCTTGACATAAAAAATCTCGACGTAGTCTTCACATCATAGGATCGCGTAATTTACTCCAGAGATTGGAAACTCTACCATAAAGTCTAAATTCTTCGAGATGAGAAGAATTCTTCGCGAATTTGCACAAACGTAACTCGTAATTCGATCGTCACGTTTTATGCGTTACCAAACGAAGTCTCAGTGCTGTCAAATATTCTTCGTTCGAAATCTGAGAAAATAATTTCCTACAAAAACTTTTCACGCAAACCTCTGTGATCACCACTTCGTTCCATTACATTCACGTTCAATTAGACAAAGTAGCCGTGGTCGTTGATAGAGAAAGAAAGTTACAAAGTGAACAGGTCACTATCGAAAGAAAAGGAAAGGAAGAAAGGGGAAAAAAGACACAGCTGGAACGGCTACTGAGGAGATGAAAACTGGCCATATTAGAAAGGGACAATACGACAGATTTTCAATTTAAAAAGGTTTTTTTTCGAGCAACGCGACGGAAAGCTTTTGTCCAATAAAACCCGAGCCTTCCTTTCCCATTCTGGTCTCCGCTTCACGAGCTCTTGTCATTTGAATAGATTAGTCGATTCAATGAACATTTCACCGCGCGTGTTGCCTCCAACCGGTCTCTGTCTTCCATTCTCGATTTTCAATGCATTCCTGCCTTTGTCTTAGTTACCAGATTCCTGCGTTCCTTTATCCAAACCTCCGGCGTTTCACGGTGGCTGTATTGTCTTTTTAAAAAACCGCTGGCCGAACTTCATTTCGCGCTCGTTGGTAAAACGTCGACTGCGAGTAAAAAGGTTTGTCTCGTTAAAAGTTCTGTTTCGCCCTCACAATAAGCCCGGATTTTCGTGGGCGCGCGGGCGCCCCCTCCCCCCATAGTTAAACTTTCTTCTATTTTTTCTCGCTTCCTCTTTTTTTTCCCTGCTCTCCAGATACTTTCGCCTCGAAATTTAATTTTACTCGATCGATCCTGTCTCCGTTGGAAGAGGCGAGCGGACGGGGGAATACAGGGCTCGAAACTTTCCACTTGCCTCTGCCGAACACAGGGCGAACAAATTTCAATCGCGCGCCCTGGGTGACGTTGCACAAACAACCACCTTGCTTCTCCATAGGTTTATTATATTAATCGCCGTGTCGAAGATTTTCGCGTCGTCAGGAATTAGGTGTAATTTCTCAGAATTTTAGATTTCGTTTTGCAAACATGCTTTTGCAAGTATTCGGTGAAGAGAAGTTAGTGAACGTTACAAATGGCGGAGAAGTAAGTAGTCTGGTAAGTAATGAACCTCTGAGTTTTTGAATCTTTAAGTGCTTGAATATCTGAGTCACTTAGTGCTAAATCTTCGAATCCTCGAATCCGCGAATCTTTGAATTCTCGAATCTTTGAATCTTTGAATCTTTGAATCTTTGAATCTTCGAGTCTTCGAATCCTTGAATCTTTAAATCTTTGAATATTTGAATCTTTGAATCTTTGAGTCTTCGAGTTTTCGAATTCTCGAATCGTTGAATCGTTGAATCTTCGAGTCCTAGAGTCTTCGAGTCTTCAAATCCTCGAATCTTTGAATCTTTGAATTTCTGAATCTTGAAATCTTTGAATCTTTGAATGTTTGAATCTGTGACAAGTAAAAACTGAATAATCTAGAAGTTTGTACGAAGAAGTGAGTTATCCAGATTGCGTGATTATCGTTTTCTGTCGAGGTAGGAGCGCGGCGCGACGTTTGAACAAATGTTCTACGTAAAAGTCCGCGTCTGGAATGAAAATCATAAAAGTGAAGTGTCCCCGGTGACGAAGGGCTCCGTTATCCTAAGGTTTCCTCAAGAATGTTCCACGAAGAGGGAAACAATGGTAGAAAGAAAGAATAGGGGGAAGAAAAGAGAGAAAGAGCGAATGGAAATAACCTTCGAGAAGATAGGAATAAAGTGTCGCGGAGAATACGAGAATGTTTGTCGGCTCTGTTAAAGCGTTGATTTAATTAAGTCGACGTTACGACTACAGGACGTTACATTTATCGAGGCGGAGACGCTTGGAACATTTTGGACCGCGAACACTTTGCGGTTTACTTTGCCTCTGGCTACTTTTTACTTCTTTATTTCCTCCTGCTCTAAATGGAAAAAGACTATAACATAGGGTCCAGATGGAAAATTAAGCGAATAACAAGTTCTTCTGTTTTAATTCGTTGTCTTTCAATCTTTCGTTTGCGTTTTTTCTTCATTTATTCGAATTAAGAAAATATCAAAAGAAGCGTGAAACACGTACATACGTTTTTTGGATTTTTATATTATTTAGCGGTTAAGTACTTTAACATGATATAATGAAAGAAAGAAATAATATGTGCATGTTAGGTTGAAAAATATACAGGCATCGTTTGTTTGATAATTTTAAGTCACCGTTAAATGCTTTATAACATGTTTCGCTAGCAGGAGATTTCAGTTTATGAATATGTAAAAAAAAGCGCTGTACACATTTGCAGGGGAATATATTAAATCCGCGCACGTCGATTTTAATGAAATTTGCACTAGAGGATAGCTGTTGGTAAAATACATCTATTTTTTCAACGTTTGTCGACGATCTATATTAAAGGGACGAGAAATTTGTTCAAAAACAAGCTTTCAAAGAAGATTATATTTTTAATACTGTTTATTTTCCATTGAAACCGTATTTTCTAAAATATCTTGCAGATTGGAATATAATTGCAATAGACATATTTACCTAGCCTTCGCAATAGAAATTGCAAAACTGTTTCAAAATCAGATGGTAGGAATATCGCGATAAAAATCATCGCTGCTACAATTCACGGTGGAAAATCTGACCTTGACTAGCCACGATACCTCTATCGATTATAGAATTTATAATTTAATCATAAATTTAGCCACAAATTTTACCATATCTATCCATCAATTTTCCCCTTCCACGAATACAAATCTGTGATCACTTAGTCATTTGCTTGATTCAACGATCCAATTATGACGTCTCATACGAAGCCAAAAGGTGCCCTAATATTTACCAACTATATTTAAGAACTCCACTTCTAACGACAAAGAACGAAATAATCTTAAATATCCAATTTCCTACACCACTGTCTCTTCACAAAAAAAAGGCGGCGAAAAATAATTGATGGTCTCGCCTCGTATAAATTCGACGTTTATCGAACTCCGGTATTCGCATTGGAAACGTCGTTGGCCGGCTGCGAGGCGTAAACTATTCCCAAAGAAAGTTATGATTTACCGGCACAACACGCTAATTTCCGATTCCGGGCGTGGGGCCGTAGTTTCCGTGCTAGGGAATTTCAGACTGGTCGCCGCATACGCAAACAACCCCCTAGCCGCTTTAGACGCTCCTCTCTCGGTTCCTAACTTTTATTTATTGATATCCTGCTCGTCCTTTTCCTTTCCCTCCTTTCCACTACGTTATTTATTTCCAGCAGCTCCGCGGCGTGCGCCTACACTCCACTTTTCTTTCTGTTTCCGGTATTATATACGTCTTCAGAAAGAAGCAACTGAAAGTGAATATGTTAAGGGCCTTCAGAGGGATTCTCATACGAGCGGAAAAATCGAACGACGTGCAGACAGACGTATCGATCCCTGTGTTGTAAGTTGTCGCGTTAAAAAATTGGGCTAGCTGTAGTATACGGACTGAAGAAAAATGATCGACCAGACTGGCGCTTTTTAGAGGGTTTTGTGGTCGCTGAAGCCGAAACTGATGATCGTCGTTTGCGCAAACAAGGCGTAAGAAGTTTTGGTCGGCTAGTTGATGTACGACATCCTCGTGGATTTTGAAGATACCTTTTTTTCTTTGAAATTTCTCGTGCGGCTTACTCTGTATGCATGTGAATCCTGAGTACTGGATTAAGTATGGATTGTTCTTTATTTCCGCCGTGAGGCGGAGTGGTAAGCGATAAAATTGGCATTTAGAACATTGCCATTGGCTGTGCCATCGCTTGTTTTATCGCTTGCCGCGTTCCGCTTTGTATGGTCACGGTCTTACGAGGATTTCTCCAGTTAACGCTTTATGGCGTCAAATGTTCGTAAAGTCGAATTTTCGAAACCATCCACTTCCGTCAAAAGTGAGCCTCATTTTCGCCATAGCGACCTAAAATACCGCCGAAAATATACTTTCAGATAACAAATTTTGCAAACTGGATACACTATACTTTATCCAAAAATTGTAATTACTTTTGCATTAAAAAGATTATCGTTGTGTCGTAAGTTTGCAACGACTAGACTGTGGCTTTTTAATGGAATTTCAATATTTTCATTAACATAACTTCAGAAGTGGAATTTAAATAAAAATTTGTTTCATCTGCCAAATATTATAATAAATACTCTATCTTGGATATTTTATACATCTTTGCTTATTACGCGCATTGTGTGTTTAGCAACGAATATAGGTTGGAATAACCGTTGATTCTTTATTTTTACTTTAAAGTTGCATCGTTAAAACTTCGTTAAATGTCACGAACGAGGGCGACTTCTCTCTTAGTCCGTGACTGAACCTACGGTCCCTCGTAAGTGATTTTATTCGTCGCACAGCACGCGCGCAACCCGAAGAAGGCAGCGATTTATCGGTGATATTCCTGCATTGAATCGCAAACGACGATGATAGAGGGTGGTTTCCTTGTTAACGGGTTTCGAAGGGTGAGCCTCGATTCTACAGGCTCGTGCAGAGCTGATAATCGCGCATAAAATCAACATTCTTCCCTACGTGATATTTCAACGAAACCATCAAGAACGCTCATCTCCAAATTTATTGAATCATTCTGTCGATAACTAAATCAATTTCGTCAATTACCAAATTGAAATTGTTTTTAGCAATATTCCCTCTTCCAGAGCGTTTCAATTAAATCACTACAAACTCTAAATTTATATCGAATTATTTTCTCAGTAATATTTTTTCTGCAATTACTCACTTGAAATTGTTTCTTTAATATTACCCTCCTACACAGTCTGTTTCTATTAAATCAATACAAACTCTAATCCTTAAATTTCTTCAATTAACATCTTAACATCTTCGTTCGATGTTCTTTTTCGTCGAAGGAAAAACCTAACGGTTGCGTCGGTAGTCGTTGTTAAAAATCTAATCTGATTAGTAGCGAAGATGTCAAACGGTATATTCTCAAAAGCACCGCCTCCTCGGTTTTCCATTTTCCACGACGCTACGTCAACTTCGAAACGAAGTGAAAGCAAATCTACCAATTTACGAAGCGTCGAATCACTTTCTTCGAAAGCGATTAAAATAAATCCACGGATATCGACGGAGAACGATGTCTGACGCAGCGATAACGTTTTCAGGAAATTACGAGTCGTTCCGCGTGACATGCAGATCCTCGATCCAACGATGAAAGACACCATACCGCTGCCTCTTCTATTGGTAGCTCGAGTTCCGTCTATTTATACGGACGGAAAGGGCGGAAATGGGGTAAATACGAGAGGCGGGATCACGGAGGGCTGTTGGATACGTTCAGTTTGTTTTTGCCCCGGTAACAAAGGTTCCGCGTATTAAGTTCACGGGACGGGAAAAGGGGAAATGCAGTTATTGTGCTACCCCTGGATCGAAATCGCCTTCTCTCCAGAACAGCGTGACGAACGTTTGAACGGAGGGTTGAAAAAGAGAATAGCAGACACGACGACGTGGACGAGGATCGTTGGAAGTGCGGAAAGAAGTTTCACGTTTGACCTAACCCCAACTAGAGTATTCTGGTTTCTTAAGGGTTTAGGCTTTGGCGAAGATCGCAGCAGAAGCTTAAGGAATTATATCACAACATGATAGAACACGCAAGATGCGAAATAGCGTACAGTGGAACTCCGCTTGTATGTGTGTATCTGCATTTATATGAACAAAATTTTAGCGGCGTCTGATAAGCTGAACTTTAGCTCAGCTCTTATTATTTGAACTACCGCCGAGTGTCAGTCCACTTCTATGAACGTGTAATAACAAGGTATAAAGAGCGAGGATACGCGTTATGTAACACGCTCATATGCTTCGCAGTGGATAGAAGTTTGCATCATTATTATGTATTTAACAGAAAATGTCTCGTGGAATCCTCTTATACGAACGCGAACTCCTATTGACTGAACGAAAAATCATAGATGGTGGAGAGAAATAGTCGTACTCCTATTATACGAACGATCCGGTTGTGTGAACCAACTTGTTCCCCGACAGGTTCATAAACGGAATTCTGCTGTACGTAAAGATATACTTATCATCTTTGAATTTATGGGTAAATGGTCTTTATAGACTAATTTATGGGTAACAGATTCACGGTCTTTACAGACTATAAGTTTATAGGTATTAGTCTTCCTACAAGAGTTTTTTCAGTATGAAATAAATGTTGCAGATTTAAGAATTTTAAAGATACATCTTTTATGCTTGAACTTCTTACGATACGAATATTAAAAAGAAGATCACTATATGAGTGTACTACGAATGTGGTCTCCGAAAATGGTCCAAGTCTGCTATACCAAGGATTAAAACATTGAATTACGGCAAATTGCAGTATATTTGCATATTGCAAAATGACAGACACGAGCCGTGTTTATTTAGTCCGCATCTGATTCACCAAAATTCTCCAACGAGGAATAACAAATCTAGCGGAAGAGCAAGTATCCTGCTCTCAGCACGAGATATTAATATCCAGCGGTAACTTCGGCAGTAGCTGAAATCATAGAAAACATCGGGAACAAGAACGAGAGACGAGAGACGAGAAAAGAAGTTTGGGATAAATGGATCCGTCTGATTTAGATTTGCGACATCCATCGAACCCGCGTGACAATGAAAATCGTAAAGATAATCGATACATAAATTTTCCCGGATCGAGAGAATGGGTGGAGCGACGTAAAAAGGAAAAGGACCCGCGTAAGACACAAGGGGGGTAGAAAAAGGGCGGAAAAAGAAGTAAGCAGAATCGACTGGGTCGCGTAAATCAAGGGGTGGCCAGGTCGATTCCACTGCAACCCCTACGTTCGTGAGACTTCTATCACTGCTGGTGTTTTATCGAGCGGTTCCCGTGCCACAGCCTACCTTCAACCTTAAATTACAAGGTCGCTGCTATAGAAAGCCCGCAAAGCACAGGTATTCCCTAGCGTGTAAGTCGTCGTGTCAGGGACGAAGACTCGAACGCTGTTAACGAAATGCTATCGTGTTTGGTTCGAACGAGGCACAGGGTGGCTTGTACAGAGTGCTTCAAGGTTGAGGACTTTTCGGAGTAGACGATGAATTTTTAGCGAGAAGATTGGGAAGTTTTTATTCGATAGATAGGAATATCTTCATCAAATGAATTCGATGTTTCTAATTGAAAAAATTGGTAAATTTTCATTCGGGAATGGTTTGACGAAAAATTTATTGCTGGAAGATTAGGTTATACGATATCGAGGGTTAAAAATCGGAATATCTTGGAATACGATCGTTGGAATATTCAATCTGCAATTTTGTCCAATTAACTGCTAATATGTCAGATTTTTAAGTGGAGGGGTTGTCTTTTTAAGGACTGGAAATTCGGAATTAGGGATCTGGAAATGGTGGAATTTTTAAATTCAGAATTTTATGGCTAAGGATAGCAAGATTAGGAGTTTTATTGGTTGGAATATTGGCATTTTTATTCTGACTGTGAGATAAAAAACTGTGGAATTTAAACTGGTAGATTTTGGGCTCTGGAGAGTCGTATCTCTAAAATGTAGATCCTTAGAATTTAGGTTCCTGGGATTTAGGATTATATATCTTGGGATCTTGAAATTTAGCGTTCTAAGGATTAGCACCATGGAATTTACGAGACTAGAATCTGAAAGGATTAAAGACTCTATAACAGGAAATTTAGCTGCTCGGTATTATTTTAACCTAGATTCATCATCGTTATCCAACTAGAGGCTTAACAAGGTGTGTCAAAACATCTCCATGCTCTCGTCAACAAATATTTTCCCCAATTTTAATTTCTCGGTTTGAAAAGACGAATCCAGCTATTCTTTTGACTTGCCTGTGTCACTGATTTAGTCACGTATTTCATCAATAATTCTTAAAAGAATTTCTAAACGAGAGACGACCCGGTCAAGTAGGTCGGGTAAAAATATGTGCTACTTATTCCAGACATTTCTGCTGAAATATTTATGGAAATTGATTTATTCAATTGATTGGAAACTTATCACATATTTATAAACATATGAATATATGTATTTATAGACATATGTCTATACATTTTTATAAATACATAAATTAGTTTTGATAAATTGTAATGCAAAGTTACTTCTGCTGGAAATTTCACTTTTGAATATCTTGAAAATACATAGAATGCACAAAAAATATGCAAAAAAAAAAAATATATAAAACAGTGAAACAAATCTTTGCATAGTTGTATTCATGAAAATAATACAAATTCGCATAAACTCCACTAATATAACAAATTATAAAGATCTGCAGTACTTTTTAACTTCCTAAATAGAAAGTAAGCTACTTCCCACGCATCAGTTCTATCTGAATTCTTACACTCTCAACCATTGCACACGACGATCTCTCAAAAGCAGATCATCCACGTTGATAAGCGATAGAAAATTGTCGTGAGACTCTATGACGCGTACAGTTTCACCATTTCGTCGGATGAAATAGGATAACGAGTATGATTCAAGAGGGAAAGCGGAGAAGGTTGAGGAGTAAAGGGGTGGTTTCGCGAATGGTTAAATGGAAAGCGATTTAAACCCCTCGGACCAGATTTATTTTGCAATTTAGCCTGACAGTATGCTGTTCATCTCGCGAATCTGTGATTTCCAACTTAAATAATTCATAGCCCCTAATACGAATAGTAATGACGGCCGTTTAAAATCCCTGTCCCGTTGAAATATTCAGGTCGCGAGGATTTTCCTCCATCGCCTCCGTCGACGAAATAAACGAAACCATAACTGTTTACGTGACGATTGAATTAACGATTGTAAATCAAAACAACGCCGCGAATATTTCAACGAGAGAAAGACAGGGTGAACCATTAATTCGAATCCCGTTGCTGACCAATGGGGGTGGGTGGAAGTGTGGAAACGGGCGATCATTGTTAGAGCGAGTGGTGATGTTGGAATCAGAGAAATCGAGAGAAGAATTTGGTCGTTTTTGTTGCATCTTTTTTGTTTATTTGGAGAAACCCGTAGGTCTGACATTTCGCTAAGTAATGGGGCAAAAGTTACACTTTTTTACTTTGAGATTTGTACGACGAAAAAATAATTGGATATGTGTAGTCAAGGTTAATTTTGAAATATTTAAAAAAAGAAGATAAGAAAATTTTCATTACCCTCTATTTCACGTTTTAATCAGAAGATAAGAAACTTTTCATCTTCGTGTCTTAGTTTCTTAATCACAAACTAAGAAAATTTCTGTTCATCCCTCTCGTTAACAAATACATTAAAAAGTAACCATATTATTTTTAATGCTCTCCCTTCTTCGCCTACTAACGTTTCCTTCAGCTTCCAGCAGCTTGCAAGAAGAAAAAAGATTGCTGTTTCTCCCTGCAACCCTAATAAAATTCCCATTTCCAAATAATAAATAATAATAAAATTTCCCTTTAAAACCCGGGTTCCCAACCTGTATAAAGATTTTTATGCCTATCTAAATATTCAATAAGAATTGCGTTCTGGAATACCAATTTTCAATATGCTTTTACCCGATTAAAAATGCCTTCTTTTATACACAATCCTGTTCGAATCACGACTGAACAAAGCTACTCTCCAGATCGTAAGATTCTGGGGATACAAATTTCGGCTGCACATCGAAATACGATTAGACAATTCAATCTGTCAGCTTTTGTTCGAATTAATCCTTAACCTCTCAAACTTCAAAGCGCAGGGCTGGTGTTTTTTCGAAAAGAAACCCCGGAAGAACATGGTCGCGAATATCGGATCAGGAAGGAATAGAAGTGGAAAGAAACGCGATGTCTCGAAATGGAAGATGTTTCGCGAAAATCGAGTTCGTAGCGATGATTCGCGCGGAGCACACGGTTGGATGCGACGCGATTCAGCAGAATCCGAAATTGCTGACTGCCACGCGCTCCTGTTTCCTGTTCTCGCGGTTTTATCCGGTGCCATCCCCGGTGGCTTCCGTGTGTACGCCACGCGAACCACCAGTTTTGCCCTATCCTCCTTTCGACCGGCTCTCTCATCCCTACCAGAGACGATTATACGTCATAATTTCCGTTTAATTGACTAATATCCTCGCCACGGCGGCCAACAACCGGCCGAAAACGATAGTCGGAACACGGTTCTCCGTATATTAGGTTACGTTATAAGCGCGAGGCATTATCGCGTTATTACAACGGGGTGAAAACGCCAGTTGATCTTCTACGTATACACCGCGAATGTTGTAATTAAAATTTGTTGCTCCTACCGTGTTCGGAAACTTTGATTATAAAGGTTGATTACTGGTTGCATAGGTGGTAAGAGATGTTACGTTAGGTTATTGTAAACTATGATGGAAGTTTCGCTTGATCTGTTTAATGGATAGTACACGTTACATCATGCGGTTATTACGGGTATTACGATATCAGTTCAGCGGCCACTGGCATCGGATAACCCTACTTTTCATCTTGCTACGGATACATTTTGGCGGAGATTGTGTTAGATGTTATAGGAGCTTGAGGAAAGTTTAGAAGTTAAACTACTTTGGTAACCTGTTTTTCGAGCAGTTAGCTTATTTGAAACCGTTCTAGCCAATTGACGAAAGTTTTGTTACGATATAACTTCATATTTGGTCTAGTAACATTTATATTTAATATGTTCCAAAAGAAACGAAACTCCTTAGAAAAATTAATTTAGTTAGTCTCTTTAGATGATATTAGACTGTAATAGTTGCCATATGTATCATAAATTTGCACCATTATTCACGATCAGGTCATGTCGAACATTCTTAACGAAACAATATAAATTGCGTAATAAATATCGTAAATTTAGTCGAATCTATTCGCAATGACGACTCTAGGCAGTCAATGGATCTAAAGTCTTCTTTAAAAGGACAACAGTTAACGAAGACGTGGGAAATCTTATATTAGAAATAAATGCAAGTCTTACGTTATCTAATCATCGAATAGGCTTTTGCATAAAATGGAACTTACCTTGGCACGTTTGGTATACTTCAGGTATTGATAATGATGATTGTCATAGTTGAAGACGTGAGGAGTCAAAGTGATGTCACGGTTGCGCATCTTGCCAGAGAGTGCTTTCTGTCTTTGCAGCTGCATCTTCTTGTTGTGTGCACGCAGGTCGGCCGCTGGAAAATTCAATTCGTAAGGTAGATTTTCATCGAGCAAATGCACGCTGAAGCGAAAATCACGGGGAAGTTTCCCGCTGAAAATTCGGAATGGCGAAACGAAGACTCATTAAACGCGTGTAAATAAATGAGCATTTGCATTCGACACACGCGGCGACAAGCTTTCCCATGATTTTTAAACAAACGCGACGACACTGTCGGCCACAACGCGATAAAACTCGGTCGTCCACGTTTACACGGCCGTTTCCGAATATTTTATGCCTCGTCCGCCGTAGCTTTATTAGTCGACCTGCGTTCGTTCGCATCGTGTTTAACTGCCAATGGTGTTTTCCGCCCGTGTCTATAATTAAACGTAAAAAACAGAGGCGAAATGAAATGTATTTAAAATAACATTCGAGAGCATCGAGTTAATCTCTGAAGATATCGTTCGTGGATGTGGATGTTTTCCAATAATTTCATTCGATCGATGTCTTGAGCATACATACGTGTATTGCCACTTACGCAGTTAGATTGACGTTGATAGATATTATAACTTCCGTTTCTCGAATCGGATATAACCGAACCATCAATTCGGATTTTCTCAAACAATACCACGATAATCTATTGTTTCAGAGAAATATATGGATCCCTTCCATTATCTTCAAACTGTACTCTTACTTATGTAAACTAGATTGATGTTGATGGACTTTATGCATCTCGATTTCTAGAATAACATAATTGAAAATTCAACGTATGAAAGTTTCATGGACAACCTTAACGGGAAATGTCGTAGGAAATATCGCAGTGAAACATTTTACGATATACGCTTGTCATTTCATTTACGATATTCCATCTGATTAATTAAACGACGTGCCAAATTCACCTTTGTACATCGAGAAAGAGAAGAAAAAGGTGGAGATGTTCCCGAATTCCAAAGCGTAATATGTTTCCTTAGACTCGGACTCGTTCGTCTCTCATTTCGAGAACACGCGGCCTCGTACGCTTTAACAGTGACATTATTGTTCTAACAGGCAATTATGAATATTCATAGTAGATGTGTTTGTCCGTGGAAGCAGGCGGAGAGACGCAAATACGAGCTCCACTGCTAAACCGACTATGCGCGGTTGCCTATGAATAAACTAACGAATTAATTCCACGTGTAAAATCAGAAAACGTTCGCGCGAATTCGAGATTACGAACGGTTCGTTAAGGTAATTAAACGTTCCTCCCTCTTTATATGCGTCCCATTTTCAAAATATATAATGAGAAAAAAAAAACATTGCAATTCATGCATTAAAAAAAAAAAAAAAAAAAAAAAAAANGAAACAAGGGAAAATAAAAAAAGGTTGTTCTAAAAAGAGATAAGGGAAAATGTTTCCATTTATAAACGCGTGAAAATTCGTTTTGGAAAATTGATCGGGGACGTTCTCCGGTTTGATACTGCTATCGATATCGATTCTGAATTTTCGATACGCCACAAAGGAGTATCCTGGAACCATTAATTCGCCTCTCAAAAGCTGTCTGCGATAAATCAAACCGGCTTTCTGGATAATAAATCGAGTTTGCATGGCCTATATTCGCCTTTCCGTATCTTTCGTGTATCCTTTATTCCTGTATTCCTTTTTACGTAACCTCGCGAAAGGTGCGTTCTGTTATGCTAATTCAATTCCAAACTTTGTTGCAATCCATGAATGTCGCACGTCTCGATCGAAAGGAAGATTTTTAACGTATTAGTCGTAAGACGCTTCAAGCTTTACAAGGTTTGCTAGCGTTTCGAATAAGACGTGAATATCTTCTTTTATCTTGCGTCTTACGGTTGAGAAAAGCGCGGTCCGATCGAGAATGAACGCAGAGAGGAAATGAGCCGAAGCGATCGAATGCAACGTAATCGGTTAATACGAGGAGAGAAATATCAAAGTTTTTCGGTATTTCGAGTATTTTAAGCAGATTCTACACGAAGTTGACCTGGATACTTGGCTGCACGCGAAGAGAGGATGTCGCGGATAAATTGCCCCACGCGAGTTTCTTCAAGGCTGAAAGAACTGTAAAATTCTTCTACTTTAGACTTTCACGGAAATCTAATTTTCAACTCTTGGTACTTTATCTTCGCAGAAACTACTGTATAAACTTCTACATCTCCTCCAAAATTTTATATCAAGTTAGATATATGTAGTTTTTATTCTAGACGCTTTAAAAGGGCGCGCTATGCAAATCACGACACGCGAGTTTTTTTTCAACGTTTTAAATAACAGTAATATCGTTTTACGTTAAATTTCGTTGGCGTGTTTGGCGTGTGATTAAATTCGAATAGAATTTATGTAGAAATGATTAAATTTATTACATAATACTACATAATATTATTTCATTACCGAGTACCATCTATTTTCGTGCGGATTTTTACGCAGACTGCGGTGAAAGAAAATTTATGTTATTTCAAAATTAAAACGTTCTTTCTGAAATAGATAGAATTTCATGCTAAACGATGTTGTACTAATAATTAAATTATGTTCTGGCATGGGAAACGTACATGTGATATGCCACGCTCAAATGTCATTTGACGCCAAGGGGTTGCTTTCTATTCCGATCTCATATAGATGATCCCTATTTTTAGAGTAACTTTTTTTAATATTAAACTTTATGAGAATCAAGCCATTTGTTATTCGTTTATCCACATACATGTTTCAGAATATGAAAACTACTTCTCTATTGATCTTTTGACTTTCATGTCGCTTGAGGGATAGAAAGAAGCGTTTGTATTTGTCGTAGCTAACAGTCTTTAAAGAACAATGTATAACAATCCACTGATTCATTTGTAATAATACACAAAATACAAAAGACGTAAGTAAAATAAATAAAATTAAAGACATAAATAACTTACTTCGTCTGAAAATCAAAGTAAAAAAGGGACAGTTTCGAAAATGCAGAATCGGTTGCCAATATATTGAATCCTAAAATTGATCTCTTCTCATGCAAACGAATCTTTACCAAGAATCTCGTATACTAATCCTCCTTCTCAATAGATTAGATTCGTTTTCAAAGTTGGCGAAATTTTACCAAAATAATGAACGGAACTAAACAAAACAATACTCGATCTCCAATTTCTCTAATATTCTATCATCCCAAAATTTTCTTCCATTCAAATGCACTGACCAAATATTAGCAACATCTGCTCTATCCGTGTCACCTGTTTTACCTGTTAACCTGCAAGAAGGCTTGTTCCATAAGCAGTTTGATACGTAGGAACGATGTTCACGCGAGCTCGAACCCACTGACACCGATTTCGAGCGTTTAGAAAACGTTTCCGCGACGAGATACACGCGATCCTTACCTTTGCAGGGGCAGAATCCTTTGCAGGCGATGCGAACTGACGTGTGGTGGATGCAATTGTGGTATTCCAGTCGGCATGGCGAACTGTACGTGCGATTATCGCTTCCGCAAAGGAACGTCGGCTTCACCACAGGACATTCTTGACATCTGGAACAAAAGGGGGGAAGCACGCGCGCGCGCGTCGTTAAATGAAACTGTTCTCCGCGCAACGCTTTAATTGCTCGAGTGCATTTCCCTTCTATTTTCCCTCCGTTCTCCATTTCCATAACTTTGTTTCCACCGCACAAAGTGGACGATATTAAAATACCGCGAACCTACGCTCCCTACGAGCAGATTCTCACATTTTTACATCTTTCTGTTTCCCCTCTTTTAACGATCTTCCCTCGTTTTGATAAACTTTCGCTTGCTAGCAGACTTGGAAACGCGGTATTTTCCCAGTTTGCATTTGTCGTCGTTCGTACGACTGCGATCAGCGAATCGTTGTTGGTATTTTATTTCTAATAATACTATTAACATCTTAGTTTTGATGTTACAAAATCTGTGTTGTCTCTTTACGCATCTTTCCACGTCTCGATTGACGTATTAGCGTCTGTCGGTTATGAGACAGGAGACGTGTTATTTTCCTGCAATGCATGCGATTATCAGTTTATGACCAGCCGTTTCCACTATCAAATCTCCAACTTACCGAAGAGAGAGCTCGTCGAGTAACAAGATAGTTCTACGACAAACATATAGTCACGATAAATTTACTTAGATTTTGTCGTGCAGTTAATTACGAATTTCTATCAAGTAGTTGGAGAATGAATTTAATTTTTGAATGTATTCTCTCATTCGCTCGAACTGTGTCTCTTGTGACTGCGACCCTTTCAATTATACCATACGAGGATAATGACCAAGACAAAAGTGATCATACCCTTGTATTCGTTAAGTAGAGGAACTTTTTTCCAAACAAATCCACAATGTCTCGAAAACAAGTCGAAATAGCTGGCTTTTAACGTAATACGATAAAAGGCGATTAAGAGGAGGCTTTTCATTAGAGTAACATAGCTCGATTAAAAAAGTAAATTACTCTATTATTCCTTTCCGTATCCGTTTTCTTTTTCTTTTACTAGAACAAAGGGTAATTAAATGGATTTTGCATATAGCGAGGAGCGTCCCTCGCCGTAGTAAAGGAACCGTATTAAAAACTAAATTTCGCTTTTCGCCCCGTGTCGTGTATCGTAATTATGTAACATAATAACGTCGATAAAATACTGGGGGCAGCGATGGTTGAGTTCTTTGTCAAAATTCGCTCGCCGTTCCCCCTCTCGCGTGGGCGAAAAAAAATTCCGGAATTTCCGTAACGCTAGACGAGAGGGAGAGAGAGGGAGAGAGAGGGAGAGAGAGAGAGAGAGAGAGAGAGAGAGCTTCATAATCGTTAAGCACTGCATCGTCGTAACATGAAATTACCAGGCTGTAAGGGTCGGGCGCCAGTCTGCGCGCACCAACAATGTTGCACGTCTCGTGAACAGGGATGTCTCGTAAACTGAAATACTATTATAATGCGTTTAGCGTGCTCGCACGAGCGGCTATGTTAATTATAATTTTATAATATTACTTCCCGTATATATTATGCGACGGCCATTAAATTTTCTTTGCTTAGAATTCCCTTAACGGGACAGTGAAAAATGTTCCCGGCACCGGAAACCGCTGGGAAACGCGATGGCGCATGGAAGAGAGCCAGATGAATATTGCTCCGAATCGTGTAACCTGTGAACGCGAGAGTATTCTTCCTGTGTTTCGATAATGAAAGCATTCTCGTGTTTGGAATTTATTCGTTAGACGATAGGCATCGTGCGAATTAAGTGATTTACGGCCGCGTTGATGGTGTTTCCGTTATTCGGGACTTTGCTGGAATTCTCTCGATGGTTTTTGAGATTGCAGCGACTAATGGTCGAGCAACCGATTTAGTTGGTCTTCTTAATTAGATTGTAGAAATTACCGTGTGATTATCGTAGATTTAAACAAGTCGTCGTTTACGACCAGATCACGTCGAATCTTCCTGATGCAACGATACAAACTGCAATAAATATATCGCTAGAAGTTTCTTCAGGTGTGTAACCAATTCGTGGAAACACTGATTCTACCGTCATACTCGTTTCAATCACGCTTCGCATCAATTTTCTTCGTAATTAAACAATAAGAAAAGAAAATGATCTTCCTTCTTCTCAATCATAAACTTTTGTAACAATTGCCTGAATTACGACAATTTTCCTGAACTCTTTAACCAACGAAGATATACGCGCGACATTTACAGAAACTGATTCTACCGTTACGTTTGTTTCACTGTCTCACGCTTCGCATCAATTTTCTTCGTAATTAAACAGTCAAGAAAGGACAATGATCTTTCTTCTTTTCAACCATAAACTTATAACGCTTTTCCTGAACTCTTTAGCTAACGAGGATATACGCGCGATATTTACAAAAATTGATTCCGCTGTTCACTCGTTTCATTCTCTTAGCCATCGCATCAATTTTCTTCGCAATTAACCGGTCAAAAAGGACAACGATCTTCCTACTTTTCAATCATAATCTTATAACGCTCGTCCCAACGATCACAACGATCTTCCCGCAACACCGAGCTAATGAAAATATACACGCGATATTACAAAAACTTCTTAATTACATGCACTCGATCGAGCCAGAAAAATTTCATCCATAAATTACAATCTCTTTTCCGCTCTACAGAGAATCCACTAGGCGCTTAATGACTCCTCCGCTTCATCCTCCGTCTCTAATCGCCGAAACGAAAATAAAAGGAAGAAATTACGCTCCTTCGGGTCGCGTCAGCTGAAATTCTCGAGCCGGTTTCTCGATTAGCAAGCTCGAATCAACAGTTGCAGCTACGAAGAGCCCGGTATAAATGGTACCGCGTAGAATTACGAGCGGTTATGGCGGCATAATAAAGAAGGGTCGCTCTGCGGATTCGGCCACAATGCCGAGCCGCTAGGTTGCGCCTCGAGAATTTGTGGTTGTCGGCAAACGCGTAATTAGTTTAAACCGAGTAACGCGGTAATTAAGCCGGTTTAACTCCTTTATCAAGACGGGGGCCTGCGGCTTCTCGGCCTCCTCGTCTCGTCGTCCACGAGAATTCGTCTCCTGACTCGAGCTAGGTGACTTGCAACGTTCGTAGACACATTTCTACAGGACAAAAGACAACGAAGGTTTAATATCAGGAAGATTCGATATGAATATTTCACATTCAGGAGCAAATGTTCGATTCCAGTTGTCTCTGCGTGTCTCATTAAAAAAAAAAATCTTTTGGACTGGTTGTGAATTTCATAGGTTTGCATAAAAAAGTTTTCAACAGTTTCTCATTTTTATGATCAAATATTTGGCGAAGATACTTTCTTTCGTATAAGAGAGTAGAAATAATTGACAAATTGGTTAATTAATACCGGTAGATCGTTTCTTGGCTGTAGGAAATTTGTTTGGCTAGCAGACTGCCTGTTCTTACGCATTTATGGGAAGTTCGACGGCGTAAGAAGGCGCATAATACGCGTGATATGCGAAAATATACGAGATATATCTATATTCGGTGGATCAACAAAATTTCTGCTCGAGTTTCATTTCTTTGCTTGTGTCCATAAAGATAAGAAATTGCACAAAAGTTCGCAGTCCAATTGTTAAGAGCAGAAACGTTCAAAATCAACTGTATCCGAGGCAAATACATCGATCGTAAATAACGCGTACTAGCATCTCTTCAGTCTGTTAAATCGAAAGTTTTTGTCGAAGCCGCGAGACTAAAATTGTTACTTATCAATTATTCGAGCGGCTCGATAACGTCAGAGTCGATTGGCTACGTAATCTCGATACCTGCTTCCGGGAACGAATTAATTCGCGTGTGCGTTCGGTTGCATTCGTGCAATTTCGTTCGCTCGATGAAACGAAACCGCTGGTCGCAATTAATCGAGCATCGTTACAGATTGTTAATCGACGATTTAATCCCTGGCTTGTTTTGATGGGAAACGGATGGTTCTTTATCCGTTCTTTAAGCATCTTTCTTCCCTGAGGAAGGAAGATTAAGGTATTAAAATAAAATGAAAAAAAAAATTGCTGCTTTTACGCTGAGAGAGAAATTACTCGAAATATTCTCGCTGAATTTTTCAAGCACTGCGCTTTGCAATAATTTTACGGTAGAAGAAATACGCTCGTGACCCTCCTTTGCACGGAGAACACAATTTTCCCTGGAGATGGTTTTCGAGAACAGAGAAATTCGAATCGAATTTCGTTGCGCACTAGCTAGAATGTTCATATTTATGTAAACTACTAGTCGCCCTCCTTTTCTCTACATTTTTCTCTGCGGGCGCTCGCAAATTTACGTCTGAAATGTTTAAATTTTGAACAAGAATTCGCCACCAAATATTCCTTTCCTTTCTCTGTAACTTCTCCAGGGCTGTCGATACACACGTGTAACATATATTTAACGTTATATGCGTAACACATGGCATTCCAATAATTTATGTATTTATCGTACCGAGGTTTAACACGTAACGCGAGTTTTACGTTTAACGTCGCACCTTTCCTACCATGTCCAAAGTAACTTCCCAATAGTCTACCCTGGTACTTAATAAATTTGACGAATTCCTACCACCGCGTATATACCACCGTATGGCATAAAATCAGCGAAGATATGTCACACAGAACAAAATACTAAGCACGTAGCTGCAATATCCCAATAACCCTAATAATTCGCTGGCTATTACATTTAATATTCGCAAGCTATAAACGCATCCCAAACAGCCAGGATCAAACCGTAATTACCCTACCCTAACTTCAAACAGATTCACGTCACGGATTAACCTCTGCACCCTTTCTAAACCTTGCTTTTAAGAGACGTCGAACGAGAAAGTAGCGGAAGATAAAATTGCGAGAAACCACGCTGCCGTAGAATAAAACAACAAGTCTCTTCTAGCTTCTTGGGGGGGAAAATGCTCTTTCGAGAAGATCCGGAGACCGAGAGAGAAAGCACTCGTCTTTTCACATTATGTAGGATGGATTTTCGTCTGTCCGACCACGGTTTCAGCGAGTTCTTATCGCGGCCACCATCGCCGCGACGCCGACGCGCACCATGGGTTTCTACGAGGACGTTTCGAGTGCCTTTCGCCAGTTTTGAGGTCTCGTTTGAGGTCGACGATAGAACGCGCGAAACGAGAGAGACCGGCCACGTTACGAGCCCTAGCCGACTGAATTTACGCGCCACTGTTACGTGCCTTCGCGTTTCCCAAAGTTATCCCTGACGAAATTGCCCGACTAAAACGTGCCGATACGATTTTAAAAGCCTGATAAGCCCCGTAAACGCAGCCGCGGCGAATCGTAAGAAGCGTTCCATTCGCTTTTAATTTCGTCGATCGACGAAATGTTTATTCTTCTGCTTTATGGTGGATGCGCCGTATTAAAAAGTTAAAATCCATTAGGGGGGGCTTAGGAAGTTTGCTTTCGTTAATTAGTACTTTGCTTTCATTGTTTTTCATTGATGTATATTAACGTAAGGGCATAATGTCTTATACATAATATTATGGTGTGTAATATAATGCTACAAATATGTATAATACATAATCGGTACGATTAACGTATGGAGGGCTGAGAATCATAGCGGAGTCCATGAATATTTTGGGATTGGGGTCGAATTTAGCGACGTATTTATGTTTCAAAATTTCTTGCTGTCAAAAAAAAAAAAGAAATTCTTTTAAATAAAGGCCAGGCGACACTTCGAAGTTATCGAATTCAAAGGCAATTTTTCGTTGCTAGAAGGCAAAAGAAAAAAAAAGAGGAGGGTTGGAGGAACGTAATCCAAAGTGCCGTGGAATTCTTTTAGTCGACTATTTACCAAAGGAGATTAAAATAAATGTTTCCTGATACAATATGTTTCACTTCCATGGAAATGGAATTTTCTCCCCTCGAGATCGAATTTTTTCGTAGAAAATGTTTCCTCCGATATTTTCTTCCCACTTTGGAGCAAACACCTCTCGACATTTGTTTACCATTCCTTTTATAAATCTAATTGAAACAAACATAGAAAATTATCTTATTTAAATTCTGCTTGCACGCAAAGAAACGCGTGCGATTAAAAAGTAGCGTCAAATATTTTTCTCTTTACAAAATATGAAGAATTCCGATACACGTTCGATCGTTACGCAGTGACTTACGATAGTCTTCATACGTCAAAAGATGTTATAAAATTTCATAGCTTTGCACAGGTACTAATTTGCATCGTTACTACATACATATATCGTATAGCCATATAAAAATAGTTTTATTTCAATAAAGATAGTTGCTTGCTCAAATGACACAACGTCTTTTCATAAAATGAACAAAGACTTTCGTGGATAATTATAACTGAAAGGATATAAGATTTCCAATTCTGCTGTTAAATTCGTGTCTTCCTAAATTCTGCGATCGACAGGCAGCAGGGAAAAAGCGGGGAAAAAGAAAAGCGGAAGCTTCGTTGATAATGAACGTGCCAATCCGTCTTTAATCCAAGGCTTCTATTTATCGATCCGGCCCGTGAGAAGCACGAAACTTCGATCAGGTGCTATCATTGGGGAAAAAAACTTTCGGTCCAAGCCCGGCGGTCTTCCGAACCTCTCTCTCTCTCACTCTCTCTAGGAAATTTTCGCATTTGAGGCGAAGGTTGTTTAACTTGGAACGTTTGTCGCCAGGGTACGAGAATTTATTTCGCTAGTTTTAAAAGAAAAGCTACAACTTTCGTTCAAATCACGCGTAACGACAAAAAATTATCCGCAGCAATTTCTTTGCGAATCAGCTTCACGTTCTTTACGCTCTCTTTGGTAAACTTCCATTACGAAATTCTTCGTTCTGTTTATCATACATTTCCTTTTCATTGCTACGAAGCTGAATGTAGCTTCTGCCGTAACAATATTCGCCAACGAAAAATCAAAAGTTACCCAACACGAACTTTCCTCGTTTCATCAAATTCGCTATATCGTTTACGCTAAAACCGATCCATCATTTCTCACCCCCGAAACAAAAAAAAAAAAAAAAAAAAACGGAGAAGGGGAAAGAGAGTTTATCAACACACCCTGAATCCCATTCCATTCCCCGTGTCCTCGCCTCAATTTGTATTCAAATTCCCGAATTTCATTCGCTGCCACTTCCGTAACTACACGAAGGCCCGTTTACCATACTGTATACCCGAAGGAGTTTCCCCGAACCAAACAGAACTCGTACACAGCTCGCCTACAACGTTTGTAGCGCGTTTTGCACCCCCTTACAAAGTGCGTTTCGCTTAAAAACCTGTCACCAGCTAGAATATTTATTCTGCAAAGTCGAAGCGCGCTTTCTCTATTGTGCAGTAATGCTCGCTTAAATTTCATTGAACAAGTATCGATTCCGTGCTACGAATACCGTGGAATCGCGTCTCGACAACGAAAGGGAATTCTGACGAGAACAAACGAGCAAGACGTAATACCTTTTTGCTTAGTATCCCTGGCAATAAGATTTCGATCGAATGGAATACACAGTAAGTACTAAGCCGATTAGAAATGCTCGAGTTTTCCTGGCGAACGTAGAACGTCACGATATTGTGTAAAACATAGGAGGGGAGATTACATTATGTCGATGTGAAATAAATGGGAGAAATAATCTCAATTTTTATGAGGGGATGACAATTAACGAATTACTCCAGTTTCTGGATTTTGAATGTTCCCAGCAACATTTCGTCTGCGCGTTATTCTTTCCTAGATAACAAATGAAAACTTTGATTTCTATTTTGCATTTTGTCTATCTATTATTATTAGAATTTAATTTTATAAGGTGTCTTGTTACAAAAATTTTAATACACAGCAGAGCTTCGGTTATCCGAACTAAATGGTGGACAAAAGGGTTTTCAGATAAAGGAATTTCAATGCTAAATGTATTTAAAAAACAACATAAATGTTAATAATAGCAATACAAATAATGAAACGAAGTGTGATTCGATTCAAGATTTTTCTTATAAAATAAAGCTACCTTCCTTTCCTACCTCCTACCATCTGAACTCTATTCTTAAAGTCTCAAATACTTCAAAACGTCGAGGAATATCATCATCGTCACTACATTCATTTTTCAAGTCATTAATCGAGCTGTAAACAACGATGGTATCATGGTCAATCGAAGAAGATTCATCAGGTTGAAACGGTTCTATCACGTCGTTATCACAATCATCGAATCCTGCTATTACATTCAAGGCAGAAGGAATTTCTTTCGCATCTATCGTAATATTGTCTTCCATTTTTCTCCTGCACGGTGTCTCCAACGTAGTTCACTAGATTTTTCCAAGCTGTCCTTAACGTCACACATTTGACGCCCACCCAAGCATATGCCAGCATACAACAGCAGTCCTTTAAACGCAATTGTTGTATCATCTTCTCGCCAGTAGTATCGCTGATGATCGATAGAAATTTTTCTAGAAGATCGAGCCTTTTACGCGCGAAACGTGTTCGAACAATGGAACGTTCGCGTAACAAAGTTCGGATGATCGAGATTCTACCGTATTATATTTCGTTAGCCAAGCAGCGTTATGTTTGCTGGTAAACTTACAGGGATGGTATTTACCGTCTTCGTTATTAGGTTCGTGTTATACCGACTCAGAGATAGTTAAAATTGGATGATCGAAGTCGAGACACCGAACATCGTCCGAGTTAGATCGTTCGAATAAAGGCGAAACAATTACGGCCGATTTCGGACGAGCGCTATTACGTCGCTGTATTTCTCATCGTTCTCCGTACGATTTTTATCTCTTATTTCGACGTCGGGACGCCGGAGCGCATTGCGATCGAACGACGGTTTGTTCGGTGGAACACGCATTTTCGAACACGTTCCCGTACCCTTACACGAAACTTTTGATTTACGCGAGCACCATGGAATTCCATGAATGCGAAATGTAATCCTCTGGCCGTTCCTCTTTCGGCCCCTCCCTACACCACTTCCATGATTCTGTCCCATCGCGTTCCTACGTCGCTATATTTCTGGCAGTCGACCGGCCCGTGGAAACTTTGCCTTTCGATCGGCCCAACTGGATAACAAACGACGTCAACCCATCTTCGCGACGAAATACGACGTTTGCCGATGCTTCCCCTGTCTGTTCGCTCTCTCCTGCGGAACATATCGGCCTGACGATAAAGTTTCGCAGCAACTTGCTTACTAATGTCTTTATAAGCGTGGTTGTTTACGATGCGAGGCGAGGAATGAGGCGTGGTTGGATCTGGCAGCATTGGATTATTTGTGTTGGATAGTTTTGACGATAAGAAGCGTGGGTGCGTTCGCTGTACTCTATCGCGTAACAGGAAATTTTCTCCAGGGAGGAAGATGATTTCGAATTGAGAAAGTAAAGAATTATTTGCGAGCTCTCGTTGCGGAAAGTATCGCGTACGGAATTTATGGTACATTTAATAAAAAATCATTAATAATTTGAGATTCATAAGAAACGAATCAAGCTGAAAGGACGAAATGATATCTACGAAGTCGTAGAAAAATTTTGTTACAAAAATCCTATGCTCAGATGCGTGATTTTTCTGCCATCCGATTAACTACCCTTCGCGAACGATACTTTCGCACACGGGAATTATTCTGTGAAAATTGAACCAAACGTAAACCCTTTAATCATCCGTCAATTAAGAAATCCTGCACGACAGAAAGTCATTCCGAGAAGAAGGAAGAGAAACCGGCGGGATCTGAGAGGGACAGAAAAAAATTAGCTGAAAAACAATTCGAGGGAAATTAGTTTAACGAAGCGAAATCAGCGAATAATTAAAATTCCCGCAGAAAGAGTTCGTCCATTGGCATAATACGTCTCTGTGGGCGATTCTCGCATTTTTTCTTCGCCAGTAGAAAAACCACCCACGGAAAACTGTAAAGTTCGGTTAATGGACATCGAGAGTTCGCATTTACGATGCATCTAATTGTCTGTCCCGTTTCCCTGTCGTTCTCCGTGGCTCTGAAAGCGTGATCGTCGCCAACGGCACGTACTAAAGCGAAAGGAAGCGAAAAAAAAAAGATAAGAGACGGGATGACAGCTTTGTGTAAGATATAGGCGGATCGTGGGAAGCGGAGCTGCTGCTTGGTAAAAAGTGATATCATGGTTTTACGAGTTTGGTGGTAACCAAAGTGGTGTGCCGAGTATGTTTCGTCCAAGAAGATGTAATATAACGCGCACGTATTAGGCGTCGAGACTGATATTCGTGTAATCTTCCATAATATAACGCGACTCGACGCGCGCTGGAAATTATTATTCTCATTGCGTGCGTCTAATTTTGAACCGCATCTCGCGAACACTTTATTTGATAACGTAATTCTCGCGTTCAAAGTTCTTCTCATTACGCGTTGGCCATTTACTTCGGCTTTCGGCCACACCGTTTAGCAACGTAATTTTTGTACTTAACCTTATATTACCCTTACCGCCAGTTTATAATTTTAATTCAGCTTCCGAAGGTTTTATTCGATAACTTGGTTCCTTGTGTTCAAAAGCATCCTCTTAATTGCACCTTCGTAACTTTATTTCCGCTTTCAGTGAACTCCGTGTTATAATATAATTGTTGCGCCTGAAATTACTCTCACCACATGGTCATAATTTTACTTCGTTTTCTACTGACTCTGTTTGGTAACGTAACTCGAATTCTCACGTATATCCAGCGATCGAGTTTCCATAGATTATATTCAAGCACAGCAAATTACTTCAGAACGTTTTAACCAATTAATAAACTGGCACGAATCGCTAACAGAAGATCGTATATTATACAAACAGCTTGCAATCACATTGGTTTATTCGTAGTGTTTGTTTCCTGCCAACTTATTTAAACGACGAAAGCATTTTCCGTGGCAACGCGATTCATCGTTAGGCAATTAAATGGCCGACAAAGTGGAAGCAGAAACTTTCACTGCCGTTTTACATACGATCGTTTTCTTTTTTTTTTTTTCCTCTTCTTTTTATTTTTATGATCGTGCAGTAACAGCAGAACGTTCGACGTAAATGTTAACCGCGGCACGAAGGGGAATAGGAAAGCCTTACAGCCCAGCGTGTTTAAGTCGACCAAGTGGAATACAAATGGAAGTAAAATGTCCGCGTAGCTCTATTATGGCCATTGAAATTTTATACCGGTTCGATGCATATTAAAACGCGGAATTATCCCTGGCTCGTAACTTGGCAAAATAATAGGACTCGAATGTTCGACGTCGAGTGCCTGCACGCGTAACTTTCAATCACGATTCACGTTTTAATGCGTATCGAACGCAACGATCGCTGCACTGTTCTTTTCGCGATACCTGCACGAGGTGATTTTATTTTATTGTATTTTTCGTTCCGTTTTGTTCGGCTGATAGTTTCTAAACGGGGCTCGCTACCACCGAAACACACAGCCGCAAAAATGGTTACGCATGGAAGTATCTAAAAATCGGAAAATAATCTATTTCCACGGTGCAATTTCCATG
The DNA here is from genome assembly GCA_014737475.1 of Bombus confusus. Lineage (NCBI taxonomy): Eukaryota > Metazoa > Arthropoda > Insecta > Hymenoptera > Apidae > Bombus > Bombus confusus. The sequence continues at coordinate 5,412,173 of JACXIV010000015.1, forward strand.
AAACAATAGCAGGGGAAAACTGGAAAACGATCGAAACGTGTTTTAACGTAATTGCAGTATTAGCGATAAAGATATTCGTTACATCTATTGGCCGTGGTACAATCGTTTTCCATTCAACGTGTGTTTCTCTCTATCGTTAGAAGATTTCCCACGTTTAAAAAAGATACGACTATCTTCGTAACAATACTTCGGCGTGACTTTCCTTAAAAGAGTAGAAGTTTCTAATCAAAACGTTAATCAAAGGATATAGGACAAACGTATTTTTAGATCCTATTCGTCAAAGAAAAAATGCTTTTCGCGAACAATATTTTTTGACAGAAAATTTACAGGCAAGAACTTTCCACGCTACGGTCGTAGTTTAATTTACAAGCAAACGTTGCTGCGTTTACACGCACGGTATCGTATGTGAAAAGGATCGGCGAATAACGAACGAATTTCTGAAAGATTCTCTGGGATCGTCGCGATACTTTCAAACATTTCAGCGTTCTTTTCAGCCACGATCTCGTTCCGTGGAACACTTTACGTTTCACGGCGGTAAGATTCGAGAGTTGCCTCGTAGAATCGTCGCCTATTCTTCTGCTAATTCCGGGCGAAAGAAAGGCGAAGCGTCGTTCCAGTGGAAAGTACAAAACGCTACTTTGTTCTTGTAATAATTACCGCGAAAGGAGGCAGGTAGCTCGTGCAGGCTGAATTCAAGTGGTTAATGGCAAGCTCGTGTAAAGTTTAAACGTCGTTAACCCGATTTCAATTTGGCAATCGTTATCACGCGATTATGAATTTCCAAGTGGCGTCCTAAAAGTGTCTGAAATCGTTTCAGTCTTTCGATACTTTCGTAATTCTCAAGAAACGCACGTGTTTTCGTTTTCAATTTCTATTATGCATGAAAAGTATCATTTCCCTCGTTTCTTCTTTTATATATCTTTTCTTTCGTTTCTTGAATTTTCTCCTTTTTTTTTAGTGAGAATATTATGGTGGATAGGTAGAGTTTGCCGGAGAACAGATTTGGTCGTTCATCGTAGCATGAATTTTCGATTTTTCGTAAAACTGGCGAGTAGCGGGGACGAAGGCCATTATTTCCGGGGAAATTAAAAGTCTGGTTCAATTTGTTTCTTGTTCATCGCCCGGAATATTCCACTCTGCGGTCGCAACAACCGCTGTGCACAAGAAAATGGTGTAATTACTGTTTCGTAGATATCCTCGATTTCCAGGATTATTCGATTGTTTTTGTAATTGCGATTAGAAAATTCCATCTACGAAGACACCGCTCCTGCTACCATTTTATTATTAATTTATCACGTAAAATCTTCCATTTGTAAAATCTCAGTGTAAAAGTCTCTCATTAGAAGAACATATATTCTCGTACTGACGGTTCTTGTCTAACCGATTCGTTAAAATAATATTGTACACGATCCATTGAGATCTACTTGAGTGAGAACGTTCTTAAGTAGAAGAAACCCATCGATTGTCAGACGCTACTAACGCGAACCTATTCCGTCATCCACCGTCACCGTCTCTGTTCCCCTGGAAAACCAATAAAGCAAGGAATCTCAAGCGAAGCGCAGCCAGCATCGCAATTTCTTCGTCGCTCGATTAAAACGATTTGAATTTTCTCACAATTTCCTCGTAATTTCAACGGGCAACCGAATGAAACGCAGCCGAAACTAAATATACAAGCGTAATTTTTCGCAACGATCGATTCACACCGCTTCAACTTTCTCGCGACTTCTGCCGGCCGTTTCAGCGAAACGAGAAACGTAACAATACGACGGCCGGAATAAAGCATACAGTGGCGATTTATCGGTCGTTCGTAGGGATCGATTAACGAATAACAAGCGAAACCGAATCCAACAGCGTACAGTGCGCCGGGCGACAGTGCATTAACTAGGTCCCGCGAGCGCGTGGCAGCCATGGCCGCAAAATACGCTTGGAGACCGCAGTCTATTGCAGTCGGAATTGCATGTAGCGACATTCATTTCGGCGTCCGGTTAGGGACACGCATACACGACGATGCAAAGCCTAATTCGTGCGAGTGTCATTGGCCGAGACGCGTGCACAGAGAGACGGCAAAGGGCAGCAAGGAATCCAATCGGCTAGACTAATTCGCACGGTGGCTCGTCGATACGTTTCCGCGCGCAAACACGCGGTTTCCGCTCGAAATGAGCCCGCTGTTAATCCTGCGCCCCTATATACAGGTAATTCGGTGTTCGTCGATAAATTCCGCCCAGTTGTTCCTCTGTTTTTTCCTCTTATTTTAATTCGTTCACTGAATTGTGTTATTCGTTGATCAGAAGTTCCTTTGGTTGGAAACCAAAAGATGACGTATCTATATACACTGCCGGCCAAAAGTTTAGGTACCCCTACTATATTTGTATTCCACGCGCAAATACAAACTGTGCGGCTTAATATTTTATCATTTTTTAATACTTGCGCATCCTTGGTATAATTTTACTGTTATAAAAATACACAGCTTTTTTTTAACTGCAAATTATAAGCTCCTATAATACCTAATACCGTTTATGATATCGCATTTCTATGACTGAGCCGTTCAGCTTTGCCGTTGTTTGTTAGTCTGTGATCTTCTACGAACCGTATTGTTTTTCTGCGCAGAATTTTTTTAACAGTGTATTTTTATAACAGTAAGATTATACCAAGGATGCACAAGTATTAAAAAATGATGAAATATTAAGCCGCACAGTTTGTATTTGCGCGTTGAATAGAAATATAGTAGTACCAAGTGTACCCAAACTTTTGGCCGGTAGTGTATATATATTTTGTTAGTCGATGAAGAGCAAGGGATATTGATTTTTCAATGCGATACCTAGGGATCAGTATTTGTTATCGATGAAATTGGTCCCGTCATGGAATCAAATATTAATTTTAATCCTGTGTCAGCGTAGCATGAGAGTAAACTCGGACAAGTCGGATACGGCGCATTATGAATCGTGTATTTTACATATCATAATGTAGAACGAGCAACGAGAGTGTTAAAATTTATCGCTTGCGAGAGATCGGGAAGATTTTGTACGTTCGATGGGAAGCGGTAGAAATTTTGTCAAGTAAATAATTATTTTCTCAGTTGTTCGTCCGGTGTACTTCTTCCTTTCGTTACGCCGTGAAAGGGCTAGTTAGGATAATTAGAATTTCGCTCCTACGAGTTACATACAAATGTAACGAACGTTTCGACGCGATAAAATGTAATAATGCCATTTGTTAAACAATTCGCTATCGTAGACTCGTCAAGATAATAGAACATGGAAAAAGTGTGAAACGACAGCGAACACGATATATCGCATATTTTTTAACGAGATAGTAGGCGTTCCCAAGTAGAACAGTCTTATAATTAACGCGACGTCGGCCGCAGAGTAGAATAGGTCGACGCGTAATCAGACACTGTCGAGGGGAATTTAATTTTTACTTTCCTGACATGCTGCAAATTACGATCGAGATTTTGACAAGAAAACGAATAGAAAATCCTAATCACCTGCTTTAAAAACTTTGAAAACTGTTTCTTCGCTACTTTTAACGAGAGAGGAATGTCCCAACGCGTTGCTCCCGCAAAGAAATTTCTGTTTACGACGTCTAGGACGAGTTAAATTTTTCCGCGGCCGCCACGGGACAGGTAGAAATTAATCTCCCGCGGTGCCACGAAATTTACGACGCTTGTAATGTCGCCCTCAACCGCGCTCGTACAAGTGTCTCCTGCAATTTTTCAACACGTCACGATATTCCTCCTGATGCGACCCAAAGAAATCAAAGGATTTCGATTCACTCGTTGAAAGCGTTATCTGAAGACTTTTTTTTTTGACGTAGAGATGAATATTGGATTGTATCTTTGTCTCGTAGAAATAGAAGAAATATATATCGTATAATTCGGATTACACTAGTCGTTTATACGTCATTAAATATCTACCGATCTTCGCTATCTGTATATTCGGTTTGTAGAAGTGAAAATATTTTACTCCGTTCGAACGTTCTTCGTTTCATCTGTTTCGTTTCAGTGCTCGAATTTAACACGTTCGACGCGGAAGACGTAAACGTACGCGTCATCGGGATTTCCTATTTTCCTTGCGGATGACGCCTGGATAAATGGATACACGGTATAGAAAAATCGATTTCCGCCACCAGGGACTACCTTCGATTCTGTGTGCCGCATTGAATGCGTTAAAAGCAAGGATCGAACGAAACTGTTAACATTTATAAATAAAATTTATTTACCGATAACCTGTCAATAATCTTTTTCTCCGTTTTTAAGCCAACTTTATTTATTTAACTTAGACGCTTTAATCGTATCGCAAAAGTTCGGTTATTATTGTCACTTTGCGCTGCGTTGGCAAAAGTCCTAAAGGATGCTTAATACCTTTTTAACAGATATTTTAAGGTAAAAATACGAGAGTTAGAATTAGTTTTTAATTAGCGTTATTTAAGCAGTTGGAAGCAGGATAAGTACAGAAGAGAAGGCAAGTTCTGATATTTATAGATATATAACTGTTTTATTTTACTAAGAACAAGGGGACAATTGAAGAGAAGAAGAAGCAAAGAGTAATATATCGTATCTTCCAAATTACTTTCATTGGATAATGTTCGTCCTAAGATCACCAAGAACACTCGGCCTTAACTTTTTCAAAGCAAAATAAATGTTCTCGTTATCTGGAACTTTTCCCTTCTTCTACGAGAATAAAAGTTTCCAATTTATGCAAAAATGTGTGGAATAAAAGTTTCCCTGCGTACGCTTTATAACACCGTTGTCTACAAACAGAGAAGATAATAGCGCAAAAATTTCATAGCGAATTAGAAATTTCAACACCTTCGTTCTCTTCCCGGGGATAAAACAATTATTATTCCTTCCACTCTTTTTACTCGTGTATTCACAAAAATACGAATGTGCGTAAATACCCTGCGCTCTGACCGTTGAGGAAAAACGCGACCCAGTTGACAGTGCAAAATATCAAGGAATCCACCGAGACAATAAAACCTCCGCCTCGTCTCGTCACGTAAATGCAAGAAGTTAAGAAGACCGCTGAATAACCCTGACATCCAGTCCATTTCCAATTATTCACGCCCCAGGCGAACAGTAGAAGAACAGGATTGATTCTCCTCTTGGCCCGAAAACGTGACAAGGTTTCCACGAGGCAAGAAGAGGCTTTTTAAATCGATAAAGAGTCCAGTGACCGCGAGCTCGGCACTGCCGAGTGCAATTTTACATGCCGTTTGTTTCGACGAGCTGCCAATTCAGCCGCGATGAAGAGGAACGAGAGTGAAAGAGAGAAAGGAAGAGAGAGAGTGAGCGAGCGAGAGAGACAGAGAGGAAGGAGGGACGAAGAATGAGGAAGAAACGAGGGCTCACCTCGGGCACGAGCGAAGCTTACTCGGCAATAAAGACGAGACGAAGCCCTCTCGTCGCGGAAGGGCTCGAGAAACGGTGACAAAATGCGCGCCACGGATCCCTGATGCTCGTCCATCATCGCATTACCTGGCTGCTTATCGACTGAAGATACTCTTTCCGCCATTTGTCCTTGCTACCGCGTCGTTCCAGTTTCCAGAAACGACCAGCGGAACCGTACTCCGTTGCCAGCCGCTGTCGAAACGACGTTTCGTCGGAATTTTTCTTCATTACGCTGTACTTTCCGGTGTATTAACCGGGCCGCTTCCGAGAATATAATTCTAGGTCGCAAGGAAGGTATCGAAATCTCATTAATTTTCCCTGATCGACAGTTTCTTAATTTAATTAGGTTTCCATTCCACTATTTCTGGTCTGAGGCGGAATATTTTTTGTCCTTTTTTTTTTAGCAGGGATTCTCGTGTACAGGCAATAAGATCAAGCGAATCCCACGAATCTTTTTTTTAGAATAACTACCGGCTATGTGGGACTAGATCTTTTTGCGATGTAAGTAGTCTTGAAGCGCAAATTCTATTTTTCCGTTACAGTGGCTCTTATCGTTGGTTGTAGGTATATTATGCGAGTCTTTTGATCATCTTCGATGATGCATCCATCGCTGGCGCGCAGCGTAGAATCTGTCACTGTCGTGAGAACGCAAAAACGAGGAAATTTTCTTAAAGCCGGATGGTTCACGATTGAACCTATTTTTCAAAGAGAAACATAAAAAATTGGAAAGTTCCAGCGTTTAGATGAAACATTTACTTCTTTCGCCGGATAAATCGAGCTTGCATCGTTCAAGAAAATGTCGCGAGTAAGTAGTTAAATAGGAATTTGAGGTTCAATCTCCAGGGAAATTTGTAACGAAGCGAATAAGCTTTGTCCGAAATTGTTTAATCTACTAGTCAGCGTGCGTGTTAGTTAGTAAACGACAAGAAGAATTGAAATAGAAAAAGATGACATTTGTGATTTATTTGTGATTTGTGATTAATTAGCTGGTTATAAAAATCACTCGCTTTTATCATTGTTACATGAGAGTCCTCCCTTAAGAAGTTTTTCCTTCTACCTTCAGCGTACAGTCTGTCGTCTTAATACAAAAAGACGTATCTAGTCAAAAGGTGATTTTGAGGAAAAGCACTTTTACTATTCAACAACCTGACATTGGTTTCGCGTACTAGAACTGGTACTAAACTGTTATATCCTCAGTTTCAATGCAGATACGGCTTTCTTATTTAACATACGCATAGATAAACCAGTGCTATCTGGCATTAATGATTTTTGACTGACACTTTTGACTTAACAGGGCAGCATTGTACTGGCTAATCCCAATCGTCAGAATACAGTTCGAAATAGGTTCTAGGAAAGTATCGAAATTTCTTCGCTTTTCTCCAATTAATGGTTGCACAATTTAGGTCTTATTCTACCGCTTTCGATCCGGAGGTAATATTTCTAATTATTTAAGAAGCAGCATATCCTATTTTCAGCGTAGTATACCGCCTGAAAGTATTAAAATATTTTCAATTTTGCCTGATCGAAAGTTTCCTAATTCATATTTTCTTCCGCTATTTGTAGAAGTAACAGAGGATGTAATATCTCGTATCTTCTATTTTCAGTTTATTCTACCGAGACGTTCCATGGACATAATTCCAGGAAAGTATTGAAATTTCTTCCATTCTCTCTGATTGAAAGTTTCTTAATTCGGGTTTTACTCCACTGCTTCTAGTCTGAAAGTAATAAACGAAGTAATATTTTACTGTTGAAAGTAGTTAGAGAATGGCCGTTATGAATGGTCCTATCGCGCAAACCAAACGAAAGAGAGTTACCGTGCTCCAAGAGACATAGCATAAAACGCAGGAGAAGTCATTAAATCTTTGTTTCAATAATCCATTTTATACCAACGATAAATACAAAAGATATACACGCATATTGTGCATTTTGAAGTTCGCGGCTCTTTCCACGATCACATTCGAAACTTTTTAATAATCCCTCGAAAGTTTCCACACATGACGATTTCCCAGAATAATTCAAGGTTCTCGGTGGATGGCCACCGCATTGAATATCCCAAAGCAGTTATCCCAAAGCTTCGCCAAGGCCCGCCAGTTGGGATCATAAAAATTCCATTATCGCCGCGATTTTCGTTGCGCTGAACGATACGCGTGGCCGCATGCGTTCCGATTGTAATGAATTTCCACGGGGCTGTAATAATGGAATTTTTACGACGTTCGATCGTCGAAACAAATCGACCAAACAGTCTATTCTTGATGGGAATAATGGAAATCGTATTGAAGGTGGAAAAAAATCGTTCCCGTTCTTTGCGAGCGATTATTTTTATTTCCTCTGCACGCGGACGTGCAGTCCAAGGTTCTTTGTCCAAGGCATTTTGTTATTCTACTGGATGATAGATACACGATATTCGTAAACTTTCTGATTTATTTGTAAAACAGAAAGTAGGGATACTTTTCGCCAGCAAAGGACTATAAAATGAAAATGTCATGAAATGATTATCGCGCAGTGTTATGAAAGCGTCAATGAAAATGTTCAATCAATCTGGAATTTGACATTATGGATGGATGTAAAATGTAGTCTTTCCTTTGCGAGAAACTTCACATACTTGTTATCGAAATATCACATTTTGCGAATTGCACATTCTATCCAAAAGTTTTCTTTCAAATGTTTTCTTTCAAATAGAATTTTGCGACACTCGCGTTGCCATATTGGTAATAATTGTCAAAAAAAAATATATCGAATACTTTCTATTCCTCTCACGGGTTATTTGGAATCTCTAAACCTTTACAATCCTCTGTATCGCCAGTCTCTACGCAAACCCAATCAACTAATTTACCAAAAACCAGCAAACTAAAATAGAATAAAAATGCAACACGCGCGAAAAGCGGAGAAAGCACAGAAAAACACCAAAAAAAAAAAAAGAAAGAAAGTAGATAATGAAAAAAATCGACGGAAATATCGTGAAACATTGCACGCTCCATTTAAAATCGCAAATGTCTCGAGTTTACCGTATAGACGCATCTATTACGCAATTCCAAGGACCAAAGAGCGCACAGAAGCATCGTACGAGCGCGACCAAGCCCGTTACACCGTGATGTTTATAAAATTTCATTTTCCGCTCGCAGTATCGTTTCAACGTATCGAGGATTGTTTCACTTGGGAAGGAAGGAGAAGTGGAAACGGTATCGATAGCCGGATGTTCGTTCCCGTACGGGGAATCGTAAATACACGTTTCGCCGGGCCGAAAGCCTTTCCCCTTTTCTCGTTGCCGGAAGGAATGGAGCCAGGAGAAGCAAAATAGGGAAGAGGAAAGGAAACTATCCTTTACGGCGGGACCGGGAATAACTTCGGGCATTAAAGGAACTCCGCGACGTCTTTCGAGTGTTCGCCGCGTTTCCGGCGGTCTCCAGGAATGGACGCGTTATTTTCTCTGTTCACGGTGCTTTTAAGGACTTCTACTGAACTGTAAATTGTGAGCGGGAAACGTGGTTCGCTGGAATCCTTTGATAAACGATTCGGCGAATTAAATGTAATTGACCAGTGGAGGGGACAATCAAGAATGATAATAGTCGTCGTAAATGTGGTTAGTCGAAGTTGGGAAACTTACTCTGGTCGAAAAGTTTGGCACGTCGCGATTTCAAAGGGAATAACGATTCTCTTAAATAAGAAAATGTTTCCTTATCGTATTTAATATTATCCATTTACGCTATATATTATTTTTTTCTTTGTGCGTAAATTTGTGTTTGATTATATTTAGGAACGAAAGTCATAATTGTAATCGGTATTCTTGTCTTTTTTTTTTTTTTTTTAGGGTATGCGGGGAACGATTTTGTTTCGTTGAAAACGAAGAGAATGCTTGAAACTTTTGAATAAGAATGTACGTTTATGGGAGAAGTTGAAAAATGTTTCCTTCTTTGAAATAAATGATGCGACGGATTAAACGCAGTGATCGATGAGTGAAAGTAATACAGTTTGTTATAATATCGATTGTAAATAGAAATTTCGAAATAAATATTACATCTGGCGATTGGCGAGATTTATGCAATTGTCTTCCGCATCTGTCGTATTTTGCGTGGTAAAGAGCGATAAACATAGCGCACGTTATTTGGGAAGAATAATAAAATGATTTATCAGCAATAACGCGTCTCACGCTCAAGCTAGAAGAACCGTCTGCGAAAATAAGAAATCACAATCCATTTTATATCCGTGTTTACGCCCGATCATTTACGATCGCCGATTTACGGCCACCGCTAAAGTTTCCTGCGATTTCTATTCGGGAATTAAACGATTTATATTTATTAGCTGCAATCAGCTCGCCAGTAAAAAACGTTCTGCTGATACCTCGACGGAATTCCGATTATCCTGCCGTCAATATTTCCACCGATCGATATTCCATCCAATTTTTCCAAATATTTCCGCCTCTTATCGTTTCTTTTCCTCAGTTTTATATACTCATTCTATTTAATAATTCTAAAGTATTTTCGTGAAATATTCCATTCGTCGATATTCTCGCCGATCCATATTTCAGCCTCTATCATTAATTTTCGAAAATGTTTCCGAGTATTCTATTCCTTTGCTATTCCTCAACCACCAGATCTTTGTATATTTATTAATTTACAAACTATCGCTGATCGAACAAAGAATTTCATCGACTACTTCGTCGAAAGAGAAGAGTAAATAAGATCGGGTTTGGAGCTTTTTAAGGAGAAAAACGCGTGATCGTGAAAGAGCAATATTTCACGGTCGGGCGACTCTTACTTTCGTTTTCGAAAGCCCCGCGTTCCGTTAATTATAACAAAGAGAAGCGTAAAAGGAGAATGATAGAACACAGCTCGTCTGAAAATGGGTCAGCCAGGATCGTTTCTGTGAACCGGAAAGCGAAGCTCGCTAAAATCCGCTTTCAAACTAGCGAAGAATATCCTTTAGTCCACGGGCAGAATCGAGCCTGTTTCGTTCACACTATGTTTCTCGATCGTTTCAAAAACAATTCCTCTTTCGTTTTCTATCCTTTGTGTCAGTCATTCGTTCTCTCCTCTCTGTTCTTCTTCGTACCTTCTCCGATGAACTCTCAAATAAAATTCTAAATAAAATTGCCTTTTAACTTCATCGTTAATTAAATTACTGCCAACTAATAGATGTAGCTTTCTATTTTCAACATATATATATATACATACATATATATATACATACATATATAATAATCATTTATTTATGGGTTACAGTATATGTTTTAATCATTTGTTATATCACTTTCTATTTTACCGTGTGTTATGGAATTGAATGAAGCAAATGCGACGCGAATGGGGGTGAGATACGACCATAACGTGTCGGTAATAATTCTCTTCTTTGGGTTGAAGGTTCTCGAGAGCTTCGAAAGAGAGACCGCCTCTTTGTTTCGAGATTAAATGAAATTTTAAAACGAAAAACTCTTAATCTCTCATCGCAGGATTTTCTATTCTCTTCTACTGAAAACTGTCGACGTTTCGTATCATCCGCTCCTAATAAAGTTGACTATATTTAGATAATTTCAATAGTCCTCCTCTTAATTGCATTACTTGGTGATATTCTACTCGAGGATCGCAGTAAAAGTATTCGCGCATATTTAATAAACTTCTGGTCGAAATATTTTGCCAACTCGTGGATAATTCCACGTACAATTCAAAAATAATTCGCATACGACAGAAGCTTGAAATTTTTCCAGCTGCTATTATAATTTTTCCCCGTATATCGTACGGAACGGGGAGGAATCCGGGCAACGCCGCGGAATTCGCCGGAAAAGTCGCGTGCCAGTGGACAAAGGCACATTAGGAGCGCGGATAAGCGGCCACTCCTTGTTAACGATCCTCGGTACAGTTTTCTGGCGACGTTAAAGCTCGTACGTGCTCGCCTGTCTTCCACGTGACCTACACCCACCCCTTTGTCGTGGATTTCCATTAAAAGATTCTTTTTCGGTAACAAAGGAGACACTGACGTTCGTTGCAACGACGTTTTAAAACGGATACGTGAAATGTGAAACATATAGGCGAGCACGCGAATATGTCGAAGCTCGCAATTTTTGCAAAGTTTGGCAAACTTTCTCCAGTCGCTTCTAGGAAGCTTTATTTTATTACCAAATCAAGAAGTTAGTGGGCACAGCTCGAGAAACTAATCTACTTTTTATCGTTTCATTGATTAAACGTCAAATTTAAGAAATTGTCATTGTTTCGTGAAAAAAATGAAAAGAGAAAGAAGACTAGAATCAAATACTAAAAATTGGGACGAGTCAGTGAACTGCGTAATTGCCAAACTTGCCCTGATATTGTTAGGGTAATTTTTACTGAATTACAATTTCAATTCTTTGGTCTGTCTTTGGCCAATTTTTCGATTACGTTCGATGTTAATTTTGCTAGGATTGGTTTTCCTTATCGTAGAAATATCGAAACATCGCATTTTCTAGCCCAACGACAGAACAAAAAAACGGAAATTTCAGTATTTAGCTGCAACACATTCTATGTTGCCCTGCGCGAGGATCGTCCACAAAAACACGTCACAGCTTTCCAGTTTGAGCTCTTAAACGGAACAAAAGCTTGGCGCGGTACACCGGCCGACAAGTAGAACAAACCATTAAACACCTTCGAGCACAATGAAATCGCGCGTTCGACTGCGCGTGACAAGTAGAACAGGTCAGCGGATCTCCGGCCGAGTACAATAAAACCGTGCCTGGTCGGACACTACCACGCAACGTCGATCCAAAAATTAACCAGACGTTTACGTCCGCTGCTGGCGTAGCAGATTAGCATGTTTTATAACATAGACTGGTCGTTTCTGAACGAAATCGATTATTCGCTAGTTTGTGCGTTCCATAGAATTTGAAAATTGCTATTGAAAATAACTATCAAAATTAATTTTGCGTCACGTCAGAAGGCGTGACGTACATTTTTGGTAGCGGCAAAAATAGGAAATCTGCGATTCCATTGTTTCAACGAGTTTGCCGGTTCTAGCGGTTAAAAACGGACACGTCTGTTGGATAATGCAACGTAACATCACCATTCGCCACATTACCGTGCAATTAGGCTCATCTTTCTCGCTCATCTTTCATGACGACGTTCCAGGTGGGATTTCCGAACGATACGCTCGGAATGAAACAGGAGTGGCGAAGAAGGGGGTGAGGAATGAAAACGGGCGAGGAATACAGGATAAAAATATTGAAAAAAAAAAAAGAAAAAAAAGAAAGAAGAGAGGAACAAAGTGGGAGACTGTGGATGGAAAACCCTCTTTGCTCTGCTCGCTCGTGCAAATTTAAGTAGGAAGAAATGTTTCGCTGGCAACGCTGGCTTTTTCTACCCGCCCTTTTCTCCGTTCGTTCATCTTCCGTCTGAGCTGTTTTTCCCGTGGAATTTTTCTTTCTCCCGCGACCAGGCTCCCTTTCGAAACCTTCTCTTCCTCTCTCTCTCCCTCTCTCTCTCTCTCTCCCACCCTCTTACCCTCGCTTTTCCTATATCCTCGTCAGAAAACGTCGGGGTAACTCCTGTTTGACGTGGCTTCGCGCTAAAGTAAACGCATCCGGTTTCACGTGTTCCTCCAACAACGCTCACCTCTATTTCCGTGTTATTCTTCTTCCGGCCCTCCACGGTGTCGTTCGAAATTCATTTTTTATTCTCTCGCAAAGTTGCGCCGTGTACTCGCACGTGTACACGGATACGGCACTGTTTGAATTTCAAGGGAATCCGACTCGTTTCGAGACAATATTGGATTCGGCCACGGTTCTCTCTTAGTCGACGCGAAATTGTTACGTCCCTCGTCTTGCATATTTCATCGTTCGTGATGTAGCAACGTGTTTTGGGAGTTTAAGTCGTGAACCTTATCGTTCTCTGTGTTGCTTTTGGCAGCAACTCGTTGCATTAATATGATCGCTAACAGTGTTGTGGCGTATCCGACGGTTTAAGCTTCATTCAGACATGATCTTAAAATAGGAAATTACCAAAGAAATGAAACGTGTCAGATGGTTATTGTTTACGACAGCAGTGCGTTGAATCGTTAAATATATTGTAGACAAGAAGAATCGCTGGACGTTTCGTTGTCATCCATTATATAGTACGGAATATGTCGAAGTAGTTTCAGTAGTAGAAGAACGTGTACGGTCAGACATTGGAGCTGCGGTACTGTACGAAAGTCTTGGAAATTTACGTCGATTTCTTGGATCGTCATCGTCTTGTTTCTTACGTTGGGAGCTTCCTTTTGCACAAAATGAAAATACGAAAGAGAGTGGATCGATCGGAATTTTCGAGAATTTAGAGAAATACGTAGAACGATAAGAATCCTTAAACGATTGTGTATAAATATAAATCCATTTGTCAAGAATATTTCATCTTTTATTCTTTTAATTTCGTTTCTATAAAACGAGCTTCGCCTGTGTAAAATAGCTTCATCTCATATAAAAATCGAAATCTAACAAAATTGAAAGTTGTACGCGATAATCGAACACCTAACACACTCTACAACCACAAATTATTAATTAGTAAAATACATCCAATGATATCCGAGTCATCTCACCCCAAAAAAGAAAAAAAAAAATTCTTCCACAAACGGCTAATTAAAAAGTTTCCACGGAACCCAGCCGTTTTCCTGTGTTGAAAAAAAATTCTCGGAACTCGTTTCCACACGCTATGAAAACCATGAAACGGAGCACTCGAGGTGGAAACTAAGGCACGGCACTTTTTTCCAGGTGCGGATGATCGCATTGAAACTTAAGAGGCACGCATCCGTGAAAACGTGACCCATAAAGCTAGCCTTTTATTCCATCGTGCCCCATGGGGTGGTAGGTTTGCGTTCGACACGCGGAGAGAACCGGCGAAACCAATAATTCCAGCTTAATGTCTCGTGAAAAACAAAACAGAGGCCGCGTCTGCTACTCATCCATTTCACGTTTCTCTCCTTTCCTACCGTTTCGCATTTTATTTCTCTCTTTACACGCGTGTTTCTTCTCTTTTTGTTCCGCGTCCTTCCTCTATTTGTTTAATTTTGTATCCTCGTTTTAGCAAAATACAATACGACTTACGCGACATGGAACAGAGAAACCAATTAAATCGAATTATTCGACTATTCGTTACACGGAATTTCTCTATTTTTTCCCATAAAATCGCCCAGTGTACACACAGGCGCGCACATACACGAGCTTTCTTTCCTATCTTTTTTTTATTTATCATCGCATAACTCGTGACGAAGTCGAAATAAATTCTACCGATAAACGTTTTTTTTTCTCCTTTTTTTTTTTTTTATTTAATTCCTTTCGAGTCTTGTAAGAAAATAAACGTAGAAAATTCGTCTCGTTCGAAGACTAAAACTTTCGATATCGCGATCCAGGTGTTCTATTCTCCACGTTGAAAGTTTGTTGCTTTCGCGAAAGATACTACACGTGCCCAAGGAAAAACAACGGCGGAAGTAGATTTTTCACTTCCCCACCTTGAAATTGAAGTCTTCTTCTCTTTTAATAACCAGGCCAGACGCGAACTTTTCGGACCGGTTCGTGTTACGAAAGGAAATTTCTTCAACTTTTGCAAACTAACGAAAACAGTCCCTCGTCGTTCCAATTTTTCACCGGATCCTCTATCTTTGCTTCGAGTCGCTCGAACATGTTATTTCTTCTGGTCAGGGGCTCGTCTGTCATTCCGCTGATTTTCATCTTGCAAACGTGTTCCATTCGAGATATAAATTAATTAAAACTCGCGTTTCTTTTTTCTGGTAATTTAGCCGAGCGTAACGAATTTCTTTCAGCTCTCGGCGAGAAAACGGGAAAATAGAATTTTAAATTAATGTAGTGGTCGGAATAAAAATGGTGGAAATTTTTGGGACGAGGGAAAACGTGGTTTCATATTTCTATCTATAATTTATTTATATATCTATGTATATGTAATAAACCTTCGATGTTTTGGAAACGTTGCAAACTGGAATTTTAATAAGATTTTGGCTTGTCAGAAGTTTCGTTCGTTAACTTGTTCGAAGATACTAAATCAATAGTGAAATGAACAAGCGACAACTGAAATGCATTAACACTTTATCGACAGACCGGTTGACGCGTTAATTGAAAAATAATCGCTCGTTTTCAATAATTGCTGGTCTGATTAAAAAAGAAAGACACGGCCAAACACCGAGAGCATGCAATATAAAATACATCTAAAGAATCGATAACGTGTAACCATATAACGAATGTGTAATAAATACGATTCAATGAAATCTCATATTGTAATATAAAAACGAGATGTAATTGTTTCAAGCAATATTTCATTTGAATAATATTAAACAAATAACGCAGAGATAATAATAATCCTCTCTCTTTGATACAACCTTCCAATTTCGTATTAATTTCATATTAATTTCATTTTATATTAATATCGCGCCCCGTCGATAACGCGATAATAAAAGATAATTAATACCTAGAAGCAATATTTTAATAGCGATATCGAGTTTCGAATATTCGTAATAATCTAGTAACTACACTAATCTCCGTAATAACTTAACGACCAGAGCACATACAAACTTAAGCTGACGCGCTAAATACTTACTTCGATTCATCCTGATCTTCGTCATCGTCCTCGGAGTCAAAGAAGGCGTCGTCGTCCTCTGCGTCAACCGAAGTTTCCGTTCTCATTCGTCGGTTCTGTTGAACCGCCCGGGATTTCGGGATTACGATGTCTCTGAAAAAAGAAGAACCACCAAGTAGAAACGGTCTGTGTTTGATCTAGCCTTTGAACCGCGTTACCCTCCTTCAATTGCTTCTGCCAAGCCAATGCGCTTTTTCCGCGAAATTTTACCACTGAAAGCTGCGGTTTTACGTTGCCTATTTTACCTTCTTAAAATCTTCAAACCCACACGCGTAGTAGCTGGAGAAACAGGCTACTTGCACGTACGTTTACCTTCCAACGAAGCGGTTTCTTAGTTCTTGTTACCTACGTTTCATTTTCAATTTCTATATTTCATTCCCATTGCGAATTTTTAAATGTGACGAAATGTTAATTAACTTAACGAATTTAATTAATTTAATTAAACGGCGTCGGAATATCTTTCGTAGCCACTGTACACAATCTCGAGAAACGTTAATAAAAATTAATAAGACAAGATCTCTATACTACGTTGAGCTCTGCGAAGAACACATCGAGTTAATTCCTGTGCCTAACTCTGACGCAAGAAATACCGAAAACCCAGAGACGTTATTTGAAATAGCTTCGATTAATTAATCTAAGCAAAAACAAGCGCGAATGATTGAAAGCAGATTTAATATTACACAGATCGGGTGGCGCTAAAGGCGACGCAGCCGGTTTCCTGGATTCGCGTTCTCGGGGCGAGAGAGGTCCCGCGAATTTAAAAAATTTAAGCGGATCCACTGTGTCAAGATACCGGGGTCGTACTCCGGGAATGGAATAAGTTAAAAGCGATTTCCCTGGCTACGGAAAATGGAACGCTTTCGAATATAATTTCTCGCCGGCGTAGAATGCAGTGCGAAACGAAGAGGAAGAGGAGGTGGCGGAGGAGAGTGGTAAAGAGAGACAGAAAGAGAGAAATTTTCCTAGGAGGCCGCGTGAAAAATTTCTATCGTCGATAACGACGTTCAGTTTGCACGGTCCAATGGAAGATTTTTACTCATAACGTGTTTCATACTGCGAGACTCGCGTTTACGCGAGAACTCGTCGATCTGTACCATTCTCTGCTCCTTAGCGCGTAATGTCTCCTGTGAATGAATATCAAATTTTACGCGATGAAGGAAGAAAGGAAGAAAATTAGAAAAGAATTTTAGATCCATCTCGCGAAGATGAAATAACCGTTTCGCGAAATCCACCGTTCTAGCGTCATCGAACGACGTTTAACGACGTTTAAACGATGTTACAGAGTAAAATGACGATAGATGAAAATTATTATCTTCGATGTATTTTTCGAGCGTTAGAACGACGTTGACGAGAGTTGCGAACAATATTTCGAGCAGCCACGGGCTGCTTTTCATCGCTGCAACAGGACGTTGAAAATTGTTTTGGAAACATTTTGCAATGTTTCGACTAAATTGCGAGCCTCCGTGCGGTGTTTAAAATCGCTGCAGGCTGCCTTTTAAAAACTGCAATAATTCTAAACGACCACGATCAATGTCGGAGAGATCTCCTTTATAATTCCACAATTTCAGACGAAAGAGCATGATCAACAAACTTGTAATCACACTGGTAAGTGATAAAATTACATTAACGACACATCGGTGCAAGAAAAATTCTCCTAAGAAATTCAACGTCTCACGACTCTCGATATCATCACGTATCCAGACACATTTCGCAAGCTCTGATAAACGTGCAGAATTTATGAAACTTCCTTGATCACTACGTATTTTACTACCAAACCTGCTACTGCTAATTAAGAGAATTTACGAACATGCGAAAAGAGAATACTATTGAATAATATTGATAACCAGCGATTCGTAATGTATCAAATTCCACTAACAATACCTATCAATTCAGCAACACTCTAATTACAACAAAAATTCGCGAACCGATCAAACATCGCAACAGATCCCGCCACCAAATCCAGATCAAAGTTCCAATCAGAAGTTCCGAATTTCTTCGCTGGTTATTTAAGAGAATTTACCAACGCGCGAAGAGAACACGATCACGTTGATTCGTAATTTACTGCGCCGTAATAAATTTAATTCAGAACTGATTCCGCTATGATAATACGAATACGGTAACGCGCTAGTCCTAACAAAATCACAAACGGATCAAACTCGCTAATCGATGCCGGCCGCGTTTCACGCCGCGATTCGCACTTCACCGAGTGCCGATCAACGCACCCGAGAAACCTGATATTCCCCGGTTATAATAGGCCAATTATAAACGATCGAATTCGCTGGCGATTGTTCATCCTGTATCCCCCGTAGATACACGAAGAGGAGAGCATCGCGTACGCGGATCGTTCCGCGCGTTAATTGGCCATGAAAGGCCGTTTAATGTCTCGCGCGGACCGTTCAAGATAAATTCCAGGGGCCGTCTGAATGCCTCCATATCCACGTGGAAACCTGCAATCACGGTTAACTGGCAATAAGCACGCTCGGAAATCAATGATCACGGTCCCCGCACCCTCTCCACCCACAACAGCCGAGGATCTGCTCGGTTTAATGCCGTGTTCCATGGATAATATCGCCGCGATTAATCATCCGTCGCGACCGCGTCAACGAATCCGCCGATTCGACGAGACCGATCATCCTCAAACAGAACTGTTTATTTCCTGTTTATTTCTTCTCGGCGAAACGATGTTCCGCGTTCGAGTGGCACTTCGCCTCGATCGCGCCGTACTGCTCGGCTCTTGCCGCGTTCGAAGGGGCAAAGTCGAAAAGTTTCGACGCGATTAAATGGGATTGAATGGGATGTACGGGGCTGGCAGCTGTTTGGTTATTGGGGCGGAGAATATTTCGCAGGATAAGTTTTTGCAAGTTTTAAGAGGTTCGGGCTTGTAATAGGTGTTCTGGGGGAATTTGATGGCACGTTGAGGAAGGGAAAAGGGATTTCGTAGATTTTATAGATAGGCTTCGAGGTCGGTGTAGCATTCGCTTGGTTAATTCGTGGAGTGGATCGAGCGAGGTAGTCGGTTATGGGAGTTCTGATGTTCTTTTGGCGGGCGAATCGAGATTGTAGGCAACACGCGTTTTCCTCGGGTTTCGTATTCGTTTCAACCATCCAAGCGATTAGTTCGCGAAGCAGCTGGCAATCGCGATGTATCGGCTTAAATTTTCCCGTTCTCCTGGGCTTGTGTTACGTCGATCGCTTCCAATTAGAATTTCGAATTGCAAAACGACAATAACGGAGGATCAGACGAGACAGTTATCGGAGACAGACGTGGCAACTATTTTTAATGAAATTTCTGAGAGCTCGAGTCTGTTTTGCGTAAAAATTGCTCTGTATCTTGTTGTCTGAAACAGAATATTTTTGCATCTCGGATCTATCAGATCTATGCGTTTCAACGTACGAATGCTTACCCCGATTTCTCAAGTTCCTTCTTGGAGACGCAAACAGCGGTAAACGTATCTTTTAGGAGACACAAGTCCTTCTTCTTACAGTTCAATGGACGACAAAGTTCACCTGAAATCAGCAAAAAACCATATTAAGTAAAAGATTCCAATTAGCTAAGACGATTTTCAAATTATTCATCGCTAGTGCGTGTAATTACTCGTCGGTGTAGTACGTAAAAATGTACAGGATATACGCAAAAGAAGTATCCGAAGTAGTCATTTAAATAATTTTTATAACGGCAATGAAATATTAACTGCAATATTCAGAAGATAGAAAACGCAATTATTTGTTTATTAATTGCGTTTAATTTCTTTGCCACAGCGAATTCTCTTCGTCGCGTCGATTTATAACTACAAGCCGGAACTGATTACATAAATCGATCTTTTATTACGGCCTCTTAAGTACAACAAACCAATTTAATTCTCAAG
This sequence comes from Bombus confusus, assembly GCA_014737475.1. Taxonomy (NCBI): domain Eukaryota; kingdom Metazoa; phylum Arthropoda; class Insecta; order Hymenoptera; family Apidae; genus Bombus; species Bombus confusus. The sequence continues at coordinate 5,431,999 of JACXIV010000015.1, forward strand.
ACTTTCCAGTCTCTGCCATCTTTAACAACACTTTCTGCGTCCAATCGATTTCAATTTCTTGAGAGTTGCGTCGCAACGCCGCTGTCGTTTCCTTCTATAGAATGCCGGGAGATAAAAAGAGAAGAGAAAAACAATAAAAAAGAAAAAAAAAAGAAAAAGAAAAGGAAGATCCAGAAAGCATGGAAGGACGGTATTGACGATTGTGAACGCGGCTCGATATTAAAAAGGCGGAAAAATGTCTCGTTCGGCGACGCTTGTAAACGACGTCGAAGACGCGGATTCACGTTCGTCAGAATTAAACTATAGCATTCGTAGTCACGATCGACGACGTGGAAAAATTCTGCCTTTCTCTCTCTCTCTTTCCTTCGTACGTCGATATTACGCCTCGGCCTCGTAATCCGCCAGCGTATTGACGCCTTGGAACGCGCGCAGTTTCGCCTTATTAAATTTTAAGACCGCTTCCGGCCGAGGAATACCTACCTGATTTCCTCGCGTTTTACGATATTGTTCGCCACGAACGTTCGTTTCTGCCGCGCAGGAAAAAGTTGCAGAGGATTTTTCTACAGGGAAGAATCAGCGCGAATGACGACGATAATGCGACGATAATGGTGATTGTTGATAACGTAATTCGAAGTTGGAATTTTATTTCGTGAAAAGCTTGGCGATGGAAAAGATTGAATATCCATCCGATAACGAATCGATGATCATCCTTCTGCAATTTAGAAAAGTCGCGCAAATATTTCCAAATGATATTTCCAAATATTTCTGAACAATGCAAAATATCCACGATCGTTCTCTTCCTCGACGCTACGACACGAAATTCACCATTCGTTCCAACCTTCCGAAAAGCATCTGAAAAAGCTTGCACAAGACTTCCACGCGGAACAACCATCGTTAAACAACAAACCGGAGCCTAGAATTTCCTATCGCAATTATCCATTCTTTCACGCTGCAATATGAAATTCACCTTTCGAATTCTACCTTTTCAAGCTTCCACGCTACTCAGGTGTCTGCCAAACAAAAATCCCATGCCAGCAAATATGGCCAACGAGGAGTCGCAAATCCCCGAGCGATTCCAATGGATCGATCGGCATCGACTCCGCCCAAAAATCAATTTCTCAAAGGCGACCGGTGAAAAGCCTTTTTTCCCCTCTGAAAGGTCGAAAATGGATTTCGAAGTCGCGAAAGGGTTACGGTTGATCGGGTTTGTTGGAGTAACCAGGCTCGAAGGGTGTAGAGAGAGAGACAGAGAGAGAGAGAAAGAGAGAGAGAGGGAGAGAGAGAGAGAGAGAGGAGGGTGGAACTAATTCTGTCGTTGAACGCAAGGAAGCAATTCGGGATTTTCACCGAGCGAAATGATTCGTTTCTTTGATGTAGCGTGCCGTGGCCGAACGTTCAATGGCCAGGCGCAATTGCATTCGCGTGGAAATAGTCGACAAGCGATATTGGTCGTTTCAGAGAGCATACCGCATCGGATCGAATTTCTCTCTTCTCCATTAACCCCGAGCCCGTGAACATGGCTCAGCCATCGCGCATCTGCACTCGCGAATCGCGATTACCTTTTCACCTGTAAAACCGATAAGGATTTGTCCTGACGTACTATCGTGATTCTCCTGATCGTTGGCTATTCGTGTTCGATCGTTCCGACCGGATCGGCGTGTCCAACGACGACGTCGGGATATTTTTCGGCAAAATCGTAACTCGGTTGCACTGGCAACCATGGATGGTTTTTTTCCTTTTTTCCAGCGATGGTCTTCGAAATTTTGATTGATCGTAGCACGTGGAATGTTCGCATTTCAGGTCTTTTAAATTGACGATTTAAGTGGTGCATGGGTTTTTGGACGTTTTTCAGCTGATAATTTGATCGATGAGATTTGTGTCGTTCTTTCTTTCTCCCTTTTCTTCTTTTTTTCATTGGCGGTTTTAGAAATTCTGATCGACGGTTCTACGTGGGATTTTTGAACGCAGATTTCTTTTTTTAATTGGTAAGCCAAGTACATTTGACTTTGCATCGGTTGTTCTCGATCGATAGTTGATGCGTGAGACGTATTCTCAGATTGAGAGATTTACAAATCTCGGATTTAAATAAACGACACTTTACGCTTGAATTTCCATGGTATCTCGATTGACAGAAAGATATTCTTACCTGTTAATTTAATACATTTACGCTGATTATTCAACCGTGTGCGAATTTATTTCTGAACATTCTATTATTTGATCCTTATTTCTATCTGTTCTATTATTCTATGGCTAGCTCCTCTGGTAGTTGCCTGCTTATCTATGGACTTGTACTACTTACGTGTCTACCAATCATTTCTACATTTATTACGTTTATCGTGATAGATTTATTCGTGATTTCTACTTTGGAAATTCCATTCATTTAAACGTATTCTAGAAGTTATTTGAAGATAGATAAGGAAAATTGCTTTATACGTGCCGCTGCTTAAATTTCATTTGTCTGATCTATGTACTGTCCAATTTCACTGATTCAACTACAAATTGTCATGTTCTACTTGTCCAAACAGGAACAGTCCCATTTCATTTGACTGTGGAAGGCGCAGCTCTAGATATGCGATCGTGTACGATCGTTCTACGTGCCAGAATATATACAGCCCTACTTTACCTCGCCAGAACAGTCTCCACGTTGCTTTTACGCGACTACTGTACTTAATGTAACCTCGATGAATTCACGGATACTCGCATTCTAAACAGCGACTGTGAGGATCTCCTTGATTTGAGTGCATTTTACTTCCATCGAAAAATTACGTCACCGTATTTTAAAACAGTACATCAACCTGTTTTACAGAAGCTTTTTGCAACCGTTTAACCACGAGTACCGACCTATATACATATGTATACGTTACACATATATATATCTACTTTTTAATCGTACAAATCCTTGACACCACGTTTTTTACTAAAATATTTTTTTAACATTACAAGTCCGTTCTTTTAGAATCACAGCTGCGTTAATCTCTGTTTTTACTACTATTATGTTTCACGCGGATGTTTATGTAAATTTAACTTGAACGAAAATTCGTTTCACCTGCTAAAAATTGCAAGGTATATTCTACCTCCGATATCTTACGTATCTTTATAATAATAAAATTATGTCGTCCCTGGATTATACACCACTATTATAAACCACTAATTAAATCAAACTAAATCAAATTGCATTAGGTTAAGTTAAACAATAAATCTCAATAAGAATTCTTCGCAAATATTTCTCCAATTCGGATTCTCCGTCTCTCCAGGCCAACATCCTAAATACAGTGACACGCTTTTTCCTCGAAAAGATCTATCGCAAAAAAAAAAAAAAAAAAAAAAAAAAAAAAAAAAAAAAAATACAGGATTGACGTGAGATCGCGATTCATTACGCGTCTAATTAAAAGTTTGTCTCGCGATGTTCGAGTTCTCGTCGCGTAATATCCGCTGGAAAGGAGGCAGGCAGAATTAAAGTCGAGCACGAATTAAGGAGGCCTCTCGGTCCGATTTGTCTGACTTAGAAGGCCGCTTGCATGGGTACACGGTTTGAAAAGAAAAAAAAAAAAAAAAAAAGAAAAAAAACCCGATCGTTCAAAGGGCTCGGTATCGAAGTCTTCTTCTCGGAGCTGCAAACGAACCCTTTCGCAAATGGAACGCCACTAAAGAGCAGGTACCTCGAGGAACGGTGTAATTGTGGCAAATGGAGATTGGAATCCGCAGATCGATAGCATTTTTTTGGATTTGCGAGATAAAGGCGTTTGATAGATAAAGGCGTGCTCTGTTCTCGCGTACGGCGGACGCAGGAACCTTTGCTGCGCGTGATAATGCGAATTTTCGTGCAAATTGCGAGGTGAATTGAATTTTTGAATTGTTTTAGCAGAGGAGCTAAATTGACGTTAAAACGAGTTAAGTTAATAGTCGTTGTAAAATTACGCTGCTGTTAAAGGTTTCATGTTTTGCAGTTTAGAGGGTTGAAACGAGTATTTTGAAACGTTTTGGAAGACATAAGGAGCTTTAGTATGTCCATGTAAGATTTTAGGTGATTTGAGGTAAGTGAACATCCAGGAACGTCTAGTTTACGTAGTTTATCTGGAATTGCGTGTGATATATAAAACTGAGAAGGAAAGAATGCGATATCGATACGATTTACATACATATATGGTGGAAATAAATAACGACACTTTTGTATTTTTGAATCGTATTGTATCGTTAAATCGTTGTTTGCAATTAATATGTTCATTTATATTTATTTAAGAATTTAATATAATTTATATTTTATTTGACGTATCGTATGGAACAGTTAAAAAATGCCATTTTTATATCGTACCAGAGACAGCGAATAAAAAAAGGTTTCGATATATTTTATACAAGGATCGTTTTTATTTTTATTATTTTGTTCGAGCGTAGGTTTAAAATACTATCACTGTTTTTATACTGTTAAATTTGTCTGTCTCGTGTTTTTTTTGGGATTTTATGCCAGATAATTTTATTTCCCTCTCTCTGCTGTTGCTCTTCCAATTTTGTCCCATTCGATAACTGCTCAACCTAATCTTTGAGGCGCAAAGAATCCAATTATACGTTGAAAGATTAACAATTTTCAATTTATAATGAAAAAAAGACAACAAAAAAAAGGAAGAAATTCTTCGATATTCGTAAAATATTTACAAAGACATATTCACGTTAGATTTGTCGAAATTTTCAACGAGTTTCTCGCAACATTAGCGAATATAAAAGTTCGAAGATTACAGCAGGGTTAAAAGTTCGATGCTTTTAGTAAAAGGTACAAGCAGCGAATCTTCGATATTTGTAAAACGTTTGCAATGACGAAGATTTATGTCAGATTCGTAGGAATTCTAAACGAATCGACAAGACGGTAATCCGTTCGGCGGAACTTTGCGTGTCGCTTCAAAGAAGACGGAAGACAATGATGCGAGCCGACAGTTTCCGCGTGGGGCTTCGCGCCGAGTGAATTGGATCCAACGTCGCTTCGACGATTTCTACGGACGTTTGCTTTCTGACAGACGTCACGAACCATCTTTCCAACGTAGATTTATCGCGTTTGGTCAGTGAAACAGCTCGAGCAACATGGAAATTTAATAGGGTTTCGTGCCATCTTCTTCGAGCCTATTCTATCTTCGACTAATTCGTGCGATACATATCACAACATAAACTAGAACGAAATTTCAGTTGCTGTAAATTGTTTCCAGTGTCTACATATGGATATGATAATCGATACAGTTAACGTCGATCAGGTAAAATTACTTTTGTCAAGGGCCATAAATTGCCTATATTTTTCATCCGCATAGCTCAAAGATAATGATAAAATCATGTTCATTTCGCGATTCGTCAAATTCTTTTTTGCCACAATTTCTGCGCGACGTTTCGCTTGTTTTGTTGAAAAAATTTGACAAAAATCGTAATGCGTTACCGTTAAATATAATTAATCGCAACCCAAATAAATCTGCAAATTCAAAATTCCCACGGACATTCCACAGCTCGAAATCTTCTCAATTCTTCTTCGTTCGATTATTTTACGTTTACCCGTTTCATCCACAAGATCGGTTCGCATGAAATCTGAACGAGACAGCGAATGAACAACTTCCTGTCCACGGAAGTAATTACATCTATGCTTGCAATATGCTAATCGAGGCAAGTTATCGCGGACCGTGTTCGAAGTTCCTTAAGTCGGTCGACAATGGACCGTGGCGCGGATTCCGCGAGACAACTTTCGAAACAAAAATCGGCTCGGTGGAATCGTTCCAAGCGAATTAGCGTGCTCACCGGATACGATGTTCCTTTGCAATTATAATACGCTCAATTCCTCCGCCATCTGACGTCGTTCCAACCATCTTCCCCATCCCCACGTTTGCCATGCAGAAATTTTACTTCTTCTGTATGCATTCACGCTTTCGTGTTTTAATTTCGCGATTTGTATCGTCGATTGGTAATATCATTGAAAGAGAATCGATCGTTTGTAATATCGAGATAGATGGATCGTGACAAATAACGTATTTTTTTTCGTTTTTACACGGCAAGAAGTGTTTTATTTGTTGCAGCGTTCATCATTTTATGGACACCGTATTTTATGGGATATTTGACGGTTAGTTTGAAATTGTTCCATTGCTGGTGTTTATTTGCGGCAGTGTTTGTGGATATTGCGACATTTGTATATAGCGGCGACAAATAAGCTGTTCAACTTTGCGATCTATATTTCGTACAACCGGGAAGAATTCTAATTCGAGGTAATATCTACTAATCGAAAGTAAAAAAATCTCGTAGAAGGTCGGTTCTATCTCGATATGATCATATATCGAGGATTACTTGAATTACGTGTAACTTTATATATACACGATACTTTCGTAGTAGCGCGTCATTTTAGCAGGCACCGGTTCACGTTCCACAATTTTCTAAACATAAATTGCCATTTTCAAAACGAACCAAATTCTCTTAAGCGTCGATCAAAAATTTAAACGCGAAATACTTGCCACGAAACTCATTCCTCGGAAGATGGTAACCGCTTGCAGAACAATCTAGCTAAGCGCCGAGCCTCATTAACGTCAAGGTCAGTCACGTTAAAAAAGTAACGAGCGCGGTGAACTCGCGTCCACTAAACCCGGCGGTGTAATAGCTTCAAGAACCCATTAACCCCATAAATTATCCGTCTATCTTACTGTCGAATGTACGATGACCTACCCTCTCCTCTCCCTCTCTCTCAATATCACCCCTTGTCCCTTCGAAACCGCATTACGATATCGATTATAGCGTATATTACGCGACTGACAATTACGGCGCACAATGCGGCCCAAAATGGTCAGACTTCTGCGTGAATTAGACGTTGCAAAACGGAGATAATGTGCCGATCGATCGTGCATTTTGCCTGGCGAATAATCGACGACGCTAATGGCCAAGATGGTGGGATAAGCCATCGACGATAATGTCAGGTCTTGTTTCAGGTCGAAGGAGTCGTCCGAGTGAATCGATGCTCCATTATTTGACGAACGATGGCCATCGTTCAGGAGGACACGCGACAGTCGTGACAATCGGCTCGAGTAAATTGTTTGGTGGACGAGTTGGAAAAATTTGACGTTATTGTTATCTCGACTAATTCATCGCGATCACGCGATCATCCAAAGAATCAAGCGACCTAAGGATGCAAGATTTACGTTCCATCCAAAGGTCTCCTTTCTTTCTCGAAGACCAACGAGATGATGAAACAGCCGAGCAAAGTACTTTTACAATTTGTAGAACAAAAAATAACGTAGCCATAAAATAAATAAAATTGAAATTAGGCGATTCACACGCGTCTTCAGCGTTACCCGACCCAAATCCCACGATCTTCGAATAACTCGGACGCCGCAGAAGCCGACACAAATCAGTCGTCGAACGAACAAAATACCTGAAATTCAGTGTATCAAAGTAACCGAAGTTTTTTTTTTCTTATTTGGAAGATAATTACAATCAATTCTAAAAAAGAATTTTAAGTAAGCTTTTCTGTCGTGTTACAATGTCACGAATATAAAGAGTTTATCGCAGGTTTGATTCTAATAGAATCTAGTGCTTAAATCTAAAGGATAATGTTTTTTTAACCTGCGGATCTGATCCTACGTGTCAAGTAATTGAGTGACTAGAGGGTTTAGGTGGTTGTTGACTCGTGCGCTATATCTATCGCTGAATTTGGATATTTCTTCTTCGACTGTGGGTATCTTAAAGTCGCGATGTATTGTTTCGTTGGTTACGTACCAAGGTGCGTCTAATAATGTTCTGAATGTAAAGTAACCGAAGTGACTCTAAAAATCGAAACGAAATAACAAGAAACGTGACTAACTCTGATACGACAAAATCCCTCCGATAGCCTGCCACGATCGATCTCACATTCCGTGATATCCAACCACGTAGTTACATGTAACATATGTTGATATTCTCGATTTTCCGATAGAGACACGTTCGTCATGGCGAACGGCGATCGAGATAAAAGCAAGATAATCACGCGTCTAATTTCATACGTGCCTATTACCACGTAATATATAATTAGCTGTCCGTAAGGTCCGCGTCTGTGGTCCTGCGATAAGATCGTATTATTATCTGGTAGTCACGTTTAATTACATCTATAGTACAAGCGGATCCGTTATATTCCACGTGGGCCAGGCTGTCCTACATCGCTGAGAAAAATATTCTAAACGGTGAGTAATGTCGATTAAGTATCCACTGATAAAGACATAAATAATAAACAGTATCGTGTTGCGCGATAAAGTTAATCACGATTCACGATGGAACAATGTAACGAAGGTAATAGCAATTTATAACGGTCGGTTCGCCACGGCTCCTTGGTAATTCTCGGAATGCGTGATGATTTAGAGGCTAGATTTATGGCCAGTTATGCGAACCCTGCTATACGAATATTGCGAGGGATACCGTTTTAATCAGTCGAACGAGGGAAATCAATGGATAAAGAAGTTGCTGGGTAAATTTAGATGTTTCTTGGATTTATGGAAATTTTATGCTGAACGTAACAATAGGCGTCTCGGTTGCTCTTTAAACGATTCTTGCTGCGTTAAATTTATTTAATTGGAAATATCGCGATATCTTTGGAATTTATGGAAGTTTCGTGTTAAATGTTAATGACCGTTATAAACGTTAGTGTACGTGTCCAACGGTGTTTTGGTTTGCGTGTAAATGATTCTCCAAGTCAGCTGGTAAATTTATAGATAATTAAGAAGAAGAAAAATTGTCCGGTGTTGTCTTTAATCTGTTAAAGAGAGGAAATCGGTGGATCGAGAGGTTGCTACATGTAGTGCGATATTTTCTTTGATTTGTGAAACTTTTACGCTAAACAGCGGATCCGGCAAAACATCGCGAGGCACAGTGTAGTACCTTATATTTGGAATATTTCTAAGAAGCTTGTAATTAGGTAAGAAAAGAAAATTTGTTTTCTAGAAAAGTCGTAAGAAAAGTATTAGGTTGTACGAAAAGTTTCCTTCGTTTTATAAGGAAATAATGGATGCACGACATTTTTCGTTTTATATTATTTTATTGAATTACGTATGATCATAGCAATAGAAGTGGAACAAAATGGATCGTACAAAATTCAATAAAATAATGTAAAACAAAAAAGGGTTGTGCATCTATTATTTCTTTACGAAACGAAAGAAACTTTCCGGACAACCTAATATAATGTTTTTCTGGAGATTATAAATGCTTTATTCCGTAGGGTAGATATATTATGTATCACAAGATTAGGCAATAAAATAGTTAAGAGAAGTACAGGTAACACGATGATTAGATAAGTCATACAGAAAATTGCAACGTTGAACGACGCATGTGATAAAGTATTGCGCGTTTCCATTTGTATTTAGACAATTTTTACGTAAATTATAGGTGGCCAAGAAGAAAGAAATTTCCTGTTTAGAAAAAATTAAATTCTATAGGAAATCACAGTATTTGTGAAATTTATGGAAATCCAGTGTTCAGGCGGAATATAACGAAATATTGCGAGAGACAGTACTTCGCTTTATATTTAGAAAATTTCTGTCAAGTTTACGAATGCTTCGAAGGAGAGAAAAAACGATAGCTACGCGAGTTAATTGCAATAACTCTTGGTATTCACGTAACTTTTACGCTGATGGCTGAACGTAGTAAATTATATTGCCAAGGGCTGTTCTAGTTTGCATTTAAAGGATTCCTGTTCATAACGGCTAATTAAAAACGCAGAGATTTGTTTGTAACTACAGAAGATTATTAGGAAAATGCAGCGATCTATTTTTTTCACGTCGAACGATAAATATATGAAATAATGCTTGGAAGGAACGTAGCATTTTACTTCGCATCTAAATAATTTCTATGAAACTGTTGAATACTTCAAAGGAAAGAAGCGGACGAGAAAATTGCAAATTTTCCAAATTTACGGTAGCTTCGCGTTCGACAAAAGGCGCGCTCGAGAATACTTTATTTTGGACAGCTCATTTACGATATTCGAGGATTCCAATGAAAAACAGAAAAATCAATATCCACGATAGGAAACTTTCAGAGAAGATTACAATAGTCGCGTGATTTATAGAACTATCACAATCCACCATAACTATAGTAATAATTCTCCCTTCGAGAAACTTCCGCTTCTAAAGAACCGACCTCCGACTACCAGAAAAGATCCGAAGGAAAAAGGAAAAGAAAAAAAAAAAGATCCCAAAGAAAAAGAAATCGCTGACTGAATAACTCAGGAAGAACGTACGACGGCAAGAAACACGTCGCACCGCGTGCGATATTTCGCGAACACACGCCCCCTGGTCCGCGAGAATTTCTCAAGGAAGAAAATTCCTCGGTCACTGCTTAAATTAAGCGAGGAAATCTGTCCTCGTGGCTGTGTATCGGCGAAGAGTCACGACGTGCCGCCGCATCCGAATTAAGGATGCGCCCACACATACTTAGATTCGTGGCTAACGGCCACACAAAGAACGATGGCTCGTGTGTGTATCGCCTGAGGCCACGAACGATAAACGGCAAAGATAAGGTTGGTGGAATGGTGAGCGCGGACGCGCTCGCGGAAGGATCACGCGGTTATTCCGGTTTCGATACACGATTAAATTATATAGATATGGCGTAATTGCTCGTATCGTTACGGCGATAAAATTTACGAGCGGCTGGCACGGCTGTTATTGGAATCAAAGTAACAAGTTGTACGCGCGGATCGGGAGCGGCCACGCTTTTTCGACAGCGATTTATGCCGCCATTAAAATGACACAACTAGTGTCACGCGAGACGAGATTTACAGGTTGCACAACGTCTTTGCTGTTTCTTCGGTCGTACAGACTGTTCGGCATTAGACGATTCTGCACATACAGATAATACAGAATGTTCGTCCTCTTTCACCTCGATTTCCACTTACGACCAGTTTTACGTCGGAATCATTCCATGGAAAGACGCAAGTAGTTGTATCAATTTCGACTAACTGCCTACTAACAGAGCTGGATATTTAACGTCGAACCTTGTGCTCTAATTTTTTAAAAGCTTCCAATCGACGATAAATCGCCTCCACCTTCTGCGTTCGTATGCATGCAGGTCATCTCGAACGCAGCTTGCGAAGATACGCGAACGTTGTTTTTATCGTTTTCGCGTGCAGAACCACCGCCGAAGTGCATCTTCCGTGCGACGATTACGAGCTATCCTATATCATACGGAGAAGTAGTTAAGGAGAAACCATATAGCTTCCGTGTAGTATTTGGTAGAGAATTAATTCGTGGCAAGTTAACGTAAACTTCGACAGCTTCAGTTATCAACATTTTAAACGATAGTACCTTGTAATATAGTTGTCGATTTCCGTGTTTTCGCTACATTTTGTGGACAGTAAGTATATTGCTGATCTTTTTTTAGCAGAATATTGGATTTTACTGCAATTTTGCGCCAAATCAAGGCGCGAAGTGTTCACAACTATTCCGAGTTACGGAGAAATTCGTTTTCATATTTTTATAGTTACTGTACTTTCTCCTGTGGTTGAGCAGCTTTTCCTGGGTTAGTTAGCGTGTTAATTTCTTTTTCTCTTGTTTTGCGTTTTAGGAAGTTAATTCTTGAGGTGAGATCGCGATTATCATCGAATGACGTGATCCGGTCACCTCGTGTTCATGTTCGAAGAAGAATGGGAAGGGTAGAAAAGTTGCAAAAGAAATTACGACGTTGGATTATGCATTTTCTGGTTTAACATATATATTTAGTATGTATATTATATTTCGTAATTAAAATTATATTCATAAAATACATCACTATAATTAAATTTTTTGATATACGTATCGTACCATTCCTCGTAATTTGAAATTATTTGTTTCATTATGCTGATATCACGTTCATATTATATTAATATAGTCATTAATTTCCTGAAATTAGACTTTTTCATTCTTTTTGGTAAGAAATTTTTATTTATTTACCATTACTGCTTCTGTTGTTTTAAAATTAATTATCCAATGAATTTATGAAAGAGAAACAAAAACAGATATTTTTTAATTCAGAAAATTTAGTCTGTCGTCATTCTTTGTTAAAAGGAGCCACGAAATTTTTGATGCTACGAGTTCTTCCTATTCTATTTTCAAATTCAAATTTATGAATTTCTTACAACTTTCTACTTGTTCAGAATTAATTCACAGGCAATTCATGTCCCAATATAAATGATTATACCAGACACATTTAATCTAACACTTCCACTCCTCCTCTTCTATCTTTTTCCATTTTGCTTCCAAACTTTTTCTTCAATTTTCTCCTAATCTCTTCTCTCAATCTACTCTGCAATTCCCAAACAGGTCACGAAGTCTTGATTACGTTGCAAACAAAAAATAGTCTATTTTCCAGAAGAAATGTATTTTGATAACGATATTTCGCCAATCGCGATCCGCACGAAAGAGTTCGATCGGTAGGTGGGCGTTTTAAGATCTTTACAAAGTTTCTTTAAAGTTCATGGAACTTCTTACTTCATTGATCTATTCTCGTAGCGGATGGGTCAAAGATTAAAGACTATGTGCTACTTCTCAACCATCCCAAGAAATATTTCATTCTAAATGCTCTCAAAATCCATCGCGAGAACCATTTGCCATTGATCTAAACTACTAGCCATTGATCCTCGAGAAAGCAGAAGACAAACACTAGCACAAATCGAAACCGAATATCAATTAACCAGCCGCCGTTAGAAAAAATTCAATTCCGAATGCTGGCAAAACCCATCGCAAAAACCGTTTGCCTCAAACTACTAATAACCATTCACCCTGGAGAAAGCAGGGAAAACGAAAACTAGCACAAATCGAAGCCGAATATCAATTATCCAACCATCGCTAGAAATATTTAATTCTAAATGCTTCCAAAATCCATCGCGAAAACCATGTGTCCTAAGCTATTAGTCATTCATCCTCGAGAAAGCAGAAGACGAACACTAGCACAAGTGGAAACCGAATATCAATTATCCAACGATCGCTAGAAATATTTAATTCTAAATGCTTCCAAAATCCATCGCGGGAATCACTTACCCCAAACTATAAACCATTGATCCTACAGAAAGCAGAAGACAAAAAGTAGCACAAATTCAAGCCGAATATCAATTATCCAACGATCGCTAGAAATATTTAATTCTAAATGCTTCCAAAATCCATCGCGAGAACCATTTACCCCAAACTATAAACCATTGATCCTCGAGAAAGCAGGAAAACTGAACACTAGCACAAGTGGAAACCGAATATCAACTATCCAACCATCGCTAGGAATATTTAATTCTAAATGCTTTGAAAATCCATCGCGAAAACCATGTGTCCTAAGCTATNTAGTCAGTCATCCTCGAGAAAGCAGAAGACGAACACTAGCACAAGTGAAAACCGAATATCAACTATCCAACGATCGCTAGGAATATTTAATTCTAAATGCTTCCAAAATCCATCGCGAGAACCATTTACCCCAAACTATAAACCATTGATCCTCGAGAAAGCAGAAGACAAACACTAGCACAAATCGAAACCGAATATCGATTAACGAGCCGCCGTTAGAAAAAATTCAATTGCGAATGTTGGAAAAAACCATGGCAAAAACCATTTGCCTGAAACTGTTAACCATTCACCGTGGAGAAAGCAGGAGAAAAGAAACACTTGCACAAATCGAACCCTCCCAACAACCCCATCGATTATTCCCCCTGACTCGCAGTAATCACGCCGAACTATTCAACCCCTTTCCACCGACGAACACGTGACATTCGTTTCAACCTCCTAAACGCAACCCTCCCACGCTTACCTCCGGCCGCAGCAAGAAGAACGCAACGCGGTATGCACAAAGGGCTAACCGACGCGACGGGGCTATTATTATGACCAGCCTGGAATCAGCGGCCGGATCCGCGGTTATTTCCGGCGAAAGGGGACAAAGTAATTGCGGCGGGTATACCGGCGATTGGACGCGCGCGCGGCTCTCTCGCCTCGCGATTCAATTTAACGAACGAACCAGTGGAAAAACGTCGCCTCCAGGAAGGGGACAAATCTGATTTATCGATTCCTCTACCTTTGTTCTCTGACTGCCGCGAAATTTTCCAGCGTGGAACGCGTTCGTGCTTTTGATACGCGGGTTTGAGTGGAAGTTCGCATTATAATATTATAATCGTGCCGCGTGTAATTAGCGGACTGCGGATTTTTCCGCGTTTATGAGAAATTCAAGGATGCGAGAATGCACGGAATGCGCGTGACGTGCAGAAATGTATAAAATGTGCCAAAGCACGGCGCACTTATTACGATATTTAGTGGCTGAAAGGAATCTCTGCCTGGGTCCCGTTTCTTTGATCGTGTTTATGGAAACGCGAATCGTACGAATATACACCGTGTGATAATTTGCTAGTGGTTTATACGTTTGAAGTATATTAATGCTGATCGTTAGGTAATCTTAGTACACGGAATGTTTCCGATATGGTGATAAAAGATGCGATTTCTCTTGTAGAAGCGAGTCGAAGATGGAGAATAAAGTTCTGTTGTATCTTTGAAAATCTTTTTTCTAAGAAATATTCGCTAACTTACGATGCTCGTACAGCGACAGTCTAACAATTTGGAAACAAAATGGGATGCACGGTGGAAAGAAGTAAATATGTTTCAGCTACCGAGTATACGATGCTCAAACGCGCAGAGTGTACAGAAACGCGTGAATACAAATAAGGTGAAAATTAAAATAATTTCATTGAAAAATAATCCATAGATTTTTCCTGCTTAATATCGATACCATGTAGATTGAATGTGAATTAATTTTTCTTCGTTACACGCAGCTCAGAAGCAAAGCGACGAATGATCAAAAACTACCAACGAGCGGTCAAACAAATTTCAATAAACCTGTTCGAACAAAAAGTATGATAACGTTTGCGAAAAGGAAGAAAGGGAAACAAACATATGGAAGTAAAAGCAGTGATGGACGGTACGATAAAAGATAAAACGGCAGAATTGTAATCGTGGCAATAACAGAACGAGTGCGCACGATTACATTCATTCTTTGTGTGTCGTTCGCCGGTCTGATCTAACCGCGCAATTTACAAAAGAATTGTATTTGTTTCGTCCATACAATCGCGTAGCTCCTTTACTAACGATTCAAAACGGAATCCCCTTTCTTTTTGAGGATGCAGCGCCGATTCCGCCTCGTATAGTTTCAAAGACGTGCTCTCCACGGTGAAACAAATTCGCTGAAAACGAAAAAGAAAAAAAAAAAGGAAGAGAGAAAAAAATAACGCGGGGATGGAATCGGACGCACACCGTGTATAATTAAAACGAAAGGAAAATATGCGAGAGATGAATGAATTCTCGTTGGTCAAAGTAATTGGTTCCATTATTGGCAAGGCGAAAAAATTAGTTTACGTACCGTTTGAAATGTTATATCAAGGCGGAAATTGGCTCAGGAGAATCGTTTTTTATTACGAAGATTCTGTTTGCAACTAGGAAAATATTTTTAGAAGAGTTGTTAATGAAACGTGTGAATATGCGATAAAGCATCTAGGAATTAAAAGCGGATGAAAATTATGAAATTTGCTGCAGAAGCAGAGAAACTTTGCAAACGCGTAACAAAGAGAAAAGGAGATAAATGGAGAAACATGACTGAAAGATACGTAAAAGGAAAGTAAGGGACGAAAGCGTGGAAAGTTTTTCGCGTTTTTATCTCAAAGTCACTATGGATTTTTAAGATATACAAAGGTAAAGGAGCGCGATATTTATTGCTCGTCGCTAAGAAAGAAAATAATCACAGCAACGAACGATTGAAAGAAATGATTAATTAACCGGGTAGATGGAGGAAACCGCGGGAAACGAATTTGTTTGCGGATTATATTGGTGCCTAGCAAATGTTGAATATTTATGGAATCGGTGCGGCAACATTGTGCGCATTAAACGAGCACACCCCTGGAAACATATTGGCCAGCCTCGGGACGAGAGAACACGATAAATATACTTTTCATAGGGTTTTTCTGCGCAAATGACAGAACGCGTTGATATTACGTTTTCCGCGGAATTTATGTTTTTTTTCCGCCGTTAAATTCGCCACTAGCTTGGTCGGAAAAACGTAAACGATACTATGGTTTTCGATAGTGACGAACGTAGAATACGCAAGCTTTGTCTCGAATTTTGAACGATTGAACAGCGATCTGTAAACAATTTCTGGTCGACTGTCTGTGCGAGGATTTACGGAGTTTAAGAAGTTTGAGAGATAACAGGCGAATCTAAGGAAGTTTGGAAATTTTCAACGATCCACTCTTCGATAAACGACTTCCTCAAATGTGATAAAATATTTTAACAATAACTCGAGAGTTTATTATTTTGTTATTTATTTTGTCTAGACCTTCTCTTTCGAGATTGTACGAATTTCCGGATTTACGTTATATTACATCGCGTTATACTACAATCCATAAAATATGAAATTTTAAACAATCATATGTATTTCGTAACGAATAAAGTGACTTTAGTCGGTTAATTAGCGAAGTTACTTGGTAAATAATTATCTATCTTAGTTATTAGTTAGTTAGCGAATACTGTTTTCTATACTTTTATAGGCAATGCGAAAGATCGATTTCTTTTAGGAAACTTAGAGTTTGGAAAGTATAACAGTTTCATCGTACGGTGCGTATGGAAAAGTTAATCAGAAGCAAATTTCGTAACAGTATTTGCAACCGTGGCACAAAGTAGCTGGAAGGAAAAGAAAAAAGTTACGTATCCCTCGGACCGATTAACATAATTTCCCTACCAAAGGTTCGGCCAACTTCTTGGGAAACTTTAACGCACCCACCTCCTCTTTCTACCTTTTTTCTTTTCTTCCTTTCTTCTTTTTTTTTCCCTCTTCTAGTGAGAGAATTTGCACTTCAAGAAGTGGGTTAGCCCCAAAGTTCGAAGTAATTGGCTATTTAGTCCGGGAATAAAAAAGAACACATCGATGGAGAGAGTAGAATAGAAGCGACTGACTAACTTTCCAATCAGACGAGTAACAACCATTTTAATCGTTTCTCGATGATAAATTTCTGATCGCGCCACAGTCGTCAATTAACAGATATCGCGATTATTAAATTACAACGTACGGTCTGGTTTCGACGATATGAAAAAATGGGCAATTTGGTGGCACGTTAAAATTCGATTAATTGTTACAGCTTTAATATGTGAATAATAGCGTGATTCGACATTTAGCCGGTGATCATTGCTGGCTGTTCTATGCAACGTTAAAATATACGGTGAATTGTAAAATATTTGCACGGTGACCTCTTTATTTCTATATTTATATCTTAATTGATAAATATGAATGTAATAAATTTCACATCATCTAGCGATACTTTATTCCGACCGTAAGAAATTGGATCCTGAAGTTAATCCGATTATTCGATAGATAAATTTCACTGAAATTGGATTCGTTCAATTGTATCAATAAATTTATTCTTGTATACATTTGTATAAGATAATCATTTCGAAGAACGAGATTAACAAAATTCTGGTTATAAAGCAGTCAATGAACATTAATATCTCGAATCTCAATTTTATTAGAGTATAAAGTTTGTAAAATTCTTTAAAATCTGCTTCCAGCAGTTCTATAATTTATAAAATATTCGATCTCTCTGCCTCTCTCTTTTTCTATGTCACTAGACTGATTTTAAAATATAGATCTGATTACAATTAATTAAATTAGAATTTATTGGGCAAAATCTTAAATTTGCGTTTAAAAATACTTTTTAACGAACGTAACTGTATCACGCTCGTTTCGTTGTGCACGAAGCTTTATTTTAGCATCTAATTGAATATTCGATACTTACTATTTGGGTCGTGTATCCATCTCTTCTTATCGCCCACTTTCATTATACGCGTGTCATCCTGCAACAAAAGAATATTTCCAATTAAAATCATACACCTGCAATATCCTTGTCCGCTCTATTTTATTTATTTAAAACAGCTCTGAGCGTATTTTTTCAATAATCCCCCGCGAGCACACGATTTTACACGAAATCCAATAATGAAATTCCCTTCATTGTTACGTAACAACGAGTAATCCGCGCTTTGCGTAATCCGAGGTTACAAACACGAAAATGATAACAAAGCTGCTCCGTAGTAAACGGAAGAAAATGCAAGCAAACGGAGCGATCGTTCCTTCCTTCGAGACAATTAAAGCAAAACCCATTTCCCGTTGCTCGAATTTTCATAAATCCTCCATGATCTTTTCTCGATGCAAAGTATGCATCGTAAAAGGAGCGTACGCCGGCTCGCGAAAATATTCGAACGCTTGTACCAACGTTTCGCGAATATTTTACGCGTGTTACACGGAACATTTTCGAAAGCTCATTAGCAGTGTCATGGGATTCGACTATGATTATATCCGTAAATTTCGAAGAAAAATAGAGATCGCGAGAGTATTTCGACAATTGTTTCATTAATTTCATTATGATCTCGTTATTTCATCAATCATCACGTACATACTTAAGATGGATATTCACGTTGCACGTAAATATCTCGTAACTTCATTAAACAGTTTCAGATTGCTTTCAAATTTTGCCAATATGATGACGACACTGACGTCTCGTTACGACGCTAATGAAATTTTTTAACGTTTTATAAAACATACGCGATATATATTAGCTTGTCCCAAAAGTTTCTTTCGTTTCGTAAGGAAACAATAGATGCACAACCCTCTTTTCTTTTACACTATTTTATTGAATTTTCTATGATCCATTTTCTTCCACTTCTATCGCTATGATCATACATAATTCAATAAAATAATACAAAACGACGAATGTCGCGCATCCATCATTTCCTTATAAAACGAAAGAAACTTTTCGCACAACCTAATACATATAAAAGTTTTCTATGGCAAGTGTTCAAGTACTTTGGTGGCTATATCTTGTTTAAGGTGCCGTTCCAATGAAATTTGGCACATTGGAAGATCTTCCAGACGTATTGAGATCAACGATCAGAACATGCTCGTTGTCTCCAAAGCGGCCACCTTTTACGTTCATTTTTAGTTCGATTTCAGATTTTACCAACGTAATCGCGACGCTTGCGTCTCGTCACAGTGACGATGAATCCACACGACACGCATAATATGTACCTGGAAATTTTCTATAAATGTCTAAATACATCCGCGAGCCGCTGCAGCTCGCATTTCCAACACGCCGGGTATCGAAGGTCGCGGCTCGTGTCACGAAATTCACGGTTCAGCCTTGTCCTGCGCCGATAGCCTTTCGCCGAGCACCGCAACAACCTTGGTTGCGGTCGTGGGCGAAACGACCAGCAACGATCGCTCATCACGTGCATAAAATTCAGGGTTGCGCGGTTAAAAACGAGCCGTTTCGAAGTTTAGGCCGAGGTCGTCCCGTGGTACCGAATACCAAGAGTGAAACGGAGGGATATCGCGAAATGCTCGCGTGATAGTTCACGTGCCAGTTCGCAACCATTTCAGGATAATATCTAAAATACCGAAGGAGAAACCGGCTTCATCATCTAGGCTATATTATTGCTGACCAACGCTTGCGAGCGAAACTGAGCGGAGAACGAGTTCGAGACCTTTCGACCGTGTTTTCCGAGAGGTTGCAGAGATTGGAGAGGTTGCGGACAAAATTCTGAGAGACTGCTCGATGAATTCAAAATTACCCTCTGTAACTCGTGTTCTTCCTGGACATCGTTTGTTGCTTTGTTCTTCTCCTTTTCGATTTTCCATCTTTTCCTCCCTTTTACGGTATTCTTCTTTCCTGTGTTTCTCTGTTCTCTTTTTTTCTTTCGACGCTTTTTTCTTCAATGAATCTTATTATTGCGCATGAGAAGAGAAGTCCTTTCGTATCTTTCTCTCTTCGAGAATCTCTTACGGCACGTTCGAAAGATCGATATTATTGCTAATAGTATCGTGTATATTTAAGGTTCTCAGCATTATCAGAAACCCTCTGGACGATTAATCTAATTATATTGTCAAGAAAACGTCGGTGACCTCAAATATCGAGAATAATATCGATCGTGCGGAAGTTGCTTTAACGATTCTTATACTCTGTGCATTTTTATTTTATATTATTTTATATTATTATATTTTATTTTCCTAATTTCACAGTACTACAACAGGATCTGATCAATTTTTCTCACTCAACTACCTCGCTCTCGCACTGTCCTAATAATATTGCACCTTGCACAAGGAAAAATAAAATGTAACGTTTTTGGACACCGATTTACGATATCCATTTACCGTCACAGTGATATTTTAATTTTCATGCAAATCGCGCCCACGCTCTGTACGTGGCATTTCGGTGAAAAACGTTCGCGTACTCGCGGCCGAATCATCAATTTACCAGGCTTCCGTTAAAAGTCGATGTTTTTTTGCTACTTTCTGTTAAACATTCTCACTGTTGTGTAACGTAACTTAACAAACATTAACGCGTCGACTGTTGATGACTCAACGTTGACGTCATGACCTGGAAGGTGGATGACGGGGCACGTTAGCGTCACGCGCAAATAGCTTTCAAATGTCGTAGGAAAGATCGACGAGTTTCAAAAGACAAATATTTTAGTGGCGATGGAAGGCCACGCGAATTTCACATATTTTGCTCTGGCAGCCGCAATAAATTCGAATACACCGGCCGCAAAAAGTATTTCTACATACCATTAATTTCCAACGAGACACTTTTTATCAGGTTCCACATTTCATTTTCGTAGCATTAAATTTTCGTAGTCGTGTGAAGGTACTGTCGCATGATACGAAATGTAATATACTGGGACTTAATTAATTACTATATAAATGCTATCGTAAGTACGATGGTATGGAAATACATTTTGTAGCCACTGTAAATATACACCGTGGCAACGCTTAATTTTCTTAAATGAATTTCTTAAATTTCGTCAAATTACATTGGATTTGCGCACTTATTTTCAAGACCATGTCCATTTGAATCATTCGCATCGTCGAACATTTGGTTCGCGAAACTTATCTCATCTCGATAATTCTAAAGAATTTAGCGAAGGATCACCGATGACCGTCGTCAACGCGTTAAGCAAGAGAGTCTCGCTCTCGTCGCGTTTCACACGAGTGTACAATTAGAACGGAACGATATTTTACAATTAGCAGGATAACGGTAGTTTCTCGAGCGAAATTCGAAGACACGAGGGGCGCCACTTCAACTATTTCACCGCGTCTCGGACTTTCAAATTGCCCTGCTGCGAATCGCTGCAAACGACGAGACTCGACACCCTGTAATTATCATCGGATGGAATAAGGAATAGCTTAGTCTGTGAAACGCGGCGCAACGTCGAATTTACTGCAGCCAAACCATCGTCCTCGCCTAGAAACGAATTCCTTGTCTCTGCGAGTAATTACAGTGATCGGCAACGTTGCTAATGCCGGCCCTCTCGAAATTTATTAGACACCCTTCGTGTATTTTAACAGGGGGCGTGAAGAACAAGACGCTTCCTCCTGTCATGATTTCCGTGACTCTTTGCCTTTGAAATCGGAATACATGTAAACGACGTTGCGATTACAGTTCAGCAACGGCAATGTCCAAATGCTTTGCTATGAAAACTCTGGTCACGTTCAACGGACATCAATCGATCAATCGACACGTCCAACAATTTATCACTTATATTACAAAAATTATCCAAATAATTTCTTTAATCTTCGCACGATAGCTTCAATTAATATTAGTATTACGCTTGGCAAAAAAATATCTGCAAATTTTCACTTTGAACATTCGAGAACTAAAATCCACGAATATCTGAAATTGGTGCAAAGTGGACGTAGTTTTGAAATTACGCTCCTCGTGTATCAACTGTACGTGTTAACTGTCGCGTTTCGGTCTTCTTCAAGATTAATATCGTTTATGATCAGAGTCGTAGAATATTTTTAAAGCCTGATGACGCGTGTGAGGTGTAAACGTGCAGTAAGCCACCGTATAGCAAAGATATCGATATTTCGATGAAATTGCATCAGCTGACGCATTATTTATGAACGATAGCGTAGAACACGATTTTCTTGTGCCTTTCAGCTTCGATAAATATGGAGCGGACGACGAGCTTCCGCAAACGACGAGCGGAACACTCGGCATTCCGATTATGGAAATGTCCGTTTTCCCGTTGATCAATAATTAATCAGCGACGTAATCAGCTTTCGCGGAATCATCTCTTCTACAATGCATGGAATTATGTCGCTGTCAATCCGAAAATATGCAGCCGAATAATTCGGCCGCCCGCTGATCGAGAATTAATCATTTTATACGGGCTACGCCATTGTCATGATTCCCGGGCTGGTTTCGAGCATTCGTGGTATTAATTTCTCAAGAAATTACATCAGTCAGCGGGCCACGTTGTACGCATAGCGAATTGCTCGGGTTCAGCTTCAACAGAAACAGCTAGAACTGAAACAGCTTTTCGATAGAAACTAGGATTGCACAATTTTTTGGAAGAATTGGGATTAACGTTGAAATTTCTGGTTCAAGGGCAAAATATCTGACAAGAGTTTAATAATTCGCTGCGGACCAGATGTTCATTATCTATTTTATGGGAGAGCAAGTAATGTTTGTATAGCATCCGTTTGTATATCGAAGGATTTTTCGTGAATCATTGTACAAATGTTCTCGATTCGCCATTTTCGTTCAGCATAAAGTTCAGAAGAATCAAAGAATCAAATTCTTCCTTATATATACAGGTTGGGGTTAGGTTGGGATTAGGTTAGTGACCTGTTTAAAATGCCCCACCCTGTATATATATATACATAATATATATTTTTGATGCGATTTATCAGAATATATAAGATCATCAGATTCACGAAACGAGATATACGATGAGCAGGGTCAAAGGTATTATATTTTCGTTTAAATAAGACTACGATAATGAAGGTAGTCGCGTTAGATGCTCAACAATGTTAGTTAAACAATGTGCCTTAGGTGCAACACACAATTGCGTTACGTTAACAGCAACAACTTGTACCACAGAGTTCCTCTAAAGCTTCTAAGAACTAATTACCCTACAAATAATACATAACTGTGCCTCATAGAAAGCTACCTACCTAACTTTCCGAGACTGAAGGTATTAAAATTACAAAGCAACTTACAAAATTACCATTAGAAACAGAAAGGGTAGAAAGTGAAAGAGGATAGAAACTAAAAACTCGTCAAGAAATTCTACGCATTCGATTCTTTCCTGGAGCAAAGGTTTAATTTCTAAAATTGTTAATACACATCATAGTATCTAGATTTACAAATTCGAAGTTGCAGAATGAATCATTATACTGAAATGTAATGCGAATAACAAGTAAAAATTCTTACATTTCTCATCGATAAATTCCACACACGTTTCACTCTTTACTGGAGCTAAGGTTTTATCTGTAAAATCATCAGTATCAAAGAATCCAGACTCACGAATTTCAAGCCTGTATTCACCACGTACACCGAAACGTAAAATTTTCATTCCCAATAGAAATTCTTCCATTCGTTCTTCGATAATGTCATTCATAAAATTGTTCGACTAATTTCCAAAATTATTAATATCGAAGAATCCGCATTCATAATATCAAAGCTCTGTTCACCACGTATACCGAAACGTAAAATTTTTATTCCCAATAAAAATTCTTCGACTCGTTCTTCAACAAAGTGATTCATAAAATTGTTCGATCAATTTCCAAAATTATTAATATCAAAGAATCCGCATTCGTAACATCAAAGCTCTATTCACCACGTATATCGAAACGTAAAATTTTTATTCCCAATAAAAATTCTTCAATTCCTCATCGACAAATTCTGCACGCGTTTCGCTCTCTCTACCGGAGCAAAAGTTTCATTTCGAAAATTATTAATACCATAAAATCTGAATTCACAAATTTAAAACTCTAGAATCACCGCGTATCTATCTCTATATTTATCTATCTATCTATGCAGATTCAAAGCGAAACGTGAAAAATTTTTATTTCTAATAAAAATTCCTCCAATCATCCAGATTTCAAGATTTTCCAATTGCTGATCAATAAACTTTACACGTTTGACATTTTACTCTATCACCGAACGAAATTTTCGTGCTACTTAACTCTCGAGGCTCGTACGAGATCGCGTATCGATCCACGTGAATTTAACAAGGTCGTTCGCCGGATGCACGAGGATCTCTTCCGAGGGGGTAGATGTGCGTCACTTCAACTAGCTGCATAACCTCCTATCGCATCGTTATTCCGTTACTCCCGGTCGAGATAACCTGCCACTTTTCGCCCGACGCGGGCCGACTGAATTATTCGTCGAGCCGAAAATGGCCTTTCAAGTCTATGAAGAACTGCTTTTAGGAGCGGGTCTCACTCGTCTACGGTGTATGCATTCCCGGGCACATGCTCCCGCGTTAAACAGTTCCGGATAACGTTTCTCCAGAGACGCGCCACGATTCTTCCGCTTTGATTCATCCCGCTACGCTTCTGGAAACTTTCCCACTTTTTAAAGTGCTTGTATGATTTTTGGATATATGACGATCGCGCGCCTGTAGCATGATTTTTCTCTGTTCGCTAAAGTTACAAATTTACACTCGCTTCCTTATTTCGCCTTTTATCGCTCGGAGAAATATTAGATTTTATAATGGAGCGTCGTGAGAATGAAAATTGTTCTGCAATTTTCTGAAATTGCAAAAAGAACGTAGAACGACTTAAGAAGATCGGCAGATCTTAACTCTTTGTAGCGTCGAAGAACAAATTAATTTTCTTATTCAAATAATGCATTAAACGCAGCAAGTACGCCAAAGCAACGGAGAAACAACGGAAAGAAGGAAACGAGCCTGTTGGTACAAATTACAGCGCAGCGGAATAAGTAGAAACGGACTGTATGTAGTCGGACGATGTTCTGAAGGAAGAAACTCGAGAAATAGGAAAGATACAATCAGAAAACTCTTCGAATAACAAAATGTAACATTATAATCGCAATATTTCGTGAATTTCTCGTTCTAAAAGTCATTCGTTTAATTTCCTGTTAATTAATTTCGAATATTTCCTAGCAAATTCTGTCTTCAATCTTGCTTCCTCGTTTCATCTCGCGTCCATCGCGTCTGATTACATTCACCACTCGCTTCGTTATCATCTTGCAGGACAGGATATTAGTCTGACGTCAAGTAAGTCGACGATCATCGTCAATTAACATCCGTGACTTCGAGCTTGCTCTTCCATCAACAACGAATTCTTTTTCGCAAATCCAAATTCCAGACACGAGGAAAATTTGTAAGAAAGAAAAAGCGAAGCAGGCAATCTACGGAGGAACTGGGCCACGGAAGTTGGCCAATTAAGTGCCTTTCCACAGCTGTAGCCACTTGGTCTGAACTTGTTTCGAACCGCAAACGCGTGTCTGGTTTCCTTCCTAGGTAAACGACTCGTCGGTGAAACAAAACGTTCCCGACGAATCCCTTGTTTGCTTTAGCCTTCGTTTGTCCGCAGATAAAATACCTCGTGATGCAGTTTCGTTCGCGAAATTTTCTTTCCACTTGTTTGACAAACATACTTCAAAACGTTCGAAGTATAACGATAAGTAAGAAAAAAATCTGATGTGGGTCCAGCAAAATTATTTCAGATCATCCGAGAAGCCGTGTAATACGCAGACTAATAACTTTTGACAAGCAACAACACGTATTTTTATACGCCGCACGTAAATTTTGTATCACGAGATCTGCGAGCATATCCTCGTAATAATTTAAGAAACGATATCCGGGTAGAAACTTGTTTCGGGAAATACATCGCAACACGCACAGAACTTGCACTGTTCAACTTTTAATAAATCATAAACATTCACGGTCTGACCGTTAGCTTCTTCGCCTCCAGTGACGAGAAGATTTTTTGAACAGAGATCAGTCGCGTTATCTTATCTTACCCTATCAACGATTCGACTAATTTGATTAATTTCCTTAACGAGATTTTTCGTTATTAACCTTTTTTACTCCTAAGTCCTATCATATAATAACAACATTAATATCGCTATTAATAAGAATAATACCCAGCGTTAGGCGGAAAATAAATGACAACGTATTACGAAATATCCAAACATCCGAAACATCGCACGTCGCGAGATATTTCGTCCACGGACGCGAAACGCTCAAACACGATCCAAGAATATTGCGGAACGTCCCCTCCGATCTGGAGATCTTCTCTTCTGGTGGCTGGCAAATATCTCTTTTCGTCGTCTGGACGTCTAGAGAAATGATAGGTGGAGGGGAGAGGGTTAAGAGAGGTTGGAGAGGCGCCAACTGGAAGCGTCCTGTAAAAATGGCCCTGCACGCGAAGAACGGCATCGACATTTTTATAAGTCGATTCCACGTACGACGTCGACCGTGTCTACGGTTTTCCGCAGCCGAGAGGAAAGTTCACCAGAGAGGAAGGTGAAAATGGTTGTCTGGAAATTGTGCACGAGCTAATTGGGTCAGGAACTTTTCTAGTTTGGCGTTTCCGCGTTTCCACCGTATGATGTCTCGTGTCTCGCAATTGCTGGCTCCTCGTTTTTTGGCCGCGTTTCGAGCAGTTAATCCACCATAGATAGAGATTGGATAAGCGTCTAATAGTTTGTCGAATCGTTCGGGATTCGCGCGGAATTTGGAAACATTTCTCCTGATAATTTCTCATTTGGTAAAGCGGTGATCTGTTAAATCGAGCAAGACGCTGCAAGTTTTAGAATTGAATCGATTCGAAGATGCTCTTCGGTTCGTTTATGGTCATTGCTTGTTTCTACAGAGAGAGTCAACGTAAAGACAAATACGCAGAGGAGATGTTCTATAAACCGACATATCGCGGTAAAAATGTCAAGCTTCACAAACGTGGACATTGACAATGAGCGATCAATTTACGTCGGATTTTAGCAGAAATATCGACTGACAGTAAATATAGCAATGTCTACTATTCCTAATAAAAGCGTTCATTCTCCGGTCAGATACCTGTTACGCGATACTATCGCGCGAGATAGCGATGTCTATTACGCAATCTAAAATTGTTAGTTAAAGCGCGATAGAAATTTGGAAAAACGTTGCTACGACTAGGAAGCTGCTCGATATATCGCTGAAATATATCGCGATATAGTAATACACTAAAATATGACACGAAGGTATATTTTTAGGCGAGCGATGGTCGACCGATGTGACACGAAAAAGACATTTACGTTACGCTGATACGCGAGTCGCTCGAAACGCATCCTCCGATTAACTCTAAAAATCGAAATGCACAGAGAAACCACGACAACGAACTCTATTCTTTAAAATTAACTGTACGATGTATTCGCGTGCTATCTCGTTATGATAAATAAATTAATGAAAATAAAGTATCATTCTCCAGACGTCGAATATTAATTACGCGTCGTCTGGATAACGCCAGATCAATAGTTGCACGAAAATTACGCGCAACAATGAAAGAATTCGCGTCTGAACGAAAATATCGGGACAAATATTATCGGCTCGTCGTATTCTCAGCAGTTCCTCTTTAAACATTCAATCTGCAAAGCGACCCGACGGAACGATCAACTTTTTCCCTGCTATTAATACCTGCCCTTTTGCCCGCCACTGTATTAAAAGTGAGTGGAACAGCGTCCAGGACGAGGCGGTCACCGTAAACGCGAAACTTTACCAATTAAGCAGACTGTCGCGCGCCTTTTCACCGTTATTCTAGGCTCGAGGGTCGGGCGGCCTCGATCACTGCCTCGAAAATTCTGCCCCGAGATTATCCGCGCTCGTCATCGGTCATCGTTTCCCTCAAATTCGCCCAGGATACGACCCGGCTCCCTTCTCTATTTCCAACTATTTTCAAAAATCCGGCGCTCGATATCGCAAGTGGTAGGAAAGTCGGGTTAGCGAAACGATGCATCAAAAATTTAATTATAGCGACACGATGATTGATTGTTCCTAACTTTCCGATCATTTTCTCCGTTGTAGTTTAAGCTGTAAAATATAGTTTGTTCATGGCTTGTCTATCTTAATAGTTTTATCTACGATGGTAGTTTTCCGTCATAGTTTACGACGCGTCAAAAATTAAATGACTGATTGGGTTTAAATTCCAGTGGCGTTCCCGTTGCTGTCTAACGTTGTAAAATATCATTCGTTTATAGTTTGTCTATATTGTGTTTCTGTTCTGCCGGTTTATTTAATTATAGTCTATTTTCCCAAAGATAGCGCGGTTATCGAGTAAAATAGACGCACACGATTCGCGCAAACGCGAAACAAGCGTCCATCTTTGCCAACCGAACATAGTATAATTTCTCCGAGGATCTTTCTCCTCGAAAATTCTTGAAAATTCTTGTTAAATATTTTTCTTACGAATCTTTCGTAAACTTTATCCTCGCAAGTTGTTGGAAGATTTGACCAAATCGGTTTAGGAACAGGCGTAACTAGTATCGCGCTACTCGACGCGAGTCAAAGAGCCTATTCTCCTTTTTTGTGATCCGATCTTCCGCAAAATTGTCTAAGAATAGGAACTAGTCGTTTCTCTACGATTTTTTGGTAAAATAATGGCGGTTCCCGGTGGATTTGCGCAAGGTGTCGAGAAGACGTTAAGCCGGCGTTGCCGATAATCTGATGGAACTGTTCGGTGGCCACGTCCACCAGGACTCCGACCGATCGGAGATGACTTAAGGTCTTGGCCACGTTTCAAAACCATTTCGTTGCCCTCACGAGGCACAGTCGAAGAGATTTCTCCCGTTGGATCCTCTGCAATTAACCGAAATCCTTCGACCCCTTGCTGGAATTTACGATAGAACTTGGTAGATCCGATCGAC
Source organism: Bombus confusus (assembly GCA_014737475.1). Lineage (NCBI taxonomy): Eukaryota > Metazoa > Arthropoda > Insecta > Hymenoptera > Apidae > Bombus > Bombus confusus. Next base: position 5,460,662 of record JACXIV010000015.1, read on the forward strand.
GATCTAATCGTGGGGTAGGTCAATGATAGAGATCGATTTTGTACGTGTACATTATTATAGTTTCGTCATTTATTTAGATGCTAGCTGAGCTGTGGTAGAATTACGTTTGATTAAGACACTGTAGAGAAAAGAACATATCCAGTAGCTTTGTTTTCTCTTATTGTACGTATCTGATATTGGAACACGCGGGGAATAAAGGAACACAATGGGGTTGAAAATTCACGAAATTATAAAATTTCACGAGATTAATTCGTTGGGCGGACTATTTCTTAGTTTGAAGTCATTTTCATCGATAAATATCACAATATTAATGGTCTCTTGCGAATGGAAATATGATATAGTACATTCTAAACGCGACAATGGTACAACACATCAAGGTGGAGAAATTTCTGAATAGATAAATTATGACAGCCAAGATATTAGAACCTCAACGAACGAGTTAGAAAATTTTAATCTCATGCAAACGTCTCGTTGGAACATTACGTTCTTTCGTGCTCGTTAAAACGAAAGCAAGATCTAAATTGTATCGTGCAAAATTTTGTTCGATACGCAAATAAAGGAAATATTTTTCCTTAGAAAAATCACGGTTTGGTCGTTTCCACGTGCCATCTTCGATTAGTTAATTATTCCGCCCTGCGAACTTACTGATTCACGCTCCAATTACAGCCGACACCGAATTTTCATTTGTCCCGATTTAATCGATCGAGCGACGGACGTGTAAAGGGCTATTTTCAGACGCGGCGTACAAAGTAGTCGAAGATCTCTGAACGATGAAAGTAAGTCGAACGTGTATTCGAAAGCATTCAAGGTTTCGATCGATGAAACCGATGCAACCCCGTACCGATAGTTCGATCAATATCCGTGTCGAATTCATCCTCGTCGCTCCTTTTCGACTCTCGACCCATTGGCCAGTAGATTTGCTTTTATCTCAAAGAATATTTTGTTTCTGTCTGTTTCACCGCCTGTGTTCCACCACGATCGAGCGGTCGTCGATGTGCGATTTTCGAAAATCGCGTTGGATTTTCCTCGGACGAGACCTAAACGGATTATTCTCTAGGATTTGCGCTCGTCCTTCTGCACTGCAACGAATCTCTGTCTTTCTGGATTATACGTATAGAGAGGAGATATCGATTTTACAGCTTGTTTTCTTTCCTTTTTGGAGAGAAGAAAAATAGTTTTTCGAGGGACAGAACGATCATGAATTGCAGAGTAATAAGTAACAGATAAACGAGCTTTCAACGTTATCGAATGAACTACACAGAGCGGCGCAGTAGCTTTGGTAATTAACACAAGATAAACAAAATTATACGTCACGCGAAAACCAATTTAACTCGGATTATCCGTTCACAAAACATCTTACTTTAAATCCTACAATTACCCAAGTGATTTATGGACCAGCTTTTACGTATACGTTTTCTAATAAACTAGACCAGTAACTTTGATAATTAACTCGAGATAAAAGAAATTACGCACCACGTGAAAACTAATTTAATTTAGGTAAACACTTTGCAAAACATGTTTCTTTAAATACCACAATTACTTAAGCGATCGATGGACAAGCTTCTACATATACGCTTTCGAATAAATTATACTAATGCATTAACTTTGATGATTCACTCAAGATAGAGAAAGTTATACTTACATACGCGCGAAGACCGACGTAACTCGAATTATCGTTCCGCAAAATACGTTACTTTAAATCCAACAATTGCTTAAGTGATAAATGAAGGGGTTATTTTTCCAATAAACTAGATTAAACTTCGCAATTAACCGGACATAAGGAAAACTACACATTGCAGGAAAAGCAATCTAATTTAGACGAACCCTTGGCAAAACGGCTCGCTGCGAATCCCACAATTTGGCGATCGATGAACGAGCTTTTGCGTACACGTTGCCGCACAATTTGATAATTGACTCGAGATAAAGAAAATTACACGTTACACGAAAACCAATCTAATTTAGACGAGCCCTTCGCAAAACAGTTTGCTCCGAATGCCACAATTAGGCGACAGATAAACCAGCTTCTACATATACGTTGTCAAACAATTTGTTAATCGACTCAAGACGAAGAAGATCATCGCTACCTTTCAACAGCACTGCAAGATAAAGAAAATTATACATTACCATACTTGCCAGCAAAATTATCCCGATCGTTCGCAAACACCGACCCGATATTCTCCCAAACGTCGAACGAAAATTGTAAGAACTCCGATCTCTGATCCAATACGTAACCAATCGCACGAACGTGGCTCAAAAATCATCCTGACCATCCTGATTCTTGTTCGAGTTAAGACAAAGGAAGGACGAGCGGCGGAGGACAATGGCGTCGGTAAGTTAATTTGTCAGGGAGGAGCTTTCACGCGGAGAAAGGGGATCCGTTGCCGTGGAACACACAGCTGGACACGGGAGCATCCCGGAGGTAATGCATTTTGTAGCGGAACCGCGCGACATTCCTCCGCAATTCGGTCCACGGAGATCGACCACGATGACCTCTGGCCTCGTGCTCGATCAACCGAGGTTGCCCGCCTCTTCTCTTCTCTACCACCGTTTCGTCCTTCGAAACGAATCGATTTACTCCTCCGTTGCATTATCCTAGCACATCGACCGCTTTAGCAGAAACTTCGATTTCCGCTCGAATTCGGAACATAAAAGGGCCCGAACGAGGTTAAGCCGAGATACTCGGTTAGACTTGAACGGCTTGCGAAATGACTTATTGAGATTTATTCGGGAAATCTGCTTTGTTAAGGTTTGTCGAGGTTCTCGGTTTCGATACGTGCTTCCAAGGTAATTGGTTTGCAGGCGAGGATGCTTCGATTATCGGAGGCAGTTTCTTCCTGTTTCGGCTTCGACGTTCGGCTTGTTGCGAATGGTCAAGGTTTTAGTTCGTCGCGGAGGAAGCAGAACCGGGGCTGGTGTTTGGCTAATGGGTAAATTTGTATGTGTTCTCGCGTGGTTGTCGAAGAAGCACGCGTAAAAATTACTTTGCGAAGTTTCTGGCCTTTGAACGTTTCTAGAAAAATTCTTGCTTCGCGAGGGCGTGAATTCTGTCCTGCAAGACGATTTCCTGGCGATCGTCCGGAATTACAAACGGCAACGATTTTGTCGCGTTTGTTAGAAACACGTGGCTCGTGAAAATTATTGTACGGAGGAATTAAAGAGCCAGCGCTAAATTTCTTATCACATTCTGATAGATTCCGTTTCGCCTGCGTCGAAGAGCGAGTCACGTAAATTGTTACACCCGTATATCTTATTTTTCATTCTTTGTCTTCATTTTCAATTTTCTGCCTGTACGCGGAGCAACGTAATTCGATATTTTGAAGCATCATAGCGCGTGCATGGACGGAAAATAAAATTCTTAGGAAACACGAGACTGAGAAAAAAAAACAGCCGAGTAACAATCTAATTACGCGCCGTACGAATAATCGATACATACTGCGCCGTACACAAAGGGCGAAGAAATTATATTCTGCGCTTCACCCTCTAAAAACTTAATGGATAGCATCGGCCTGTCGCGTTTCGTATGCCACTCAGCCTAATACATACTATGCAAAAACGTGAATCAACGCGGCTCGTGCTAGATGGATGCAAATATCTAAATCTACATGACCTGTCTTTCGAGTGTTAAAATTGATCTGATCACGGTAGAGTTAAAAATTAATTCGATGAATATTGCTGTTTCACATTAGCAAAGAACAATTAAACAATTACGTGATACATTCATTTCTTCGATCTCGTTTCAGCGAACGAAACAGACTCGTAACGTTTCAAGAAGATGTCTACCATAAAGCAGAAACCAGTTCGAAGTGATCACGCAAACGAATAACAATTTTCTCCTACTTTGTTCCAGCTTCAGATAGTTTGTCACATCAGTAAGAACACGCAGTAGTAGAATCAACACTAAACCTACCGCTGCGGTCGAACTGACCGCTTTCAAATTTCTACACAAATTTTATTTTTGTAAAGTATGCATACGATATATTCTTCGGTATTTATTTCTAGTTTGCTTTGTGTTCTAAGAAAAATTTGTAGTCTGTGCTGCCTATCGCGAGCGGTCAATAAGTACACGAGAAATATCGGTAGGTTTAGCGTTAAATATCGTTACTCAGACGCATACGTACTCAAGTACCGATTCGATAATTACCGAAACACGCGTCGTTCGTATCTTGCTAAAATCGAAACTCGAAAGCAAACGAGAGCCTGCAACCTTGATGACCAAAAATAAAGCGGATTAACCGTGTAACCTCCGAAGTTGGATGCGATTGTGCCGACCACTTTCCATGATTAATACCCCGCGTGTCCCGCCGGGGTCGGATAAAACCGTTTATTCGCGAGTGAATCGCGTTCCACTTTCCTTCGTGCGTCCGTTGAAGCGACTTTCGCGGCCCCTCGCGAGACGTTAAGCACGCTTTAATCCAGTCGCAGCGGAAGAACGTGCGACGCCGCCGCGCTACAGTTAATTAGAGGGATTTAACCCTCGCGAGCCTTGACGTACGCTCGACGGCCAAGCTTTATTTAGAAACGCGTACGAACAGGGTGGCTCGCTAAAAATGCTGGCCCTGTGTTGGGATCGATAGGGATGAGACCGTGTTTCGGCCACTCGCCGCTAGAGGCACTTTCGAAAGGGGAATCCTAGGGGTTGATGGGGTTCCGGCGAGGTTGGATCATCGATTTTTACGCGCGGCTCGATTTTTTACAATTTTATTAATTTTAGCATGAAAGAGCGGAAGACTGGTTTACGCGAAATGTTTGCTTCGCAAGCGGACGATTATGGAGAAATGTTTTGAGCAATTAGGTTAATCAAATTTTGTTAGATGTTAATTTGTCGATTGCTCCACCCTCCCCCCGTACGTCGTGTCAATTTTTCAAGCAGAGAGGCGACGTTATTCTGCCGTTCGTGGAAAATTGGATCTAGCGCTACGCGACTTTTATCTTTTTAACGCGAAATATAATGTAATATGTACAGGCTGCGGCAGAATAACATGCACAAGCGGGCACGAGGTGATTCCTTATGAAACAATAAGAACAAGATGTGGAATACAATTTTTTATTTCGTCCAAAAATGCGATGAGAAGAGGTGACGACATTTCATGTAAGAAAAGACCCTGTTTCACTCCACTGCTTTGTAATTATTGCACAACTGCGCGCTCATTGCACAGTCCCTTGAAAACGCAGCCAGACGCGTACGGCTTTGAATATCGAAATTTGGCGTGAACTCGACGAAGAAGAGGCGTCGTGGCTTCTCCTCATTTTTCGAACGAGCACGTGCGAATGAAATCCGATTAAGGAGAATTCGTGCGAATGTGTGTGAACGGCGAGGGACAAAATTAATTATTCGTCGTGTTCGTTTCACTCGTGTCTTACCATTGTATCGATTTCATTCGGAGACACATTAAGTCGCGAAAATAAGGGACGCGCGAGGTTTAAAATACTTAAGCAATTTTGTTTGAAAGGGTAGAAGGCTGGTCTGTAAGAAAGTTCGCGCTGTAAGTTAAATAGAAATGTTATTTCGTACAATCTTTCGATATCTTTGCGTGGGATATCAATTTCCTTAATTTCCGCCAAAAGGATCGGAAGCTTTCGCGTAGATTGAATTAGCAATTTTGATGCAAAAGATGTCATCGACGATTCTAATGGTTAATAATTTGACATCCAGACACCAGTGAGAAATAAAATTTCGTAGAGTATGCAATATTTCAGTATGCTGAGAACAACAATTAATCCCACTCGAGACTACCATTATCGATATTAATAGGGAGACATTTCGATGCGCAGGCAGTCACCATCTTTATACGGGCGAAATTGAGCGCGCGCTATTCCATAAGTGTAATGGGGTTGTCGTACACATCGCGAAGGGTGCCACGGGGCTAATGCTTTTACGCTTAATCCAGATTTATTTAAGTTGGATACGCTTGTAATCCGGGAACCCGGTCACCGGCCATCAGTCTTTCTAATCTCGGTTATCAGGCAACTGCATTTCGTTGCCGTTAATCCGGAATATACATCGGGCACCCTTGTATTTTTCATTCTCGACCCTTACTCTGCCGGTAAAACAGTGTCTTCCCCGTTTCTCCTCCCACGCTGGAAACGAATTCCGTTGTCGACGTATTTTTTTAATTTGGATCGATGGCACGCGATTATTAACAGTATCTACCGGGTGTGACATTTTAAAGCGATTTTCTTTCGATCGCGTATGGTATCCTGGGCCAAGTAAACGAAGACTATGGACAAAAATACTCTGTGGAAATAAACGACCAACTTGCCAACTATCGCGGCAAGGAATGCTTAATTTATCGAGACTCCTATTTCCAGGTATCATTTTCTTACAGCGAACATCTGGAAATACCAGCGTTGCAAGGTACCTTCGAGGGACGGGATTCTCTGAAAGATTCTTTAGCTCTTTTATACTCTTTAGCTCTCTCGCTGCGATAACGCAGTTCGGTCAGAAGTCGATACCGTGACGAAATATTATGCAATGCTCGAATGTTAAACATAGTTTGTAGGTTATAATTTGGATTTAAAATCGGAAACTCGAAAGAGGAGGAAAGATGGAACATAAATTGCGGCCGTATACAGATTTTCATTTGATTCTATTAGGTGTCCATTGGAGGTAAACTGGGAAAACTGGAAATGGCGTGTATTTTGGTCGCATTGTGTACAGGACAAAGTGCACGTAGCGCGGTAATGCGTTCGCGGCGATATTATTTTCGCTGGAACAGAAATTGGGCCAGCCTCGCGACGAAGAAACGAAGAAACGCAGCGTGAAATTAGTACGAACGAAGAAATAACGTGTAATGTTCGTGTCGCTTCGAAGAACCGCGGATTACAAGAACGAATTACTCAGACGGGATCTCTACGTTTTATTCGCCAACGGCGAATATTAGTATCAAACGTAACGAATTTCCTTGTAAATTGTAATTACAGTTGCAAAAGAAGATAAATACGAAAGCGAATTCAACTCGAATTTAATAATGCAACTGGTTCTTGCTCTTCTTTAATTAATTCTTCGACTGTCGTCTTTCTGCCCCTTGTCATTCGACTTTTACAATTTTTAATTACAATTGAAAGAACGCTGCATAATATATTGTTGCGAAAATGTAGCTGTCGAATGCTGCGAGGATACGACTCTAGAGTTGCGCAACACACGAACGACACAACACGCGTCAGCAGCAACGAATTAGGTTAATTAAGCCTTGAACTTCTGAACCTCGACATTCTGATTCTTTAACCTTTTATCTAAAGATATGGTTGACAGACGTGCAATCTTATCGGTAAATGAATTTCCTGTGGACAATTCTTACGGGCTTCTGAGTAACAAGATGACTCGAAGGGTAACGAGTTAGGAGTATAGGTCAATGGAGAGTCAGACGTAAAGAGGAGTAGCTCCGTGTTCGGTGATTACCGATGGCCTGTTTCTGCTTTATGACATCTGTTATCATTTCTAATAATGGAGATACACGAGAAAGTGTATCCAAAGTACGAGATACAAATAGAAGCACGCGGATATGGAAAATTGCATCTATAAAGTAGTTTCTGGTCTTTGATTTTTCAATTTACTTAAACAAATTTCTTAGTCTAATGAAACAATAACAAGGAATCAAAGAGGTTTTTTCTTTTTTTTACGGTAACATGTATTACGTTGTCCGGAAAGTTTCTTTCGTTTTATAAGGAAATCATCGAATTTATCGAATTACGCATGATCGTAATAATAGAAACGGAACAAAATGGATCACGCGTGATTCAGTAAAATAACAGAAAACGAAAAATGTCGTGCGTCTGCTGTTTCCTTATAAAACGGAAGAAACTTTCCGGACAACCTAATACTAAACGTCCGCGTCATAAACCTCGAGTATTCTTTCGCTGCTGAATCTTCGGTACACGCTGCGCTATTTGCGTATTACTCACAAAAAAAAATCTAATACCAAGATTTCTAATATATTTAGCTCCCGCGAAAGAAACTAGAGTCCGGTAAATTTCGATGAAAAATTTCCACAAAATATATGGTAACGATACGAAATGAATGGTAGCGACGATCAGTCAAACGAAAGTATAGAGAATTCGAAGGATCGCTAGAGAAGAGAAGAGACGTATTTCCGTGGCGGAAGATCGAACAGGTACATTAAACGGAAATGGAAGACGCGTGACAGGTAAAGGAATAGGAGCACAAAGAAACTGGGCGGTGCCGGAGAAGCAAGGGAACGGTAAATGGCGAAATGCGGGCAACTCGACGAGTTAATTGCGTCGGAGTGAGCTAATGTAGTGGATGTACATTATCCATAATTTACGCCTACCTCGCACCACCGCCAGCTTAACTGATGTAAAATGCTCGGTTATAATTTTCGCCTCGCCACGCCTCGAAAGATCACGCTTATTTGTGGCTTTCCCCTTCGAGAAGCAGCAATCGTGACTGCGAATACATCACGATCGTCCTCGTTTTCATATTACCGGTTTAAATCGTTGCCGAAGTACGTTTCAACGCCGCTAAAATTTAGCAAGATGGGAAAATATCATAAAACATTGGAAATAATGTTTAACGCGAGGCGATAGGTTTGTCATTTTTCAAGAGACAATTTCTCTGTATCGATTCTACGACTCTTGACAGATTATCTTGCTTGGACGGATGGAATATAATAAATGAATAACGATACAAGAATTTAAATAGAATAAATCAACGAATTAATAACGAAGATACGTATAGTAAGACTACTATAGAACAGCGTGAAGAATATGATTAAAGACGGAGAAATGGATCCAGCAAAACTCAACAGTCGAACGTAACAATCGATAATCGCTCGAATCTGGTCGTAACGAGCATCCGCGATAATCGTCTCTCCTCATTTTCTTCCTTTGCGTTCGTACTTGAAATCGAGGCCAGCATAGATCCTTCGGTCGATCGACTCGATAAAGCTCGTTCACGTTCGAACCGGTCGCAAAGCCTCGAAACTTTCTACGAACATCCATCACGGACCGACTGCGGCTGAAACGACCGGTTTTTCGTCCATTTCGAGTCCTATCCGCCTAGACAAATCGCGGCCATCTGCTTCTTCGACGTGCATCCGACAGGTGCGTTCGACTTTTTCAATTCTCCACTTTCACTTTTCCTATTTCGAGGAATTTTCAAGGTGTATATACATCGATATGTAAGATTTGCCGATTACGGTAAGCGGAATACACTGCGATAAATAATTCAACGCGTGTATGTACTCGTAATTTCTGTAAAAATATAGTTTGCTACGTGTCTATCAAAGCGGAATTAATTTCTGAACCGATATACACTGGTGAATAAAACAACTGGTAATAAAGAAGGTTCATAAGACAAGAAGACACCATGGTCTTATGAAATGGATTCACATTTAACACTAAACCTACCACAGCGGTCAAATTGACCGCTTTCGAATTTCTACGCAAATTTTACCATATTTAAACGTCATCATATCGCTTCCTAATCTATGACTTTTCACAAAATATGCATACGATGTATTCTTCGGTATCAATTTCTAGTTTGCTTTTTTTTTCTAAGAAAAATTTATGGTCCTGCCTATCGCGAGCGGTCAATAAGAATACTTTAGCGTTAATAAGGACCACGAATAATTATAATATATACCACAGAATAGATCATCGTTACGAGTACGGTAAGAATCCTTCGCTACAAAAGTGGGAAAAATTCATAGCGTGTCAATTTCAAACTTTCCTCGATCGACCCATCGCCGTGGTCGAATTAAGTAGCTCAAATAGGTGAAATTAAATTAGATAATAAGATATTCAATAATTAAATCGAAATAGCACGTGATCGAAGATACGGCGGTTTTGCGAGCTACTTACTTGCTCACGATTTTACAAAGAATTCGTAGAAAAGGATTTTCTTTATTAAGAACGTCTTCTATACGTACGAATGCAGCGAATATGATTCGTCATTCGGTCGCTCGCGTCATCTATCCTAACGTAAACACACGCACGCGTATACACACAGATTCGCAATGGTCGCACGTAATGTGCTTCGGAAGCATGTCTTTCCGATAAGAAGACCGCAGTTGCAAACGGGATTTATCGATAAGCGCAGGATCAGAGTGTTTTAGATGGCGAAGCACGATAGCTGGAATTCCACGATTGTTGAGTTCGATACGAAGCATCCCGCGGCCGCAAGGCTCGGCAAGCAAGATATCAGAGTGGCGGCAGCCTCGATAGAAAGAAAAGTAGGACGAAGAATTCGATAGCGAGGACACCGAGGATCGTCGAGTCCGATACCAGGCATATCAAGATTATGAGACTCGGTACGGCAAACACCGGGCTTGTAGAATCCAATATCGCGGAAACTAGAGGTTATGAAGGTCTGAAGGAAAGACACTTGGCGTAACGAGATGTAATACAAGGGAGAAGAATCAAGATCACGAGAGTCAATATTGAAATTACAGCCTCTGGTATCCGAACTAATGGGGACAGGCGGCAGAACTGTCCGGACAATGGAATTTTCGGATAACGGAACGAGAAATAAATTTGATATTTACCGATCCCGTATCCTTTTGGCTGCTAAATCACACGATTCTTTCAGCGTAAGTAACCGCGGAGGGTTACATCCCTTTTATGCTTCGAACCATCGAGGTCCGTTTTCGAATGCCACGAATGTTTCGGCACGAGAGGGAATTCTTCTCATTACCATTTTCCGTCTCTGTTTCCATTTGTATAAAACCGTCGTTACTATCGTCTTTATCGCGGTCGAGCCATTTCATTACATCAGTATATTCGACGTTGTTCTACCGTTGCCAGCGTCAGACGAATCTCCGCGCGCTTTAGACAATCTCCAATATCGTGTTCTTGTTTCCTAAGGTCCGTGATCGTGGCTCCTCCGACATCCTGTATTTTTGCTAATTCCCTTCCAATCACGCCGCCTTCGAGTTTCTTCACTATCTCGTATTTTGCTTGGACAGTTCGAACGCGATTAGTTTCATACTAGCTTCTTGTATTCAGCATTCACCGAATCGGATAAAGGGAAGAATATATCGTGTATGAAGACTAATAAAATATGTACATATTTGAAACGGTAGATGGCATACGTTATCGGGAAATATTATGTTCGGATAAAGGCGACTCTACTGTATTTGAACCGGGAGTTCTGATACATTATGCAGCAAGATGTTGCTGTTCTTTTGGCATTGAATAATCTAATTCGACATAATACGGTGAGAAAGATTATTTTCCGAAAACTTAAAGCGAAAAATATACGACGAGATACACAACGGTAAGAGGAGGAAAACGATGGTTCATCGATACGCGTGGCTGATGAAAAATTATTCGAATCTGCCGAGAACGTCGCAAGCGTATAAAATTTCTACGAAAAATTACGAGTTAGTCAGTTCGATCATTATGCAGTTAACGTGTCACATAATCCTGACGTTGAGTATTTTATGCACGGAACCCGATGACCTCAGGAATTCTTCATATGCATTCTTCCACGATTCTGATATTTCTTGCGAAGGAATGTTAGAATTTACGTCGAGCGAATAGGTGGTGTTCGGTCTAGTTATACCGAGTGATAAATGTGCAAAACGAAAGATGAAAGAAGAATATCTGCAGCGAATACTCCAGATCACAATGCGTATCGAAGATCTGAAAAAGTCTAAACGCCTTTGGAAAAATATTCGTATGCAACGAAACGTGGAAACAAATAACCGGAGAAAGTGCACGCACGAGCATAAACGGCCAGGGAAAATGGATGCAGGCGTCGGTTGAGGGAGAGTCGGAGTTTAGATCAGTTAGTTGGAGTTGAGAGTTCAGCGCGAGTGTCAGAATTTTTGACAGAGCAAGAGAAAGTTTCGCTATGATATTTAGTATCTAGTTGCTGTCATGTTAGTTGCGTGTTGGTAACGTTTTCACGTTTGATGTACCTAACCGCTTGTATTATACAAGTACGAATTTGTTTCTGCAAAAATGGCTCTTAATCTTAGAAACAAAAATATTCGACAAAATTTATCAATATATATTTATTAATATATTGATAATCGATGAAGAAAGAATTTCTTCTCGCGCGTTAAAACGCGATTTGATTCTAATCAAATTAAATATACAATTAACATCTTAAGTAATAATATTTAAATATTAATTATATATTAATTTATAATATAATACTTAAATATCAATTAATTTTTCTATATTCCAATACGTTTATCGCTTTATTCCTCGATCCATCTTTTCTATCAAATTTTGGTTGTACGATAATCTTTTTCGCAGATTCTAGGCTTCCTAATTGCACAGACATCCGAAAATTCACGGCTCAAGATATTTCTTTTATCTTAACCGCCTACGATTCTGCAAATCCCCATATTTTCTATTTTACAACTCAACGGCAACTTAGATATTCCTCTACCCTAAATTCTCTAGCCTTAAACAACCTCGGTCCTCGACTTTAGCCGTCGCGTCGTAGAATCGGATGCCGTGACTCTAAAACCTCTACCTTCCACTTCCATGATCCTAAGATCCTCGCTATATAGTCTATCGCACAGGCTCTCGGTCCTCAGCATCCAACTTTCGAACTGGAGCGCGCCATGGCTGCATGCCATTTCTCCGATTCGAGGCTCCCATATCAAACCGCGTCACTATAGAAATATTCTAGACCACACAATCTCGGTCTACCGTTAACTATGTTCAACTACACGGCTGAGCTGGACGGTTAAACGTCATGAAACCGTAAACCAGATGCAACTATTCCTAAAGCCCTGAATCACGCATAGCAATAAATCATTGGAAATTCGAAATAATTATCCTTTCGATAAACGAGTCGAAATTGGAAATAATTAGTCTTTCGATTAATCAGACAAAATGTCAAATCAATGCGTTTTTAATAAGTTGGTGAAAATTCGAAATAATCATTTTGTCAATAAGTTCAGCAGAATTCTGAATATTTGAATCGGCAAACTTTCTGTTTATCAATTTTGTACTTCGGCAATGCGGCAATTTGACGGTTGGAAACGTTAAGATTAATTTCCAACAACATATTTTTCTCGACATTCGACGCCATACTTTTTTGCGATATCTTGAAATTATTCGTGGAAATAGTCGAAGCGTTTGGAATATCTCGGGATGCATGCGCATGAATTTCCAGCAGGCGATCGTACCAACGAGCCACCATTAAGTTCGTCGAAATGAACGTTCCACACGAGCTGTAAAGACGTACTAGCTATAAAATGTGCGTGCCGCGGCTGCAATTGCTGCATCAAACGTGAGCATTAATTTCAAATACAACATCCAGTTTCTAACTTGCACTTTCTCGTTCTAGCCTGCAATTCCAGCAATGAAATATCCATAGGTACCACCTGACGCGACGTTATAGTTAGAGAAAAGAAGGAAATAATGAAAGAAACGCGCTATTATCAGCCAAATTTGCCACCAGAATAATACGCTGATAATACGTAGAATTAGAAGTCAAATCGATTAATTAACTTAACGCTTTCGACTAATTTCTCAATTTTTGTATCAAACAGTCTTTAATCCATTATATAGAATAGCAATATCAAATTCTGTCTGACCAACAGTTTCAATAATTACTTGAATTATAGAAAAATAAATAAATAAATAAATTATTACAAGCCATCTACTAGAATTCTAGAATTCACGAAGATAGATACCAGAGTACGCACCATCCTCTCGTTTGGTCATTAAATTACAGAAAATTCCAAGCATCGTTTCTAATCAGCTTAAAACTGATATCAGCACCGTATTCTAAATTACCTTAAAAGTTCCAAAAATTCGCAAAGGTATCAGATATTTCCCAATTTCGATTGTTAAAACGCCAAGACTCGAGTTTTATAATTTCAGAAAGATTTACACGCACGTTGCGCTTTGCAGCAATCACTAAAGGGCAAAGTACACGAAGATCCGGTTCTAACTCGTGGAAACGAGTCTCCCACAGGGAAGACGGGACAAATGGACCAGAAATTGGCGCGTTTTCCCGCGGGGTTGCGGTCCGGATCGTCGCGATATTTCAAATCCTCGTGCCACACTCGCGTGCACGCTCCATGGCGAGCCGTAAAACATAGCGAGCGTTCCTCGCGCGGATCGCGTTGTCGGGAATGCGCGGTTACATGCTACGAATGAATTACACAAGGCAGACACACAGCTGTTGCAACCGTTTCTTCCGCGATCAGACGCTTCCAAATAATCCGACGTGGCTGATTTTATTAGCAAGCTTTGCGCCTCTCGTTCTTCCTCGAGCAAACGTTGCTCTTTTTGTCTTATCGAAATTACAGAGAAACAACATACCGCCAATTTAGAAACGGTAGAACCTCGAATTCGTAACTGCAATCGAAGAGCAACAGTTTAATTCTTCGAGTTGTGGAGGTTTCCATTTATCGAAGTTTTCGAGTAAGTAGGGAAATTTTTACGAACGAAAATTCGACTCGCTCTTCGTTTTATAGATATTCAAGGACGCAGAGACACGTGACAAATTTAAATTGAAGGTAGAAACGATGCGCATACGCTTTTCACTTGAGCGACGAAAAACAACGTGTTTGCATGGGAGGAGCAAAAGCACGACAAAGGACGATACATAGTTTTCTCTGTTATTTCAGTTATCTGGTCTCAATTAGTCTGTAATTTAAGTTACACGGGCAAAGTAACGCAGCTAAAAAAATAACTCCAGGTGGAGGAAGTTAATATTTCGACTTACAGAGATCTTCTTACAGCGGACAGCAAGAGAACGAATAAAATTCTATAGTCTTATGGAATTTTGTCGGATTACAGAGGTTCGTAACAGCGAGGTTCTATCGTAACACTGAAAATATCATTCCTCTCGGAAGCAACCTCTAACGACACCGCCAAACGTATGTTACTCTCGATAACCTACTGTTAATTAATAACTTTTTCATTCTAAATTGAATGATCAATATTACGAACGAATAACGAAAAGAGCCTCGAATAATGTCAGAAAAAGGAATATGAAAATACCTTCCTGCGTTTGCTCGTTAACGTCCCTCTATTATACTTCGAGGAATCAACTTCTACCAACGTCAGCAAACGTCATCGTGCTCCTGATGTTTTCCTTTTTTCGCGTCTCTTCGTAAAACGTTCACACGCCGGAACAGCGAAGCTCTATTATCTTGTTGCGATTCTGCCGAAAATTGTCCTACTAACTCGTAAGAAAAAGGAAAAACACGGATCGATCGCCCTCTCTCTCTCTCTCTCTCTCTCTCTCTCTCTCTCTCTCTCTTTTGCTTGGCCTCGCGCGTGTATCAAAAGCACACATTCGCGCGCGCGAAAATCTCGCAACGAGTAAAACTCAGTCCCGTCATCACGGATTTTCCATATCGTGAACCGCTGACGGACGTAAGCGAATATTTTCGCGCGTACGCGCCAACAGCACGGCCGGATGTACATTTTGACGGACGTACGTTTTCGCCGGAAAATGAATCGGCCTCGTCGACTGTTTCCTCCGCGAGCTTTCGATCCGCTCTACCGTGCTGGTAAACGGCTCGCGAATCGCGCGAATAATTTCTCCACGCTGGTTATAAACAGCCAAGAGAATGGATGATTGACAAGGGAAATTTCGTTTCGTACCGTTGTTCCGCTTGAGAATGGGTTTGTCTGCCGGATGAAAGTTTCTTTTGTGCAAGGCAAGGTTTTGTATCGTTTGGCTCCTGAATGGGGCTGATCTTTTTTTCAGCGGCGATGAAACGTATTGAAAGTTGGACAATCGATGGAATTTCTACGACTTATTCTTCTTTCCTTTTATTTCTTTATTACGATGTCGCATCAAATTTTAAAGCTATTAGCGATCGCTATTATATCGCGTTACTGCGTGTTATTGTACGACGTTGTAGCATATTTCTTTCTTTTATTTGTACTTAATATCGCATACGTCAGCAAACGTCAGGTTCGAATATTTATTAGAACGCAGTAATAAGACGCTACTTGTGAATTATGCTCGTGCAGAGTGTGGTTTTGGGCTATGACATTTATCTATATATATTTTTATATATTTTAGCTTCTTATTGCTAGTTTGTGTTTTCTTTACTATTTTAAGTTGTTCCACAAAGGATATATTTTATATATATATTTTCTTTTTGTTTAAATATTTTTTGATAGCAGAAGGACGTTTATCTTCCAGTATATGTTTTATAGACAGTTTTACGATTATTGCAGAGTGGCTATTTCTTTGGGGATTATTTTTTAAAGAATCGATCTAGGTAAAGGAACAAATTGAAACTCACTAGCTATGTAATATTTGATGCGACGATCAGATCTTGGCAAAATGTTTCTGTAACTTTGACAGACACGAAACAGTTACAAACATTAATTTGCCTATCGTTATCTTTGTTAAAATCGACATACTAAATCCCTCGATTATCCGAATTTCCAATTCACCAGACTTTGCACGCACATTGTCTGGACATTAATGTTATCCGAATATGCTAGAAAACTCTTCTATAAATCATATTAATTTACGTAGCTCATTCCTAGTATCTCATTTACCTTTATCTTCATCCTCTTTTGTCCAGGCTGCAGTTGCGTATTATTATCAAGCCACCGGACCGAATATTACACCAACAACATATCTCAACTTTCCGCCAATAATGCCACGTGAACGTGTCCATTGGAAAATTGCGAGAGCTTTAATTGCGCAATAATGACGAGAACCGATCTAATAGCTCAACAATCCCAACGCTCTTTTCCAAATTGTTCGAAATTTCTTCCAAAACCAAAAGCCACGTTTCAAAAAGAAAAGAAAAGAAACCAGAGTAGAAATTGTTTGCAACACTACGTTTCCCTTTCCTGTGTTTCACCAATGGAAACGAAGCTATGTAAGAGTTTGCAAGAATCGTCGATACGACGACGTCGGTAGACTGCAAAGGATTAACGAATAGCCTTTCGTCGTAGCTTGCCAGCGTTATCACGTGCACACATAATCGTGTGTGCGTGTGACGTGTTGGAAAGAGCGGAAGCGTCCAAGAAGGACACCGGCAACTCCCTTTTCGACGATGCGATGTAATGCAAAAGTTTGACAGCGGGCGAGAACTCGCCTTGCTATGCCTCCCAACTATCCCTCTAATCCGATTAATCTAGAGAAACAGAGGAACACGCGCGTGCGAGCGAGTTGCACGCTTTGCATACGTCTGCCCGAATCGATATGCATAATGCATACACGGTAAAAGGTAGCGAGAGAGAGAGAGAGAGAGAGAGAGAGAGAGAGAGGAATGGAAGGCGACGTCGATTCATCGTTGAGCAAGCAACTGTTCGGATTTCATTTTCGCGCCTATCCTATCCTGCATCATATATATGGGCACGTGTGGTCAATAAAAATCGCCAGCGGAATTTTTCTTCGCTCGTAGCGCAGCTCCGGTGAAAGAGAACTCGAAGGCGTGTCGTTCGAGCGTGATTCGAAATAATCGTAATATCGAAATCGTTGAAGTGGCTAATTATCTTGGTTAATTATTTCGTCTACTATTATTTCATTCGTATCATTTCATTTCCTTGGCTCGCGGCTTAAGATCATCTCTCATTTACGTTTCATCTGCGTACAGTGTGTGCTTCAATCATATTTATATTACCATGTACGATTACCTTGGGATGGTACAATTTCCTATGGTACGAAGAAGAAAAGGAGTTAGAATAACGAATAACAGATGTACGACTAAGAAGAGGAAAAAGATATGCAAATATGTAGGGAATTAGGCAGGCGAGGGACCTTAAATTATAGTAGCACACTAGGAGTTAAATAATTGCAACGTCTTAACTTATAGTAAAGTCCAGAGACTTTATGAGATCGACTCGTTCGGAGATTCTATTTGCATAGTTGCATAATCTTGCGAGGTGATCGCCAAATCTGAAACCAGTGGAGTAGAGGTGAACGAGGAAGACCAAAGTATTGCGTTCGTTGATGATTTCAAGTAAAACAGAAATGTCAGCAAACTTTCCTCGGTGTTCTCCAGTGTCTGCGGATTCAATACGCGGAGTACGTGGACGTTGATTGTTTATGTAAATTCATAATTTTATTATCCACGTACAGTCTAATTATATCAAAATGATTGATCTCTGATATTTCGTGTTTATGATTACCAAAAGCCATGAAATATGGAAAATGTCTTCGATAATATGAAATAGTATTTTGGTAGAAATAAATTGGTAATTCATTCGTACGTTTATGCACAACATATTTAAGTATATACTCGAAGATACATTAAAAATATTTCTGATGTTAAGAGAATACACACTGCACATACTCGTACACGCGTGTGCAGGTTTTAGGTCCTACGAGTGATCAATAATTTTCAAGATATTCTATACTCGAATCTTGTAGTATCCGAAATAGCTGAAGCCGTCCGCGGTATTGTTGACCTAGATCACTGAAGCGTCGGTAGATGGAATGGTTGAGTATGATCACTGATTTTCAGAGCGTCGAGAGTCACACTCGTACATCGTGTATTCGTGTACAATAACTGGTCTGTAACACCCTGCCCCCGTTTGTATTTTCTCTTCTCTTCAATAAATAACTGGCGTATGTCGCATTTTTATATTCGCGATTTACTACTGCTATTTTTCAAACGTTGGATATATCGCCTTGCGACTGCTACAATATTCTAAGGTCAATTGTCGGAATCGTATTCTTCTTTTGCGTTCTTGGTTAACAGAGAATATAAACTGTACAATGATAGAACGTGTTCATTTTTTCCCGAATTTCGCGGATGTCAGGTTATCTGATCTTCCGAGTATTAAGAAAATAACAATATTCAGGATATAGGCAAAAAAGGAAAGGGTTAAATATTCGATGAAAAAATAGAGATATAAAGTTAGATCGCGTCGATGAATAATAAAGTTCTATTCGTTGTTCGAATAACGAGATGCGAGAATCTATTCGAATTCTTTCTCGTTCTCTTAAATTCTACGCGATCACGAGAACAATGGCAGGAAAAAATCTGTTAAAAAACGATGCGGCGAACGCGACAAACGCCGGCTTGTTTCCGCTGTAAAATAATTCAACGGGAATTCAATCCCTTTCCCCGCCCCGTGTTCTCGCATCTTTTGCTCCCTGTCGTTCTCAAATTACATCGCATTGACGCGGAATTACAACACGTGTAAAAAGCAACGGGAGGTAAAGGAAAAAAGACGCCGAGCAAACAATCAAGTTGAGCTTTCCACGGGAAGTCACCGGGCTTTTCAACGCGATACGTTTATCTTCGACACGGTTAACGAGCCACACTTTTCCCCGTATTAATCCATCGTAAACATCGTTCTTCTCGAACCGGTCGCTTTTTTCCTGCGGTAAATTTCGCTATCTTCTTCCCTTTTTATCCGCAGTTGAATTCACCAACGAGCAAATTTTTATTAAATTACGTCTTGCAACAAACACATCACCTGCGACTAGTTTATCGAATTCTATCAAACATTTTGTACGAGACTATGGCAACAACTTTGCAAACAGTTTTCTCAACCGAGAAGTTTCGAACGAAAGATAATAACTATATTTAGTAACAGTAAACAGAATAATGGAGTAATAACAATATGAAAATTTAACTAACGAGCATCGAATGTATTATATTTTCCCCAAATTTCGTTAAACTTACACCCTTCATTTACTCAAAAACCACCTCTGTTAACTTTCTACTCTGAACTTCGAACCGTAACAGCTTGATCTATATAAACTATGAACTCAACTCTATTCTTGACTGATACGCTCGCTCATATTCCCCGACCATTTATCGTCGTACACGTACTCTACCTCGTTCATTCGATACTGTCATTTCTAGAAGACATTCAAACGCGTTCGCACCGGGGTAGTTCACCCTGCGTTCGTGCTGCGGTCTCAAGCGCTCGCTCCGCTCAAACGTTCTTCCTTCGCACCTCTGACACTCTGGGAATTTTCCCGCGTGACAATGCAGCGGTAGGAAGGAAATTTTGTAAAATGTATTCTGGCAATTCTTTGACAGACACTCTTCTATAAACTAAATATATACAGGGTGGTTGGTAACTGGTGGTACAAGCGGAAAGGGGGTGATTCTATGCGAAAAAAGAAGTCGAAAATATGGAATAAAAAAATAGAATAAAAAAAATATAGAATAAAAAAGTCGGATAGTAAGTTAATAGGTAGGAGAACACTTCGGTCACATTGGGTGTTTCGATACATAATGTTGATACATAACGTGAATCGAGACAATGATCTACAGTGAGATCCGTTATAACGAAATTCAAATTTAAGAAAATTCAAAGTCGATTTTCTCGAAAACAAAGCCTCGAACGACAAATTTTTATTCTATATTTTCCACTTCTTTTCTCGCGTAGAATCAGCTCCTTTCCGCTTGTACCACCAGTTACCAACCAGTTACCTGTATATATACTTGGAAACGCGAGTGTATTTCGACTGTCATATTCTTCCAATAGCCGCCTCAAAATTACGATGCGATGTAGAATGCGCGGCAAATTGATGAAACGAGCGAGCAAGCAGTGGATGGAGATAAATTCGCGACGAAAATTTGACGCCGGCCATTTGCTGGCGTTATTTAGAAAATCACGCGCGCCACGGCTAGCGAATCGGTGAAAGGTTTTTGTTATCGAGGCTGAAACGCGCGTCGCTGAAAGCGCTCTATAAATAAATATTTATCGTGAGATACGCAACGAAACGTTCACGAGGCCGGATATAAATTCGACGGGAAACTCACGGTCCGGCGGGAAACTTCGATAAGCTTATCGCTATATTTACTAGCGCTGCAATAACTCTGGAAAATATGCGCCAGGGTAGGAAGGAGCAACGAAGAGAGAACAAAGAAGGGGTGTGGGCAAACAAGGAAGAACTAGCCAGGGGTAAATTAACCCCGATACACGGTCAACACTTTTCGGCTCTGTTCATTTTAGACCGCGTCTACAGCGATCGTGATAAACTTTCCTCCTCTTTCTTCGACCTTTTTGCATGCAACTTACGTTCGGCGTGGAATTTCGCGACGAAGGTAACGAGCAGACTGTGGATATTCGTGAAAATCCATGTTCTCGTGAATACAGCTTAGGAAATCGAAAACTAAGCAGGCAATTGTTTTACTTACGAGATATTACAAACACTGCTATATTTTTTTCGAATATCTGACAGATATCTGCAGTTGGCGCATTTCAAATTCACGAGAATTCAAAGCCAATTAGCAGATTTTCTCTGCGATTCGAAAATTATTCTCGAATATCGTAGCAGCCAGAAGACTACAAGTATCTTAAATGTTCTAATTCTGGAATACGAGAAAGGTCCGTTCTAATTGCTATATAGTCGCGACTAATTTAGATTCGTCCGACCTAGAGAAATCTCTTGCGCTTTACTCAGGCATAATTTAAGTTTGATTTAGTCCGGTCTAGTCTTAACCCAATTTACTTTTGCCCGATCTACTTTAGCCTAAGCTTACTTCAATTTAGTGTAGCCTAGCCTAATCCAGTCGCTCGTCCTAAGCCATGACCATTATCATAACACGAACTCGCATTAAGACAACGTTATACATCTGTCTTAAATAAACTCGCAATCGCTTTTCTACACGAGTGTCGCATGCATAAAATGGCTTCTGAACTGCGTCAGTTTGTAAGATTCTCATTGGAAACTAGAAATTTCTTCTCGAACGAGAAGTTGTTCGTGCGAATCGAATTCCAAGTAAATAAGAAATTCAGAATGCCCGACATTGTCTGATTCTATTTTCGTTCGACGAATTAGCAGAAATTCGTTGAACTTCCGCAGATACAAGTCTCCGTGTTACAGGATGCGAACGGAACTCGTAAGTAAATGAAAGCTTCTCAACGAAGAAGCTTTTCGTACGTCTAGAGATGAAATTTTCGGCAAATTGTATAGCTCGCGACGTAAATAAATTACAGTCTCGTTCGATAAATCAGTGAAAATTCTACGGACCACTGCGAACACAGAATTCCATGACACACGGGAAGCTTCGAGCGAATATAAATTTTGCAATTCGCATCACGACCACGAAATTTAATCAAACGATTACTCAAACAGTCCCTTGAACGAAGCAATCTCCCGCGAAATAGAAAAATCCTTCGCTACAAACAAAACTCTTGTCAAACAGAAACTTGGCGATCCTCGTACGTAAAATTTTTACCAACGAATCGCTGGAAATAAAACGGCGAAAGGAAGAGTTCTCCGAAAGACGAACTTTCCACACACGCGAACGAAGCTGCAGCTAAATTAAAACCTCACGATTCGCTCGATAAGCGAATTGAACTTTAACCAAACGAAACAATCGAAATCCATCAACCTGTCTCCCACGCTACACACACCCGAAAACACACAATCTCATGCACACATATGCAGAAAAAAAAAAAAAGGAAAACTCTTGAATTCCAGGAGCAAACAGACGAGGCGTGTGATAGGATGGCCACGTGTCGATTTCGACTCGGGATTGGTTGACGATTGGTTGCCAACAATCCGTATTTTCCCCAGACAAATCAATTCTCTATTATACAGTGACTCTTATTAATATTCCAACACCATGGTATCGGCGTTAAACGAATAAAATTTATGTTTCTATTAGTCGGAACAAGTATCGCAATTTGTCGCGTTAAAATGCAATTAACTCGATGACATTATTATGAAGGAATAATATATACGGTGGCTCTAAATTCGTCGTACGATTAAAGTCAGGCGGATGCCAGGGCGCAAAATAAGATAAAAATCGAGAAGCAGGTTTGAAAACTTGTCGAGTACGTGTAAATTGCTTAATTGCAATTAGACGAGAATAGACAATTGGCAGGAAATTATTCTATCGGCGAAAGTAAGCGGAAAATGTGGAATAAAGTTTGTTCGTTTAGAGACGAGCCTTGTTTTAAAGAAAATACAGTTTGAACGTGTGTACCTTGCCAAACAATTACACGCGCACTTGGCAAATTTTCAAACCCGATTTTCTCGAAAACGCTGCCTCGCAATTTTATTACTCTCCGCTTTCCTCTTATTTTACTTGTTTCACTTCGTCCTTTATCGTTTACGGAAATAACCCGTTACGCTATTACAGTACACGAACTTAATATACATATTTCCATGTAAGAGGATCAAGCGACTGCGACTGCGACTAGAAAAATCCAATTTCCTGATAGTCAAAATTCTCGGTAGTTGAAAGAAGATTCGAAGAAAAAACGGATTATCGATATGAACGGCCGTATGATTTACGCGAGTGCGGTGAGCAGACTCAGTTTCGCGAGGTTGAACGTCGAAAATTTCACGATGCCGCAGATTTCTCGTAGGAACGTTAATTTTGAAACTCTCCTCCCTTTGAGACAGCCTACGTGTTCATCGAACACTTTACGTACAAATAAGACGTCGCGAAGCTGTGCTCCGCTTTGCAGCGCTGCGAGGCGACGATCGGACAAGGGAATCGATCGATCGATAGCCGCGTGACACGCGATACAGATTTTCACAGAATTTCTTCGCTTCGCCAGTATCGCGAATTTATGACCGCCGCGTATATAGAGAAAAAAGCACGAGGATGAAACAAGAAAAACTCTTGCGTAGGAGGAGCAAACAGACTGGACGCGTGACAGGGTGGCCACGTGTCGATCTCGATGCGGTGAATCGCGACGGTGGTCGCCAACAATTCGCGTGTTTTCCCGGGACAAATCAATTCTCGATGGCCGCCGTCGTCGCCGCGTCAGGCTAAACTCATCGGGAAATGGAGAAGCCTCGGCGAGCCGCTTTTCCGTGTCGATTGCACTCCGCCAAATGGAAATACCTCCTCCTTCCACCAATTCTCTGTTTCTCCCTCCCCTGTCTTTCTCTGTCTCTCTTACTCTTATCGTAGGTCACCGACACGACGACAACCACGAAATTCTGTTGCCGCGCCGCGGAATCGATTTATCTACATGCTATCGAAAACACGGCCAACCGTGCCCCACTGATTCTCCTCTTGCACGCTTTTCTCTTCGCTGGTTTCCTCTGATCGAAAACCTCGTTGAACGATTTCTTATCGCGCGGAGAAAAGGTGAGATTGCGCGGAGACAGGCGCGTTTACCGTTGGTTTTTGGAAATTGGATTTCAAGTTTCAGATTGTTGTATCGGGGGATTGGCGAAGCAAAGGTGGCGGGTCTTTCAGGGGACAAGAGTCTCGCTGCTGATGGATTTGGAGAAGCGTGAAAGGGCGGCGAGGAAAATTCGATTGCTATTCGCTTGTGTTTGAGAAAAAGGAATCTCGAATGGAACGATTTGGAAGTGTTGTGCCGCGAACGAGATGCTTGCGCGAAACAAGCTTTTCGATTGCACGTTTTTTGTCCGCTGCTTCTACTTACGTAAAATGCTAGCGCGTTCGAGCGTTGCCTTTTCTAGTAATAAATTGCTTCCCGGACATTGGTTACGGAGAATGCAGGATGAAAGGGCGGCCAGAGTATCCGCTAACTTTCGCGCAGAAATCGCCAAGATTCGATCGATATCTGCTTGCGTTTGAGAAGCAGGAATTTCCATTTTCGATGGAAAAATTCGACCGTGTTCTTCCACGAGCAAGAGGTTCGCGCGAAGGAAGTTCTTCGGGTTTGAAAGTTCTTGCGTGGCTTGCGCGTTTTTTCTGTTCCTATAAAACGGTACCACGTTCGATGATCGCGTTCTCTTCTAATAAATTGTTTCCTGGCCTGTTAGTTTTAGAGAACGTAGGACGAGAGAGTCTTTGCGATGCAATCACCGAGATTCGATCGATGTTTGCTTGTGCCGGAGGAAGAGGAATCTTGGGTGGAAAAATTTGAAAGTATTTTTCTATGCACGCTTGCGAGAAACAGTGCGTTTCGTTGATTTTAGATTCGAAGAAGCTCTTTATGGAAGAATCGGAGGAGTTCGATCGTGTTTCGAGGAGCTGGAACGACGATGATGCCAGTGTCGAGCCGAAAAATTTGAAGCTGCTTCTGCGCGTGAAAAAATATCCTCCTATTTGTATAAGGTAGCAGCTTGAAATTCCGGCTTACGTTTCCTAGAAAACAGACGTTGGAAAACGGAGTTCCGTTGGCGTTAGTTTCG
Organism: Bombus confusus; assembly: GCA_014737475.1. Classification (NCBI taxonomy): domain Eukaryota; kingdom Metazoa; phylum Arthropoda; class Insecta; order Hymenoptera; family Apidae; genus Bombus; species Bombus confusus. The sequence continues at coordinate 5,485,614 of JACXIV010000015.1, forward strand.
AAGAACGTAAAGCGACCGAGCGAAGAATCTCTTTGTATCTCTTTGTGGAGAAATCGGTGGAATTCGAATTGGCGTTTGATCGTGTCCCGTAAAGGTGGAATGTCAACAAATTTGGAACAAAAAGACCCGCGAGAGCTTCCATTTTCCGCGTGAAAAGCATCCGTGATTGGAATGGAAAAAGAACGAAACGACGCTGAAGGTGTAACAATGAAATTCTCTCGTTAAACCATTACAAAGTCTCATAAATAATATGAAAAAATGCGCACGCAATTGGAAACGATCGTAAACCGCTTTCGAAAGCCGAACGTATGAAACACCTGCTCTGGATAACGGAAATGCAACATGGAATAAACGAAAAATCGCGTGTTGAATAAAATTCCACTGTGCATCGATCATCTTCGCGTGAATTTTTCTCGTTAAAGCGTTCTACGCGATATTAGCCTAAGCTATTCTATAGCCAGTCCATGGAAACTCGCGTACCTGGCTTTCAAACGCGCTTATTTCGACGGTTCGCGATCAAAGAAGCACGCGCTCGAATTTTCCCCGCGGAAAAAGAGAATTTTTTCGCAAGCAGAGAACAGAGGCACGCTGAAAACCGGTGACACAGTTTTTTCATAGAGTCCGTCGGATCGAATATCAATCGGAGCCGGTGAAAAGGGACTGGGATTTTTCGAAGGGCAAAAAGGGAAAACACGCGAGAGAGGCAAGTTTCGTATGGAGAAGCGTTCGGGTCGGATATGAAAGTGGCGATAAATCGAGCATGAAGAATTCAAGGCGGCGTAATAAACGCGATAGGATTGTCGCGGGAAACGGGGTAAGAGCGGCAGTTTTGCTGAAACTACGCTGGCCTGGCGAGAATTTGAAAGGCTGTAGGCGATTTCCAAGCTCGTAAGAGCACAGAGCAGAGATGCACACGGTTTATTGGATCCCAGGGCTCATCTTGTCCGTGCAATGAGAAAGTAGCGACATGACGGGTCCATGAAACCTTGCCATCTCGCGACTTAATCCCTCCAACTCTCTCGTAAAATCGTTGGCCACCCAGCTATTGCGCCGTAAAAATTAAACCTAAGTAAAGAAATCGCAGCGAGCGTTACCTTCTTATATAAGATCGTGGATAACAGTTTCGCGACGAAGTCTCTCCTGTACGATCGATGGGCAAAAGCACCTTTTCATCGATCATCGCGAACGCTTAACCCTTTGCGGACGACGGGCAGATACATCTGCCCGAATCTGTTCACAGTTTCGGGACACTTATTTTCAAATGGTTCACGTTCGTATATTTTTCTTAGCGATAATTGTACGCTTATTTACGCATCGGTATAGTAAACTAAACAATGTTATGTGTTTGACGAAAGAAAGTTACAAATCTTTAGCGATGAAATCCCATCTTATCTTTAACGCCACAGTCAAAGAAGAAATATCCAAATTCAGCAATAGATATAGCGCAAGAGTTAACAACCACCCAAACCCTCTAGTCACTCAATTACCTGACACGACGTATCAGATCCGCAGGCTAAAAAAACGCTATCCCCTAGATTCAAGCACCAGATTCAATTAGAATCAAACGTGCGATAAACTCTTTATACTCGTGACATTGTAACACGCCAGAAGAACTTACTAAGAATTCTTTTTTTTTTTAAGAATTGATTGTAACTATCTCTAAATAAAATAAAAAAAAATCTTTAACTCTAACTCTAACTCTAACTAAAAAATCTAAACTCGTGGTGTAGGATGATGGTTGAGTCGGAAGGAATTTCAGTCTTTCAATGGCATTACCACACGAATCTACAAACTCTTTATATATTTTTTGCGAACAGGAAGAAGCAAAGACCGTGTGGTATGTTCCAATTGGAAAATCAAACGTGGAAGAAGAATTATCGTATTATCGTGCTTCTTGTTCGGCTAAACCGGCTTTGCACATAGGCGACTGTTTCGAAAGATACCACGCCATGCAAGAATATAAATCAAATCACGTTTTCTTGGATATTGACCAAAAATTGTGTTGTATTTAAATGAAGTTTTAGCTTTTATAACGCAAACGTTCAACGCGTATATTTCCTCAACTGCGCGTGACAATACCTCTCGTCCACAGCGACGCTCGCCCGCCGAGCGGCTCCGTCCGCAAAGGGTTAAAGTCTGAAATTCTTCGAATTTTTCATTACGTTTCACATTACGCTATAACAAACGTTCCGCCCAAATTTAATATTTTACGACACACCCCATCAAACGAATCTCCGAGAGAAACAACGTGGAAAGACAAAGAAGAAGAAAGCGGTCCCTCGAGACAAACGCGTTTCGCGAAATTTAAAAGAGTGTTAATCGCACTGCGCTCTTAACGCTAAACCTACCATAGCGGTCAAATTGACCGCCTTCAAATTTCTACGCAAATTTTACCATATTTAAACGTTATCAGATCGCTTGCTAATCTATGACTTTTCGTAAAATATGCGTGCAATGTATCCTTCGGTATCTATTTCTAGTTTGCTTTTCTTTCTAAGAAAAATTTCTAGTCTGTGCCGTAGTCGCGAGCGGTCAACAAATATACAAGAAGCGTGGGTTTAGTGTTAAAATTTTGTTTCGTACCGCGCTGTATCTCTGGCAATTTCTTCTCAAACGCGCACCTAACGATCCTTCTGCCCCTCTCGGTTCACGTTCCATCCATCTTCGACGTTTTACAATACGCTCCCCTACCAAACGACTCTCCAAGAAAAACAATCTCGGGAGGCAAAGAGATGGGATCTTCAAGGGAAAATATATTTCAGAAAATTCGCGATTAAACCGCGGGTGCATCGAACTCGAAGAACCTCTTGAGGACGTTCGCCACGGGAGACAGAAGGAAATTCCCTGGCGAAGAATATTCGACGTCGGGACAACCGGCAGGATTATAATGTCGCGGCAAACGGAGCACGGTCGATCGTTGGAAACGCAGCAATTTGTAGTTTGCGTCCGGGACCGTGAAAGCGGATTTACCTTTATTAGGGGAAACGTCGCGGTATGGCCGTGATCTTCCGCGTCTTTGTTCTTCCCGCGTCTCTACGCTGTCCATCGACTAACGTTCCCCGTACGCAAAACGTCACTGCAAAAACCTTCTTTCCTCGTGAAGCAAGCGCAGACAAGAAACGACTGGCACGGTGTTTTACGAAGAAGTCGGCGCAGCTCGTTGTTGCGAGATATTATTCTTGTTTTATGAGAGGTTTATTCGTTGTATTAGAATTTTATTAGGGTAGTCAGAATAGAACGTTTGAAATTTACGATTTTTCATTGAAATTTTCTGTAACAGATTTGTGTGTTTTTTTGGAGATTTCACGCGATAGAGAACAAGTGCTTTCTGATCTTTTCTTTTCTTTTCTTTCTGTTCGTAAGATAATCTCGTTAGGGGCACACGATTCAAAAGAGCTCGCTGTTACGTACGCGACAGCAGGAGAACGATGGCTGTTCACGATGGAAACTTCGAACTGTACTCACCTGAAACAGAGGACGAAAAGAAAGTTATAGTAGGTCGAAACGCGGTTTGAATATTTTCTACAATTTCCGCTATACATTTATTCCAATTTCGTCTTAACTTGACGTACCGATTTCACTACTCTTTCGATTCTTATATTTCTTTCTGCTACGAATATACATATTTTTTTACTTTATTCTATTTTATATGCATATATAAAAGAAAGTTTCTAACGAAATATACAACAAACAAACTATCCGTATCTACTTAAATCATTCGACAAAGTCTCTCCACCTCTAAAATAGAAAAGAAAAAAAAAACATTGTTTGACAGAAACATAAAGCTCTTATAAAGCTCTCCCGCCGAGATAACTATAAACGATGCATTCACCCTGCGACCCTTATTCGAACCCAAAATTTCTGACAAGCTTTGATCCTGGCCATCTTGCAACGTCTCGTCGGTCCTTCGAAAGCTTCCAAGCTCGTTACAGGCCTCCTTTGATCAGTCCTGAAACCCTTTTTCCTCTGTCTCTTTGAACCCAGTCAGATCATTCGGCAGTAAACCGGTGTCGCTGACAAACCCAAGCTAAAACCTGCAACGCCGCGTCTCCTGTTTCGTCCTTTGCTTCTATGAAATTTCGCGGACCAAAGCCATTTACGCTCGTCCCTATTCTGTTCCGTAGGGCTTGGATCGTAGTTCCTGATACCGAAGGGAGAATTCTGACGCAGTTAGAGACGTCTCCGGGTACAGAGCACAACGTCGTCGTCTTATTGGACACGGTCACCACTGTAGGGTGAATCGACTTTCGACCGAAAGGACCCTCTCCGTCGATCGAAACATCCAATTCGCGACAGTTACTGCCCCGTAATAAGATTGTCCGCCTCGATTTCGTCGAGTCGACTTCGCAAACTCGAGATGACACGGCGAAATTGCTCCTACGTTGTTTCGTCTCCACTTGCCTCTCGTCCTTTTGTTTTCGTCATAGGAAAAGTTTTTACACCATACTTGGTGGTTTCCATTCGCTCCATGTTCAACACTGCTGTTTGTACGCGTTTTGCGAAATGAAAATTACATTACGAAGTGTGTTACCGAAATAAAGCAGCCTAAATAGTCATTGAAATAAGATGGCGCGTGTTGCGGTTATTGGTTATATGGACAGAGGAACGCGCGGATAAATTGTAAGATAAAAAAGTATTTTTAACGAAGCAGTGTATACAGGGTGGCTGGTAACTGGTGATACAAGCGGAAAGGGGGTGATTCTACGCGAAAAAAGAAGTGGAAAATATAGAATAAAAATTTGTCGTTCGAGGCTTTGTTTTCGAGAAAATCGACTTCGAATTTTCGCTCGGTACGCGCGCACTTTGTCGCGTCTCGTTGTAACGAATCTCACTGTAGATCATTGTCTCGATTCACGTTACGTTGATAAACACTTCCAATTTGACCAAAGTGATTTCCTACCTATTAACTTACTATCCGATTTTTTTATTCTATTTTTTTAATTCTATATTTTCGACTTTTTTTCGCGTAGAATCACCCCCTTTCCGCTTGTACCACCAGTTACCAACCACCCTGTATACAAGTACGAATACAGTTTCAGCTGGTCCAGATCCGCACGCTAGCAGCGTTACCTAGTAACTGAAAACCCCGAAGCCATCGTTGCCTGTCTATTGTCTATGGTTGCCATGTGGCTGTCTTTTGTCTGTGACCTGTCGACTGCCTCAGTGATTGAGAAAACTAAACAGAACAGATGTAGAGTTTTCTTAGAAGTGTTAACCACTTCAACAGCGCAAATAATCGTTAGAATAAAATAGCACAAGCACAGTTGCAATATCCGATGTTAGTACGCGATTTTATGATGTATTATACTTTCACGTGTACCTTTATACTTGTACGAGTTCCATTTATTTGGCCAAAGTTTCAGTTAGCGTACGATTGAACGAACTCCGAATCAACTTCTGTCGGTTGAACGCGTTTCTACGAACCTGAGAATCGCTCTGCAAGAGAGTTTTCTTTTATCCGCCGGTATATATTTCGGCTATATTTGCTGTCTTACGTTCTTTCTGACACATTTCTGTGGTTTATAACGACGTTCGCCAAGGCCGCGACCAATGATAAATATCGCTTAAATTAAAATTGTTCGTCTGCCGAACAATCAAAAGGGAGAAACGGGATGATTTAAACGGCGTTTAAGTGGTAGCCTTCGCCGACGTTGTCGGAGCGTCTCGATGTTTTTAGAGAATTTCCCTCGAGAAATTCGCAAAAGAACGCAGCTACTACGCAGCAGCCTCTGGTAATCCAAGTGCGAAGGCTACAAACTATATTTCTCCCCTCCCCGCCGATACAACTGTAACAAAACTCTTTAAGAATTTCCTTCCCTTGGAACAACTTCCACGAAAAAGCACGTTGCGTCTTGCTACGCGAAACGATCAAATTTTCGCTCTGCGAAACATGGACCGCGAAACGAGGAACGTGAAACTTGAAATCTTCGAACGATCGAATTAAAAATGGTAACCTGCTAACGGTAAATGCGATAAATTGGAACTATTGGAAGAAAATAATTCTGTCAGAAGTTGAAGAGCTTCGGAAGATCGTTTATTTTTTCAACGTGAACTTTGTTTTCGTTATTGTAACTTCGGCTACAGTGAAGTCGATGGAACAGCTATTACACAGCGCTGCTCTCGTATCGCTATAAAAATTTGCTCCGGGTGAAGGTCTTCTCCGTCTCTTTTTAGAAACTTTTCCTATCCAGATTTCTTTAGATATCCTCAGTTCTTTCGTTTTTCCATTGGATCATCCCATAAGTACCGCCGGTTGAGTTTCAAACAACGGAGCTCGAACTTTCGCAGAAGGGACACAGGAAACTTCATCGAAAGACTGGAAACAATTGCCGACGATTAGAGAACATACGTCACCGACTAATCATTCATACACAATCGTTCACTTCGAGAGGAAACACATCGCTGATGGAACGATCTAATGCTGTAAGGCTCGACGCACAAACGCAAGAATTACAATTTCAATCTGCAACTCGCTCGCTGCCGCCAAACTGTTGACAATTCACCGAGACTCGCTGAGAATTACTAAAACTACTAAAACGATGAAAAGTAAGACGGCAAAGCGTATTATCAGAGAAGAATTAAAAACAACTGTAACACCATCGTACAGCTGTTATTCGGTTCGTGGGAGCACACGTGAACGACGCACGGTCTTTTCCTACCCCTAATTTATTCGTTCGCGTGGAAAAGCGATATACGGCGGCGCGATACGGATCGTTCACTTCTTTCTCCCTTTTTATCCTCTCTCTTTCTCTGCCTTTTTCCTTGCTAGCTACCGCTGCGACCAAACGCGGCTTATTCGTGCGCGAGACACAATATGAAATATGAATGAAATACGCCGGCGCTGATAAGACTGCCTAAGTGCAGTCTGAGATTTAAAGTGTAGCAATTCTGGGCGAGCAGCGATCTCGCGTCTCGATAAAACGAAGCCGTGGCTCTGATAACGCGAAGGAAGTGCGCTACGCGACGAGACACCGGCAATCCAGAGACCAAAAGATACGATAAAGCCTTAAGGAATAATCGCGAATGAAATTTCCTGACTGTGCTTGGCAATTCTTGCTTCTGTTTTTGATCGCGCGATAGAATTTTGATTCATTGTACGCGAAGAAGTTCGTGGATAAGAATGTGCGGCAGGCACGTTTCTGTGGCTTTTATTTTCACGTCGCTTTCCGATTAAATAAGAGAATTGTAGCCGGTTAGCTGTTTCTCACGAGTATACTCGTCAGGAAGATATTGACGATATTTCGCGTTATGCCGAGTCCTGTCGGTAATGAGATTAAAAAATAAAACAGTACTTTCGCCGCAACTTAATTCTATATTCTTAGGTGCACGCTTTTCAAAGAGGTCGCGACAGCTAACTGGTTAACGTGACATAATTGAAAGTGAAAATAATCCGATAGGTTCTGTAAGGTGAATATTTAAAAAAACGGCGTAGATCAGTTGACGAAGATTTCTTTTTAAGAGGCGAGATATAATTTCACGCAAACGGTATTTTAATAGCCTGACAAGTAGTACTTTGAAAATATCGTTGCAGAGAATGTAAAAATACACGTTTAGCTTAAAAATCAAATAGAAAGACGCCAAGAAATTGGACGTCCCATACGATACAACTGAGTGTTTATTTAAGTACTAAAAGAATTTGTTAGAAATTTTCAAGCTTTTACGCGTACGTACGTTAACGCGCCGTGAAAATTAATGCGCGTAGCCGGAATATTTTAAGAATTCCGTGTGTATCGCATCGCTTTGCAAAAATCGTTGTAACTTTTCAAATATGATATATTTTTTTCACGAAGTTTGAAGACAAGACTTTTCGCTAGTAACTATTTTACAATTAATCTACGAGATACGTTGCCCCATTCGAAATAAATTTCATTTAAATTCAATTAAATAAACGTTACGATTGAATGTTTTACTTGAAATAAAGCACGTGTAATTCTACGATATTACAATGCTCGTAATTTTTTATTGTGCGATATTTTTCGAAGCGCGTACATCTGTGAAAAGGTGCATTGCAATGTTTGCAGATGTAAATCGTTGTGCCGCGTTTATTATATTTACTGCACACGCGGCATCGTTCCTATGGGTGGCGTATTTTTCCACTACTTTTAATTCTTTCTACTGTATGTCTTTTCGCGTCTTGCATAAAACTACACGTTGAGTATAATCACAGATTCGGTATAACTACGGTTAAACCTATCGTTTCTTCGATCTAATCGATAAGAGATACCACCTATTAGATTTATAAACTGCCGACATTTAGCGCACAGTAGGTAACACCCTATTCATGTCTCTGGCATTTCGCGAGCAGTCGACAAAAATCAGGCTTTTACGAACTTTCGTTTTAGACCATATTTCTGCAGACGTCGATGCGTTAATGTCTGAAAGCGTACAGATTCTTCTGTTCAAATTAATTTTACTCTCAGTTTCTGCATACGTTTCTTCGGTTCATTTCGTCGACATCTTTCCTTCGATCTATTAAATTACTTTCCTTTTTGTAAAAACGCACAGTTCTCCGACGATAATTCCATGAGGTATCCTATTTCTCCGAAGATACATCAGTACTAAACAAAAAAAAAAAAAAAAGAAAAAAGAAAGAAAAAAAGGAAAAATGGAAATAAAAGACAAAACGTAAAGTTACAATAGATCGAAGAAGCTGAGAAGGAAAGTGTAAAGAACCATATCGCGTTTTCGCTTTGACGCGCTTGTTGCAATCTCCTTACAAATGGAATCCCGTGACTCGCGTAACATCAGAACGTACCGCGTATAATGAATTAAAAATAGAGCAGAGAGCGAGAGAGATAGAAATCCGGAATCCAGGGAATTCCCAGGAGTAATCAAAGGAACTCGATCCTGTCTTGCGACTGTACAAACGAACGACGTGGATGAAATTTAAACGACCCGCACAGACTGCAGATTCCGCGTGTCTGTGCCCAAGCATCGTCGTGCTCGTCGTCTTCGTCCTGGGCGCGCCCAACGGTGCACCCTGCTTACAATTAAACAAAAACTATCTCTGGTACGACTTGACGCGTGTTAAACGAGTTTTTCTTCATCCCTGCCCTCGAAAAAAAAAAGGAGGGAAGGCTGGCTTACGTACGCGTTGCAAGGGACGACGAGAAGAATCTTTCGCCGAAGATTACTGACGAGAATAGTTTTATTGTTTACAGCTTAATTTGACAGTTAAAAAATAAAGGAAGATTGAGATTTAGTAGAGTTTAGTGAGTTTAGTAGAGTATGCGGATGCGTCCTTCCGGAGTTACTTTGGATGACAAAATGCTAAAGCTGAAAGTGAAGATGGTTTTTCAACGGAATAAAAATTGGAAAATCCGTCCATTTGGCTGACAAGGTCTCAACCTTGGAAATTTGCGTAAGAGCGTGACCATACGGAAGATAGTAAGTGGCAGGACAAATGATGAAACCGCTTATGGGTCTCTGTGTGATCATGGGCCGAGCGGATGCCTGGGCTGGCGCGTCCGGATGGTGAAAAATGATCCAAAGCTAATCCGATACTTGGGATTGAAACGCGTACAGAGTAAGCCACACGTACGGTGGGTTAAGAGCCGGAAATTGTAAAAAACGAACTGTCAAAATCCACGAGGGCGTAACGCATCAACAGGTTGACTAGGATTTTTTACGCCTTATTCGCGGGAAAAACGACCCTCGTTTTCGGCTTCGACGACCTCAAAAATCCCTAAAGAGCGGCGTTCTAGCCGAATATTTTGCAGCCTGGACATTCTGCTAGGGGCAAAATTTGAAACGTTGCAGAAATGAGGATACGAGTAACAAGAGTAGAGCCTCGGTAAAAAATTTCTTCGCCTACCAAATATTATAGAAAGACTTCGTATATATTATAATGAACATTTATTAAATTAACGATTATTAATTAACTTTTTTTCGTATTACGCGCATTCTCTGTATTCCTGTGCTTTTAAATCTTCCCATAAATGCATCAAAATCAGCAGTTTGCTAATACGAATTCCGATTTCAGCGAAGCCGTTCCTATGAATAATCTGCTCGTTGTGACAAACAATAGTTTCGTTATCAACATACTACTGCGCGAGATTAAAGGACAATTAAATTTCGGACGAATAACTGCGGATCTTTGGATCGCTGCGACTTTGAGAAAAAATGTCGCGCAACGACCTACCAGAGCCTCCTTCAAAGAGCAAAGCCTCTACTTTCGCCTCCCTGAACAGAATTTTTTTAAAGAGCCTTTCGCATCCTAAAACGGCGCGGAGAAGCTGCCTTTTTCTTTCCCAAATTTTACAAATTCCGACGCGATTAGGTCGAACGGTAGAATATTTAGCGAGTCGACTGGAACAGCAAGGAAACGTATTAATGGTGGAAAGATTCGCGATGAAACAAGAGTATCTGGAATTTATTGTTCCTTTATTCTTGCGGCAACAGCGAGATGAATATTGATATAGAGTGGGAATGGCGGGGAATTAAATTTTAAGCTTCTTCCGAGCGAGGTTGAGCGAACGGTTTAAATGGATTTGTAATTGGGGCGTTGGGAAGACAGAGTTGTGGTGAATGGCGAGACTCGCCAGGGATTTTGCCAGATATTCGAACAGTATCACAGGCAAATTCAATTTCTTAAGCAAAAAGTGTACAGAGATACGATAACGCGTTTCTATTTCATTCACAATCTTCCCAAGTTCCAAGATAATAGAAAAGAATCGTTATCGATATACCCTGTGCACGCTTGCGTATATAGCGAGGTGATAGGCACGTGAAGGGTATCAAGTAATAGTTCGCGTGTAAACTCAACAAGCGACTTTATTTCTTTGTCGTAGGAGCGCGATCGTTCTATTCTGATACAATTTACTTAACTTCGTGACGACGTACGGACTGCTCGAGTGATAACTACAGGATTTCCCTTCGTTTCCCTACTTATGGGGAGACTTTTCTCCTGGAGTAGGGATGGAAAAAAACCCGTCGTTCGTAGAGCTGTAAAATACGCGAGCGTCGAAGGCCCACGTGTTTTTTACGGGGTCCCAGGATTTTTCCTAAATTACGGTGTCCAGTTCTTGGACACTGTCCCTCGTGCATTGTCTCGCGGCCACGTGGCCCGCTCGTGTGCTTTACGCTGGGCCCTTCGTTCTGGCCATGTGCCGCCACGATGGTACGAATTGGAGGTACAAATTTGAAGACGCGTAACAGGGCTACTTCCGTTCAATCTTTATGAACACATAATTCGTTCTTCCACGATCGCGAAAAGATCTAAATACAAACCGTAAAGAGCAAAAAAATTCAATTATCTTTCTAACGAGTAAAATCAAAACGTATCCGCTGTACCCGAAACACATTAACAATTTAAAGCGTACGGAAAATGGAAAGTTTGCTTGAAGGAGCAAACGCGAATCAAAATTCTTGCATTATGAGATACACGTACCCTCAGCCGCCCTGTAAATCCTATTTCCTCCGGAGGATCGCGGAAAATCCGAGTCGAAATTCTCGGAGAAATCTAATCAGCCGCCAAAGCAGCCTTCGCGCGACCGAAAGGTAATCGAGCAACGACCACGTAATAACCTACTTTCCTGGCTCTCCTTCCATCGAATGCCGAGTTGCTTCGTCTTTTACGATGTACGCTCGTCGTCTCGAGTCGCATCGTTGGGTTCGCGGCGCGGAAAACGCGTCACGCGAAATTAACAATAAACCGGCGTTAAAGCGCGGTCGCAGACGGATCGTGGAGAGATGGCCAGGCATCGCGACGCCCGCTTCGGTAACGAATGGCGTCGTCGCGACGTTTTATCGCTGCGTTTATGCCGACGACGACCGTGGCGCAAAAAATCGGCCGCGACCACGACAACTAGACGACACGCGACACTTGTTTCGGGATAAGGGTTATCTCGAGGAACGCCAAGAGGGTGAGAGAGACGAGCAAGGCTGAGAAGGGTTGGAAACGTCGATGAAGAATGGAAGTACACAAGTTCGTGGATTTCGTAGACGCGGAGGTTCGTCGAGGGTGGCCGAAGAAGGGGCGTTGGTTGAATCGTTGAGTTGTTTGTTGGTGCGAGGCGAGATTTTTTTTTCTTAACCCTCTGCGCACGAGCGAGAAAATATACACGTTAAACATTTGCGTTATTCATTGTCTAGGGTTGTATTATTTTCGTCAATATTTAGTTCATCGTCACTGTCGCTATCGCTAGAAATATTGGAACGTCCGAGCCGATTCCTTGTTGAACGAAGTTCGCTTTCACTGTTTGAAGCGCTATCGTCGCCTTGCATCTTGTCAGGTTCAAAATAATATTCGTCATCAGTACTATCGCTATCGAACATGTTCTTTCTGGATCTCTTAGGCATCGTATACGAGGTATTATAAAAAATATATAAATGATATAAGAAGCTTGCTGATTCGTCTGGTAATGGCATTGGAAGGCTGACTCAGCGAACTCGGCGAACCAAGTCAAACAAACCGAAGAGAATGTAAAGAAACCATTAGAAATACAAATGGAAAAATAAGCGTGCGAGTAATTGTTGCAATTAGCGCAATGAGAATTTCGTCGTGCATCTACCAAAACTTGGAACACGAGTTTACTTTGTCGAAGAACCGTGTGTTGTAAGACGTTGGCTGCGATCGTCGCGTTGCCCGAACACAAAGTCGCGTTAATTAATATCAGAGCAACAAGGAACGCTCGAGGCCGGAGATTCGCCACCAGAGGATTTTCAGCGATCTCCGTCAGCTTCTCAATGCTAAATTAATCCCTTCGCTGGCGTCGATCACCCTCGGGACGCTTCGCTAAATCGCCAAACAATTAACGCTTCTCGAGAAACACTTTACACGCCCAAGGCAATTCCACTAATCGACACGCTAAAAACAATCGCAACTCTCGAATGCAGCAACTGGAGTGCTACAGGAGCTCCTCCAATTCGTTTCGTTTCAGCTGTTTCTAAGAAACCGAGCAACCCTTCGTAAATAGTTCAGTATCAGGCTGGAACTTGTTCCAAGTATCTGCTACGTTAACAACCTAACACTACTCGATCCTCTAAATATTTCCCTGGCCTATCATTCAGCAACGAGAAACATACAGGATATCCGTTCCTGACGAGTGTACTCTCCGACGCGGATTAAAATTCTCCGAAGGAAACAACGCGGAACGTCTACTTTCAACGTGCTTGCTCGCTGAAGTAACGAGCGAGTGATTCGCGATATTCAAACGACGCTGAAAGAGTTCTCGGGATGCGCAAACACGCGAATTCGGAAGATTAAAAATTGCCAAGCTGCGCGGTACGAATATTAAAAGACTCGTAAGTTGCAGGACACAAAAGTGGAAAAATTAAGAAGCTCGCCGACCACGTCTCTAATCTCGTTGGTAGGTTTAAAGGTAAAAATAAAAACGGTTAGCAGTTCCAACAGCAGCCACGGAATTACAGAGAAGAAGGTTTTGCCTTGCGAAACGGGTCGCGTGTAAAAACAGAGAGTAGAGCACAGACAGAGCGAGGCAACTGGAACACGGCAAGTAGTATTCCTAGAGCTAGCAGGTCGGGCTACCTATTACTAGAACAAACGGGGAAGACCAGCTTCCAACGGGCCAGATAAGAAGCACGCCGACGACGGGAATGAGGATGATAACGAGTTCCATCCGCGTTACCGAAGACTTCCATCCTGACTGTCGACGTCCCACTTCCCGTCTGCCTTTCTCCTGCTTCTCTCTCTCTCTCCCTCCCTCTCTCTCTCTCTCTCTCTCGTCCGTCTTTCCGCGGGTCCGTGGAACGCGCGTCTTTGCTATTAGGCGAACAATCGGACTGTGAAACGCATCCGACTTGAATTTTGCTCCGTCTTTTTTCCACGATTGGACCTTGTTAAGGAATACGGTTATTGTTCGCGGAACGGTCGAGAGGATCTTTGTATCCACTTTTCTATTGTACGGCGCGGTCGATACAATGGATTTCGGGGCTCTTCGGCCGGTTATGTTGAACGCGGAATACGAGGGTTTGTTATTTTCGCGACTGACGGAGTTTCGGGCACGAATAACTAGTGGGGCAAACGTGAAACATTAAACAAGTGGTAAATTGTTGCAGGCTTAGAGGGCTATTAGGATAGTAAAACGTTGTTTAGAATGTTGGAAATTACTAAAGTAGCGGTGCGATGCCGGCATGTTGTTGGAATTACTGAAATAATAGAACGTTAGTGGGGGATTGTTAGAATTGTTGGAATAGCGGAATATTAGAATATTAGTGGAATTGATATAACAGCATGTTATATAGTAGAATATTTTTAGAATATAGTTAATACAATAGAATGTTAGAATTATTAGAGTAGTTGAAACGTTAAGAGCAAAAATCTGCCAGTGATCGAGTTTTCACGCGTTTCTGTTGAAAAAGTACTTGAATGATTTTAAAAGGATGAATCTATAGCATCCATGTTGGCGATCATCGATCAATCCCAGCTTGATCTATATTTTTCTTTTTTTTGAAATAAGTTTCTCGTCCCACTTTTCCCATTATCTCTATAGAAAGATATATCGTTGGAATTTTACTTTTATTTTACTTTACATGTTTTACTTTACCATACGAACTTTACTTTGCGCGAAAAAGAAACTTTCGATAATCGTAGCTTCGATATTTCACAATATAATCACGCGTTCGTTACGAAGCGTTCCTCGTAATATTTCAAAAACGAAATAAACTTCCATTCTAAAAATACGAATTCGTTTAAAAATCCATGATCTTTCTATTATCGACACTGACCAACAACTCAGGCGGAGCCAAAAACTTGTCGAAAAAAACCATTGTTGAAAAAATTCAATCATCCTGGGCAAACAAGGTCCGAGCAACCCTCTCGTCGAGCCGAACGTCACTCCGCCGCTCTATCGAGAGACAACAAACTGCCCCTATCATTTTTCATCGTTCGAGAGGCGACAGAGTGTTCGAGATGTAGGACACGCCATTAGACGAGCAAACGAAGGCATCGAGTTCCGTAGCGTGGAAGATAGAAAGCTCTAAAGGGATATACTTCGCGGTGGATGTTCTTTACATTAGAACTACCGCGATTAAAGAACATACGCCGCTCTATTATTTTCGTTTTCTTGTACTAAAATTTGTTCTGTAACGTTTCGTTGAAATTTACGGCAGAAAATTGAAGTAAAATAATGATTAGAAGATGAAATGAAATGATAAAAATATCGATCGATAACGAAGCGAAGGATATCGTTAAAAAGAAGCATATGAGAAAATAAATTCTTCTCCGTGTATTCTACAAGAAATCAAATTCAGAAATTCTGCAAACTACGCCATCGTGAGTCTTGTTTCGTTGGATTCAATTTTTGATTCTTCCGATTGAAATACAGAGCCGATCTTACGACGCGCCAACGAACGTACGTCTCGAGTGCTTCCCGCGACGAAAATCCCCCGTGGCATCCACTTCGCTAACTACCGAGTGAGTAATTAGACGATTAGCCACGAATTGAGCGGAACGCGGAGCCATTTGCAGGAAAAATCGACGATTTGCTCGCGGATTCGGTTCGCTTTTCGCTTGGACGGTGAAGCAATTTGGCGAACAAGACCCGGTCGAACGCGAGAGAAATACAAAACCAAGTGTCGAGAAGTGGAAGGTTAAACAATCGGAGAAGAGAACGGTAACGGAAGGGGCGTGAAAAGAAAGAATTCAAAGACAAAGAAAAAGGTTCTCGAGAGGCGAGTCGTTTGAATCGTCCTGATGTGATTAATGGAATTTCAAGAAATAAATAAAGATAATAGATCGGGGATTAAGGCAAACAAAGTTAAAATATACAGAACGAAGTTTGTTTTTGAAATAGTGTAATTGTTAAGAAAGAGATTGAAACATAAGAGAAACTGAATTTTTCGGACAAATTCTGAATTCTGTAAACGTCAAGCGAATTTGATGAGCGCTGCGACGGTGAATGTTATCGTCGATATTTAAGATCCGCGTTATCGTACGTAGGGGACCGTCTAGACGATCAATATACGCGATATTGTCAGTGCAATGCTGAGAAGCTTAACACGTCGAAACCGGCGTGATCCACCGGTGGCCCACGGACTGCGTTTCTATCTCCGGATCACCGGTGAGTCGCAGATTTTTTTTACCATCGAACGGCCTGTCCGATCGGTGCCATCTACGTTTCCAATTTTAATTTACAAAAATGTAATTCAACGAAAACCGGAATAAAATGCAAATGCTATTGGAGAAGGCGCGCGTGAAAAAGCGCGGCGAATCGAACGTGTTAAATACTGACGATAATATTGATCGTCTGAACGCTCTTGAAAAACGAAGAAATCCGTGCACTCTATCGCTCGATGATATTCTAAAATAATCGTTCGCGAAGGTAACCGGCGCGGTTTACGAAGAAAACTAGAGCAGACGTCTCGAGGAACGAAATTTTCCTTTAAATCTCTGGATCCTAAGAATGTCAGACGAATATTTAAAAATCTATGTGCCCTCGTCGCTCGATATCGGTATTTTTCAATGTTTAAGTGTTTCCGAAGATAACAACGCAGTTGAGACAGAAAAAGCGGAACAGAAGCGTAAAAACGGAATGCCACTCGAACCGATAATTCATTCGGCGCCCTCGATCCTTTATGTTAATTATTTCTTTCGCGACGGATAAATTGGAAAACGCTTCACGGCTAGATTAATGCGTTGTTTATTGGAGAGCACGTTAACGGCGCGAAACTATCATTTTCCGAGGGACGCGCGTGCAACCGAAGCGTCCACGGATAAATTGGAAGCCGCGATCGAAAAGTCATCGGGCCAATCCGGGCCCCGGGGTTAATTAGCGAACAATCAGAGTTCCTCGGTACTTACGAGCCACGCACGCTTTTCCATCCTCTATGCAAGCACTGGAAAATCGATATCTCGATGCCACGCCGTGAACATCGCTCGACAACGAAATTTACCAAAGATGATAACGATTGCTTATCGTGCTGATGGATCAGCCTGGATTTACCGCTCGAATTAGTAGAATAGATAAACACTTTACGCTCTGCAGTTCTCCTATAGATCGATGAACGACGGGCCGAAGATCACACTTCGAATTTAATCACGTATTTCAAGTTTCAGAAGTATCGTCCCTTTAGTATCATAATTACGAGACTACTAGAGGGAGAACATTTTTACAATGTCATAACTCGGAGAATGACAGCGGATAAACTCGCGCCATAACGCGGTAACCAGCCCTGCAAACACGAAATTTCCTGCAATCGATGATTTTCCTATTTATGCGTGTTTGTGGATTCCCGTATGTGCAGAAACGTGTCTCTCTTCGTTGAGCGAAAGAGAAAGCTGCAATTTCACGATATACATTCTTGTTGTCTATTCGTTTTCTCTCTCAATTATTCCATATGCAATGCAACTCATCAGAAACCTTCGCGCCATAGCTCCAAGCGAAATTATTCCCCGTGATCGATAAAACCCCTTCCCATGAAGCTTCCAATTAATGCAAGAATCACTGAAACGCGACAGAAACGAAAACCAACAACTACTCGAAATCCACTTAAGTGCCACCCCCGCCTGCCCCATAATCACCGCTGGAACCCTCGACGTCTCAGCGCGCATCATTACCATCCGTCAGCCAAATTAATACAAATTAATCAAACGCGATATAACCAACAATCAGAGCATGCTGCGTCAAAAATATCGTCTCGCACCACCCGAAGCCAGTCATTTTATTATTTATCGAACACGCGTTCCCGAGACGAATCAGCCGTCGGATATGAAATTGAACGTGGACGAGGTTGGCAAGAAGGGCTGCAGGGATAGGAGGAGCGGGTTAACCAGGGGCGTACATTGTATATGCATCCGGCATAACGAGGGTTCGCTCGATGGAGCGATTGAAATGGCCGGGAATTAACGAAACGACCGCCGAACTGCGCGGACCTGCATTAACGAGATTAAAGCCACAAGTACCAGGGAGCTAGCCTGATGCGTTTGCCTGTGGAGTGGCGCAAGGAACCAGCCGGAGAACCAACGAAAAAGGAGAAAAAGGGAAATGCAAAGAGAGAAGGGCTTTTGGGAAGGCTGGCCGAAGGTAAAGAGAGAAATAACAGGAGAGAAATGCACATGGAGGAATGGAACACGGTTGCCGTGATGGTGGCCAGCGGTGGAACGATATTTGCAATTAGTCGACAGTTGGGTCTGATGATAGTTTCTGAACTTATTTCGCGTAACTGATATCTGCGTGGAATCTGATTGTAACAAAGGATACTCAGACGACGGTGTGTTGTTAATATTGTTAAACGAGAACGTTTAAGCTTGATTAATCTGTGCTGGTTTTAGCTAGCGAGTAGGATCTCCGAGCTAATGAAAAAGTAAACGGTATAATAAAGAAGGATATTCATTGCGGTTTAAATATGCGAGGGAGAGCAGGGTTAGATGAGTTGGATCGAGATACAGAGAGAGAGAGAGAGAGAGAGAGAGAAATGGACGCTATGTAGAATTTAGTCGATAGTCAGATTGGAAGAACAAGAGTTACTGGAATCTCGTTCATTCTCTTATGTCTGGATGATACCTTCTGGCGTGGTAAATTAAAGTACTACATAAATAGAATATAACTGGGAACCTGACTAGGACTTAGGATTCTAGAACTTGTTCCAATTTATATTTAAATACACAAAACGCAGGTTTCAACGTATACGCATCGTGTATTTAGTAGCTATTTAGTAAGATCACTATCGACGTCGTTACTTTATATCGTTACCACAAATCTACGTATCTAGAACGATATATCACGTCTATACAAAAAGCCAGTAACGTCTGGTTAAGCGAAGTAGGCATCTACTTAAGCGATCGGCGCGTAACATCTGCAGGATTAACGTACTGCTAACTGTACTTGGTCTTAGCCAGAGTAGAAAGATAAATACCGCAACAAGGAGAAATATTCGTCGTAATGCTTCAAATAGTCGGAGGGGAAAATGAAAAGAGTGGAAACACGGGCAACATGGAACGAAATTAAACAGGGAAGAAAAGAGACGAACACGAGGCGCGATGCTAGGCCAGCGTTATGGCGATAATTTATCTTTGGCCGACGTTGAAAGAGATTCTCAAAGATTCTACCGCGACTCAACGCGGAGCTTTCAAATTTTTCGACCCTTTCCATCGCCTCTGTCTGCGTGGAAACTTTTACGCAGAATTTGCAAATGCGGCGACGCACGCGCAAATTTTATCTTCCTCTCTCCGACTCATCATCGGTGTCACTTATCCGTCTGTCTCTTTACACGGCGGGCTTTCCAGCCGACTCGTTAAATATTCTATCGGCTGAATCGTTTATGGGGCGGTCTAATAACGATTGGCGTCTGTTTATACAGAGACGACGCCGTCTGGCGTGGCCACGCTAAAAGGGAAACGATGTAAATCATTTGGATCGCGTTCCTCGCTAATTCGCCGCTTTTAAATAGAAAACACCCGGCCAATACGTTGGACTCTCTGTCGATTGCTGACTGGATTTTTCCGCCTCTCTTCCCCGCCGGCCTATCTTTTTTTCCATGTAACGGTAACGTGGAAATTGTGGCGCTGATTGAAAACGATGGCTCGTTCCGATCCGGGCTTCGAATTGAACGTGATTGCAATTTAAAGTTTCCTTTTTCCAGCGGCAACTTAATGGAATATTTGCTCGATAGGCGTGTCTCATGTTAGGTACTGATGTGTTTAACTAATACACGCTGCTCGAAACTGACGCGGGATTGCTGTTACGAACGATTTTATTGTATCAACTGAGGGAATGACGATAAAGCTGGACAGCGTAGACAGATTGACGCGTTCTTCGTACGGTGCTGTATATAAAAATTGACTTGGAAAATAGGAAAAGTACAGACATGAGGAGTAATCAGAAAAGACAAACTGATACTAGAAAATGATTATTCCAACCTTTCTCAACAGCGTATAATCGTGTCACTGGTACATGAGTCGCTTAATGCAAAAGTGCTGTAGGTGAAAAAACTTGACTATTGAATAACGAGGGTCGGAGCAGAACTTTTGTCAGGGGTCGAGTGGACGATTCTCGCACATTCTCTTATCCGCCGAGAAACTGACGAAGATATATTTGCACGACTTCTGCGCAAAACAGAACCAAGCTCTCGAGATGCCCTGTTAAAGCAAATAGGCAAAGAATCGACTTACGCCACTTTTACGTTAAACGACTCATGCGGCGAATTAACCGCGTGATTAGAAATGATCGTAGCAATGAAGAACGTCGGAAACGATACTATGTTGTATCCAAACTGAGAACATTTAAGCTGTTACTTTAAACTGGTGACAAATAACGGAGTCTGCTTAGGAGAACATTGGATAATGGAGCGAGTTCATCAAGACGTAACTGGAACTCCAATAATACGCACGGTATTCTAACTGTCCGTCTAGATAATTCCTTTTCTACTTCGAGTATGTATGACTCGAAGTAGTCCGCGATCAAGCAGGTATCCTAACTTGAAGTATGTAGAATACCCGAAATGACATCGAACAACTTGCTGCGATGTATATAGAGAAACTACGAAAGAATTGTTAAAAATGTCGAAGAAGACTATTTTCGAAAGATATAGGTAATTTGTGTAAGAAGATTTATTACGAAAGTCAGACATTTACGTAATCGACGTTCGCTAAAGAAATCTAGCCTACGAAGTGTAAGGAAGAAAATGAAAATCAACTGGAAGTATACGCGTGACGATGTAACAATATAAAAAACACGATTGAACGTATGGACATATTTTTATACAAAATATAAAGACAGCAAAGCTACTCGAACAACCTGGCTAATCTAATCGAAGCTTCAAACCAATTTCGCTCGCCAACGATTCGTCCGCGTGAAACTCAATCACGCCAAAGATATTATTTTTTCATCGTTTTCCCGAAACAGGTCGAACAGACAGCAAAAGCCTCGAGATTCCACGTTCTATTTTCAAATGACACGACAGACTCGTTCTCTCTCCGTGTTATTCTATAATTATCCTGGCGGAAGGATCAAGGGCGAACCGTGACGATCCTTTGAATAAACCAACCAGCAAAAATAATAATAACTCTGTCATATGCGAGGCAAGGGAAGAACGTCGGTGATAGTTTTGAAGAGTGGAAGATGTCGACCGTTCGTCCGCCATCCTCTCTTTTTTTTTTTTTTTTTTGCCCTCAAAGGGTTCCGGATAAATGGCGAGAGGTCCGTCGAATGAATATATTCCAGGTACTTACGGCGAGTACGGTGCGCGCGCGCAGCGCGACCAGACCTTGCAATATTCATTAAGCCGGCTTTCCAACGCGCGTAAGAATTTCACGAGACCGACGTTTGCGTTCCGCCTTGCGATCGAGTTCGTCGAAATTTGCGCAATTATCAGTAGCCGGCGAAAGGCTGGCTTAAGCCGTGTTTCCATGATACGCTTCCGTTTCGTCGAGTTTCGACAAATTCGCGCATCTTCGCCAACAAACACGAAGAAAGAACATCGTTCGCGAGGAATGCAAAGTCTAACTGTCAATCTACCGAAACTTTAATCGCGGTTCCATGAGACGTTTCTTAAATTCGTTTCGTCGGCTTTGTAGAAACCTGCCGGTCTTCGTGGATAAATATGAAAAGAAGGTTCTCCGTAACGAAAGACTCGTTTAATCGTCGGTTTGATTCCGAGCCTGTCGAACCTCGGGTCGCATTTCCATGTAACCTTCTACCTATATTTTATTCGGCTTAGGTTCAATTCGCAGATCTTCGTGGACAAGCATGGGAAAGGAAAGGGATTCCACGAAAGGGATAGAAAGAATTAGGTATTCAATTCTGAGTTTAATTCTGAATCTACTGCCGCTTGAACCGCGTTATCGGATTCCAGCGAATCGATAGAACTTGTAGACGAATAGGCAAACGAATATTCTCGACAAAAAGTTGAAGGAGGAGTCATTGAATTATTGGGTCGGCTTAAAGGACCTTAAGCCCCGTTTACATGAATGACCGTGTTCACATTCGGTTGAGCGTGATTAAATTCGTTATACAATTCGGCTGGATGAACCGGGCGGCATTACGAAGATTAACAGTGTTGTGGAAATTCGTAGAATTATTGAATGGCTGGTTTAGAAGAACTTAAGCCGCGTTCGCGTGGCGTTCAGCTCGATTCGAGTTTGCGAGTCTGTTTGATGAACACGAAGATCAACGTTATCCTAGAAATTGGTAGAATTACCGAGTTATCGGTTTCGAAGGTCTTAAGCCGCATTCGCATGAATCATTCTGTTTAGGTACAAGCCACCATTATCCCTATTTAGTTGGGAATATTCTGTCGAATAATTTTACGGAATAGAACTATCGAGGAGAATGTTAAGCTTCGTTCGTCGTCATGAATAACTTCGAACTTCAAACGCTGTTAGCTTCAATACGTTTCATTGAATCTTCGTTCTCGTCTTTTGGATTAGCCGTATCTTCAAATTGTATCGCGTTGAGCTTCATTTTCATATATTTTCCCAGTCCCAATTACTCAATCGTTCGACTGAAACGAGCCGATAAAACAAAACCGCTCGTTGCAAGTATAACATGGCATAAATCGAACACACATCGGCTATTATTCTCGATTAAATATCCGCTAAAATATGTAACACGCTTTACGGCGTCTGTTCGAAGAAAATCGGATCATCTTTCCATTCGGACCAGATCCGATCCGAATAAACCCGAGAATAGATGTTCTCCGTCGCATTGTGCAAACATAGATATTTCTTTCCCTCGGTCGCTTGAGAACAGCCTTAAGCTTCTGTCGGTAGGACATGGAACCGTCCTTTAATTAATTCCCTCGTCTAAAGAGAAGAGTCTTAATTCATCGACGATTACCTTCAATGCTAACTTTATGAGTTGGACGTTAAAAACGCGCCAAATGAAATTGCCGTCTCCGTCTCTTACACGCGCAATTATACCGCATCTCTTAACTGCAAAACTACCCTAAAATCGTCGATTCTTGCGCAGGTACGACGTGAAATTTAACGGTGCAAACGCGCATAGAATGCTATAGATTACATTTCAAACAAAAATTGCTAATTATTAAAAATTTACTGATCCTAAAATTACGCCAATTTAAAAGAATTTTGAAATTCTTAATACACTACTGTAAAATATATGAGATATTCAATCTATAGTACTCGTTAGAACGTTTAACACGAGAAGANAAAAAAAAAAAAAAAAAAAAAAAAAAAAAAAAAAAAAAAAAAAAAAAAAAAAAAAAAAAAGAAATAGAACTTTCTTTATTATCCGCAGTCGACTTATTAAATGTAGTATATGGAACAACATACAAAAATGGAATGTTTTTTAGTAGCTTAATAGTTACGAGATTAACTTGGCAAAATTACAAGTAATTCAACGTAGGCTGCAACGAAACAAGATCATAAATTTTCCAAGGCACGCTCCTCGAAAAATGACATTTATTTCTATCAAGGAGGAAGCGGCTTTAAAATAAAATACGAACGTGGACCTTGTTAATCTCGTAAAACACATCTCGCATAAAAATATGTGGGAGCTAATCTGACTCGTAAATCCACCCGGACACCGGGGCAATTCCAATTTTTGCGCTCGCGTGTGCGCGTGTCGTGTCGTCTCGCTTTATCATCCGGAATGTTCCAGCTATTCTCGTAATCACGCAGAAATGTGTTGCACCGGAAGCTGCATGATTTTTTGAGCGAACGTTCGCTCTGTGAGAAACCACCGTGATGGTCGGCCATTTATTTTTCTTCCTTTCGTTTTGCTGCAAGGAACGTTACGCTACACGTTGCCCGCCGTGAGATAATTTCCTTCGTTCGAGAGATATTGCGTTAGAGTTTTTAGAGCTAGCAATTCTTTTCGAACTAACAACATTTTAACTCGAATCGATTTTAGAATTAGGAAATTTCTCATCCCTTTTTTTCCTTTTCGAGTTGGCAATAAACTTCTTGCACGAAATTATGCATTAAATGATCAATTACCGCCTATTAAATAATTGCGAAACTCGCACAAAATGATGCTGATTATTTTCATTTCACAGAATCGTCGTTGCGAACATTCGCGAGTATAATTAATCAAATGCCTCGATCATCAAATTTTCCGCATAAATATAATCTCAACATTCGTTAGCTTGGAAAACCATCATACGGAGGACCAATCGGTCAATACACTTTCGCAAATCGATCACGGTTCAAATTGAAAGTCACTTTTCCAGAGAGAACATATTTTAACGATAAACTCCCTTCGTGGAAAATTTACATATAAAATTCCAGTTATATCTTTCGCAAAGATAGAATATAACTCTGAGGGGCACTCAAGAAAGTTCCTCTCGCTTTAACGTGACTTTACGAGCAAGCTGGAGTCAGGACACCGTATATAAGGGTTAGACGAGCGAAAATATCGCGGACCGCAAATCTAATGGCTAATAATATTTCTTCTACGTGGCAGGTTGCAGGTCAACCGTCGTACCGTGGTCGTGGCAATAAATTGCTAATCGACCTGACGTTCTTTCAGCAATTTCCGGCCGATCGCCATTTTCTCCTCCGGTGACCGCGTTCACCAACGTTTTACTCTATCGCGCTGGACATTTCTATATAAACGCTTTTCCGATACTGTCGATGCACGCTTCGTTATGAGCGTTACACTTCCATTCTGCCTCGTCTACGGCGGATCAGCCTTTCCACGAATTCCTTTCGTGCACGATGGATCGTGCCAACTATTCTTTCGATCGTGAAAAAGCAACTAGAACGGAGCAACTGTTCGGTTGAAACGCTTTGTCACTATCGAATGAAAAGTACTTGTTGAAACTGCACGTTTAATTTTAGAAGACACCAAGACTAGTAGTAGTTCTATTTCTGCTTCGTTCTGTTAACATTTACGTGTTTCACTACGCTATAATTTGCCATATTTTACTTTCCAATCCTAGACACAACATAAACGCTTGAGAAGATACTCGGCGTCTTTTTAAATTTGTTTAATCAATCAACAGCTACAAACATTTATTCTATCCGCGATTCTTCTATCTGTTACAACGACAAACGAGCTTCTCGCGAGAGTATCTCCTATGAAATTTAAAATTCGCTCAAAACTTGCTAAAAAATTCCCTCCAAAATCTGAGCACGCGCGAAACAATGTTCCAGCGACGTATCAAGTGCCAATACGCTATCCACCTCCTACTCATCTCGCGAAAAAAGTAACTGTGGAGCCAGTTACGTTGGAGGTTGAAAGCAGGTCAGTTGACGGGTAATATCTGTTGGAAAAATAGCAGAAGACACCGTTCGACTTTTAGCCCTGCAGCGCACAAAGGTGACCGGGCGCCTCTTTCTCCGCTATAAAGCTGATTTCAACGCCGAAATCGAATCCCGGTTGGGCAGAGCGGAGAGGGCCGATGGAATTCGCCTGGTTCTGGGCCACTTCCGTCGCCAAAGCTGCAACCCTATTCCCCGTGGCCCGGAAAAAGGGGTTTTATCGCGGCGTTTCACGAGGCCGCGTCCGAAAGGAGAGTTTCCCGATAATGGATCGGCCGGGCCACTGCATCGAAACTTATTCAGCCGGTTCGACGCGCCAAAGTAAAGGGCAACTTGTTCGAGGACCGGCAGAAATAATCTACGACCGCCTGGTTGCTGCCGTTGGTGCCCGTTATCGAAACGAATTTTCCAGGAACAGAGGACTCCGGCTTTTGAATTCCTCCAAGCAGTGGCAGTATGGTAGCTTTTAGAAGGTCTCTTGGTTGGCTTTATGGCAAGGACATGG
This sequence comes from Bombus confusus, assembly GCA_014737475.1. Classification (NCBI taxonomy): domain Eukaryota; kingdom Metazoa; phylum Arthropoda; class Insecta; order Hymenoptera; family Apidae; genus Bombus; species Bombus confusus. The sequence continues at coordinate 5,511,242 of JACXIV010000015.1, forward strand.
GGGCTTGTGCAAGAGCTATCAGATTATATGGAGCGAGACGAGAGACGAAAAGACGGGGAAGACAGAATGAAGATATTTTGATTCCTTTCGGAGACGAGGACGCGCCCAAGATTGTGCGGAGTTCTTCTAAAATTGCAGTCACAGGATTGTAATTAACTTTTATGCAGATTCTTGGTTTGATTCGTCGTGCGAGTAACTTGAAGGCGTCTGCGTGAGAACGAGGGCCGGAGAAGTCAGAGAAAGATTTCTTCATCGCGTTTGAAAATTCCGTCTTTAAAAATCGACGTGACAAGGACATTGTTTTCAATTGGATTTAAGAAAATGTTCGGATCGGATTGCGACACATGAAGTGATACAAAATATGGAGCGGACTACGCGAACCTTTCTTGGAGATAAAAAAGTGTTCAAGATTGTAGACTGCGATGTATAATTTACGATATAAGCATCTTCAGTTTACGATGACTAAGTTTACGATAAGATTAATTTTCCACTGTCCACCATCCAAGTATCTAGAAACTTATGGACGAGGATGTACGTCGTTCCTCGCGTCCTCGTGGATCGGTGGAAGATATCGACAGCGATGGTAAGGTGGTCTCTTACCCCTTCTGACAGGGTCACTTCTTCTCTATCGGTTGGGCGAGAACGCGAGGAAGTTGGGCCTGGCAGGAACGCAATCCATCAGGATCCTGATTTCCGTGCTATTGGCAGGGCTCGATCGAAATTCTCGTGTCAGGGATTTTGATGTTTTCTCCTATTTCCTTTCTTCTTTTTTATTTCTCCTTCGTCTTCCTCCGTATTTTTTTTTATATCGGTTTTCTCCTATTCACCGTTTTATCGCACAGCTTCCTTTTTTTACTCTCGGCGACGCTCTTCTGTCTTTCGTTTAACTTTCCAATCTTCTCGGCAAAGCGGGCTCGCGGCGAAATTGACGTGATTCCTTCGATACTTTGTTTAATTGGTTTTCCATCGTTTCGCGGGAACTTGGCAGTATTTCTCTTCCTTCTTGATTTTTTTCCTTCTTGTGCGAAGGATATTCGGAGTATCGGGGAAATATCTCTTTGGTATTTATTTTCCTACTTAGATTTTGTAATGGCAGCCCGAGTGAAATATGTATGTGTGTCGTGTCGATCGAATCGATTCATAGATACGTTTTAATTAATAAATAACGATCTTATCCTAGTTACTTAATCGATTAATTATTTAGCAGGACTGATCGATAGTGCAGGGAACTGTAAGTTCTCGAGCTAACTTTCTGCGGCAACTGTAAGTCTCTGTTGAATAAGTTATAAGATAAGATATAATAATAACGAGCATAGAATTCCTCGCTTAGTAACGCAAATTCACCCGTTTATTTTGAAACTGTTTTAGTGATGTATACGTAATACCTATTTTATTAGCCTTTCGGTAAACATTAAAATTCTAGTAACAACCGAGCTATTCAGAATTTCAAGTACGCGTGTACAACGATTAACTTGCAGACTCTACTGCTCTCAAAGTAAATCTTTATTCAGTCTCCTGGGATCCAAATTATTTAACTATACCCTTCATTTTTACCACCTTCTTCATTCGTTCCTATCGTTGAAATATTATATTTGATTTCGCTATTGAAAATTTTGCTATTTACTTTAACTCTTTCCTCCGTTCGTTTCTACGTTGTTCAACGTTACGTTCAATCCCAACCCAACATTTATTTCTACGCTTTCAAATTGGATATTTACCGCCGCTGAAATATCCATTTCCATCCTTACAAACTTTCTGTCTATTTCTAGCCCTTTACTCCATTCATTCGTATTTAATTCCATCCCTGGAAATCTTGTTTCTTCCTATGCTTTCCTTTGTCCGTACATTTTTCAAATAATATATAATGAATAACAATGCATATAACATATAATAAATATAATAAATATATATAATAAACAATAATTCATAATTTAACTCCACCCTACTGTTTATTTCTACCCTTAAAAATGTACCCATCTAATAAATTACGAAACGTTCCATTTAAAGAGCATTAACAAATTTTAGTATATTTTTCAAAGAATAATATTCGAAAGAAATTGAAAGTAAAATAAAATTTTCTATTTATTTCCACTCCCAACATTTATTTCTACGCTTTCAAATTGGATATTTACCGCCGCTGAAATATCCATTTCCATCCTTAAAAACTTTCTGTCTATTTCTAGCCCTTCATTCCATTCATTCCTATACCGTTCGGTGTCGTATTTAATTCCATCCCTGGAAATCTTGTTTCTTCCTACGCTTTCCTTTGTCCGTACATTTTTCAAATAATATATAATAAACAATAATTCATAATTTAACTCCACCCTACTGTTTATTTCTACCCTTAAAAATGTACCCATCTAATAAATTACGAAACGTTCCATTTAAAGAGCATTAACAAATTGAAGTATATGTTTCAAAGAATAATATTCGAAAGAAATTGAAAGTAAAATAAAATTTTCTATTTATTTCCACTCCCAACATTTATTTCTACGCTTTCAAATTGGATATTTACCGCCGCTGAAATATCCATTTCCATCCTTACAAACTTTCTGTCTATTTCTAGCCCTTTACTTTATTCATTCCTATACCGTTCGGTGTCGTATTTAATTCCATCCCTGGAAATCTTGTTTCTTCCTACGCTTTCCTTTGTCCGTACATTTTTCAAATAATATATAATAAATAACAATGCATATAACATATGATAAATATAATAAATTATATATAATAAACAATAATTCATAATTTAACTTCACCCTACTGATTTTTTGTACCCTTAAAAATTTACCCATCTAATAAATTACGAAACGTTCCATTTAAAGAGCATTAACAAATTGAAGTATATTTTTCAAAGAATAATATTCGAAAGAAATTGAAAGTACAATAAAATTTTCTATTTATTTCCACTCCGTTACCGCAACTTTTCCCAACTTCATCGACAGTTTCGACGCACCCAGTACGCAGCTTCGCGTACGCGCGTTCCAACAACGATACCGTGGCGTTAATACATTCCCTTTACACTCTCTTTCACCCTCGCTGATCGTGGTAGACTTGCATTCTACACGGTGGGGACCTATCGTTCTCCCTCGTATTTACGCGGCCGCATTAGCCGCGAAACAAGCAAGGAATCTCGGCAACGTCCGCGCAATTGCGTTTCCTCGCGACAAGCAAAGAGGGTAGGGTGCAGATTTAATGACGCTTTGTCAGTTTCACCGAGTCGCCTCGTGCGAACTCGAAGAATTTAATGGTCCGCGAGCTTCGAGGTCGGCTCGTTAACGGAATATCGTCACACATGTCTGTTCGACATTTTCTTCGTGGTAAGTTACGATGGAAAAATTGCACACACGGCGGTCTTTTTGTTCTCGAGTGTCTCACTTTTGATTTCGCGAGATCCACGCGTCCCTTCGTTGTTATTCGTGCGTTATAAGGGCACAGATTTCAAGGATAATTATCAGCGTCGCTTACATTCCGCCGTCGAACTTGTACAACGTAGATTCTTAAGGGTAGCAGCGAGATGCGAGTACGGATTGTTCCATGTTTTTCAATCGTGAAAAATTGTACGTTTACTCTTTCTAATTTCAATATATTAACGTTCGAGCAGAGACGCGCCACGTGTCTTGTTCGTTCGTAATGTGCGTTAAGTGGTGCCATAAGTTGTCCGGCAATTCTCGAATTCTTTCAAATCTACGCTCCTCGCGGAGCTTGCAGATTTCCCATTTACGCTTTTTGCGCGACAACGCTGTGCCTCTTAGGGTAAATTTAGTCCTATTAGCCGAACGTGTATCTTGGTCAACGAGCTTGACAAGAAAATTCATATTTTTCATGATTCTGTAACAGCATCGAAGCGAGCCATCGCCAACAGCTGTTACTTGTAATCGACTGTTCTCAATTGTTATTTCCCTCGTCTTACTTATTGTCTTCGTTTTCCATACGCTGTGCTCGTCACGTATTCTTACGTACGATATTTAAAAGGTTTCATCGTTAATAAATATTTACAATAATTTTACAATGACGAGCAACACGTTGAATTGATTCAGCCTTTTCGTATCGTGGGCATTTGGACAAGTCGACGAATATCTGTATAATATAAAAGTCAAAATTTGTGTACATGTATGTCCGCACCAAATTCGGCACGAACATTCTAAAACCCTAAAGCCTCGATAATTTTCAATAATTTTAAGGATACGTCCGAAGGATCAATTTTCCTCGCGCGATGGTGTGGACGCTGTCTGTATCACGTTAACATTTATTGTCGAAACAGTAGTTTAAAAAGAACGGGAAGTGAACGTGTAAAGTGAAATTTGAAGAAACGAGGATTCGCAGGAAGATGCGAGTATTTTAAAAAATAATTTTCCGAAGATTTAGCCCCTGAAGAAAAGACTCTTTGCAGAACGCAAACTGCGAGGCACGCGGACAAATTTCGCACCGTAAACGTCATCGTGCGGAAATTCGAAAGAACAAATTTTTGACATATTTTGATAGCAGAAATATGAGAAATACATCGACGACAAAGGGCCAATTATTTTTCGAATCGTTCGATTTGAATTTAAAACGCGCAAGTAATTGTACCATCTGCGTTTTACAATACATGCCTGAGATGTAGATTCTTTTCCGCAAATTTAAGCAACAGACTCTTCTACGAATTCCATCGTAACTTTATTTTCCAAGGTATATAAATTTGCAAATTCATCCTGGAATATTCCAACAGACTCGACGATCGAGAACGAGAGAACGCGTGTTACGCGTTAAAATTTGCCACAGGAACATCCGTCGTACAACGATGCGATAATCTCCTTTCTTGAGCAAATCTTTCGCGATAGTTGGAGTATTTGGCGAATCCCTGGAAATCCGCGGCTAATTCCAACATGTCGATGCCGCTGATTGATTAGCCAGCCAGCCGCTAGCGAGACTGCGTCAATACTGTCCGTCAAACCTCGGCAATATTTCTGTCGAGGGTCGTGGGAAATTAAAAGGCGAACCGGCGTTAATTAATGCGGCTACGGAGCGCAGGGGCCACACGAGGGATAAACGCGCGTCACGTGGAAAAAGAGAGAACGTCAAATATTTGGCCGATTTAGGGCGAGGAAGGAAAGTCGAAAACTAGCCAGGAAACAAGCAAACTCTGCCTGTCTGTCCGATATTAATTGAATTCCCTCAAATATTGACCGTGCCGATTTACTTTTACGATTGCGCTGTACTGTCTTTTGGCCACAAATTAGGCGATGCACGCGCGAAATGCTGATTTTCAATTCGCGCGTGTGTCCTCGTATCGACAAAGTTTGTGCGTTTGAAAGTATTTTCTGGTAAAATTGTACACCGTGTCTCTTCGTAATCGCAGAACTTCCGCGATACTAAAATTCGACATTTTAATCAAAAAACGATCGTTTCAAGGCGTCATCGGCGTACGTTTGAAGAATATTAGAACCGACGATTCTGTTTTATCAATTTCGTAAACTTTCTCTTCTCGACAATGATTCGCTGATCTCGTTGGTCTCTTTCCGCGTATCGTAGACCTCTAATATAGAGTACTAAATGAGATAGAATTTCTTAGAATCGTTCAATGACCGATAGACGTTCCAATGCGTATGGCGAATCGCGTATAAAAATATAAAAAAGAACAACGCGTATATAATTTGCCTCCTAATGTACAGTACACGATCTACTTCGAACGATTTCCCTGTACAGAGTCCAATTTAGAGATTACATATTCTTGTCGGACGAGTTATTGGATTGCAATTTTCAAACTTTAGTCCAACATTTTGCCAAGGTAAGTCGCTTCATAAATTCCCACCCTAAGACATTTGCGGGGAAAGCTGTAGCTTTCTCGTTTTGATGGCGGATCTCGATTTATGCGGGTCCTTGAAAAAGGTGTAAAACCAGGAGGAGATCTCTATATTTTAAGAGGGGCAGCGTCGTTTCTCAAAAATGTAGGTCATTTCGATTTATCTCGCGGCCTGGAACTTCTTAGACAGTGTACGTAACGGGCGCGAGAGATAAAAATTAGGACAGGATGGTGGGAAAGTTTGCCAAGAAATTACCAACTTTAAAAAATCTCCGAAACAGATGGCTAAGTTTCCTGTCGAAGCTGCCAACGTAGGATTACGACCACGGGAAAGAGTAATTGCACCGTTCGAGATATACTTCCAGCTGAATGATCATAAATCGAGAGAGTTCGGATTACTTCAAGTATCGGGTATACTCGAAAAATATCGTACAGCTGTGCTGCACTATACTATACTATACTATACTATACTATACTATACTATACTATGTATATACCGGGTAATAGTTATGCTCCTTCTTCGAATAATTGGAGTTTTTATTTTTTTTTTTAGCAAGTGTCTAAAATTCCTTAAGGTGGCTGTAAATTCTTGACACTCTATCGACGAGTCCTTCGCTATCTGGAAATCTTTTAAATTATTTTTTAAATCATTCGAATTTCTAATTTTTCTCTTACCTCGAATCGCTACAATTTCTATCCTATAATATTTAATTTTTTTTTTCAATTCTTAAAGCTGTTCGTTGTCGATCGAAAAGTCTTTTTAAATAAATACACCGGCATCGTTCGGAAATTGCTTTTAAAATATTTCTCAATTAATACTAATTTTAGCAATTTCTATAACGTCTCCTAGCATTTCAATCTCACGAAGTTTGTTAACTAGTTTGTTAATTCTATTTTTTTAAGTTTGTTAACTCTAGATAAATTCGATGAAATTTATAGAATGACAAGAAGCGAATTCGTTATTGTTACATCTACAGATTGCTACTGTTGGAACTTAGCTGTCGGCGACTCAGACGACCCAAAAGTTGTCGATTAGCTAGAAAGTCGCACGTGTTGCTCCAAGGACTGCTCTTTCCGGCAGCCGAGCACAATTGCCATTTCAAATGAACGACACGGTGCCACTTTTAATCGAAACGCTCGCTCGCTCGTTCTCTCGATCCGGTAAACAAAGTTAAACTCGTTTAGCCGGCGCGCCCACGACGAGAATTGCGTCACGATGAAACGAACGCACCAACGATCGTTGGAAAACATCGAGAAGGTTGCTCGACAAAAAGCATTCATCTCAATGGCAAAGCATATGTCGCTGTTTCGATCCTTACTTTTAATATCTCTTCTTATTTGTCTTGCGCGGATTCAGAATTTCCACGTCAAACGTATTTTAGACGTCGCTATGTGGAATCGATTTCGCCTGCCTGTAAATTACAATTAGGAATATCTCGCTCTCTATTAAGAATTTTAGAATTTTATAATTAAATTTCATATTTTCGTCGAATAACGAAATAGTCCGTACAACGTCCAATTAGGAATATAATTTCCTACAGAAACTTTACAAAGGGCGGAATAATTAATCGATATTATCTAAACCATAATTTTATTTCGATAGAAATTTAATTTAGTTATACTGCTATACCGAAGAACAGAATAGCAAGCCCTTTCACCGACAACTTTCTATTTAAACTACGCTCTGCCAGATACAAACGAAGGAATGATCAAACAAAATTACCTTACAGCCATTCTTCCAAAAGCGCACGAGACTCGAAATTAGATACGTTGATGAAATTTTTATGTTACGCGCGCTATTACCTAGTTCTCTTTGGTGCTCTGAAACCTCAAATAAAATTAACGTTACGACAGTTCCTCTGGAAAAATATCAGCCATATCTTGGCTTATCAGAAGGTACGTTAACGAACGAATAAACGCGTGACCGAGTGGAAATCTGGTTAATCGAACATGTAGCAAAAATTCACGATGATACGCGGTGCCATTACGACGTTATCGTTGGCAATTGCGCGATGGCTGCTCAGCACTTCGCTTCTGAATGGAACATTCGCCGAATTACCGCCATTCTCGCGATATACATATTTCTCTATTTAGCTGTCGTAATAATAAAATTAAAATACACAAATGCGCGACAGAGATCTATTCGTTTCGCCTCTGTCTTTGCACCGGCTGCCAGGTTAATCGCCGCCGATTTCAATGGCCATTTAAACGCCTGTGATTTCCTCAGCAACTTGCAACGCGTTCAATTTATTCCGATGTTGTGGTTAATTTCCAGCGTTTGCCGTTCGATCAAAGAACCGGTGAAAGTGATTGTTGCGAGCGGAGATCTTGTTGCAGCTTGTTACATTGTAATGTAATTTATTTCAGTGTGGATTTATGGCTCGTACTACGTTCGTTTAACCGATTACATAAGGATCGCGAACGTTTTATTCCCGCGATATCTTTTTTTTTTTTTTTTTTTTTTTTTTTTTTTTTTTTTTTTTTTTGTGATTTATATCGTGGAACCATGATCTCTCTGATATGATGGCGGTCGTGAAAAGAGACCCTCAGAATATGGTGTATATTTTCGTTGTTGTCAGTAAGTATTATTTCGGTATTATTAATAAATACCAGTTATTAATAAATTGGCAGTTCTTAATAATTCTTCTCCTTCTTCTTTCGTTATCATCATTCTTCTACGTGGATCGTGTGATTTTATGCATTTCGAGTAAATTTCTCTCAGAAATCATTTTCAGAAGACATTTTCTTCTTTCTGGTTTGAATGCCAGGCTTCTGAAAAGTGTCTATTATTGCAATACGTCCTTCGTAACTGTTTATACAGCTTTTACGTAACTGTTGCGTATTATTCCATTGTTTCGTCGTTAATGGATTGAAGTTACGTCTTTGCCGTACATTGTTTCGTAAGCGATAGCTTTTTTTCTGGTTCCACTGATATCTAACGAAGAATGAAAAATAATTATTCCATTGGATTATTCCATACTTAAAATCAATTAACCGTATCTCAGAAATCCTATTCTTTATCGTTATCTCGACTGTGAAATGTTGAATGATCTCGTTAGTTTTACGTAACGTTATTCTACGTTCAGAAAAATTGGCCAGAAAAAAAATGGACAGATGCTTCGTCCCAAGTATCGAATCAGCTCGGCTTAAACACCGATATCATGCGCGTTCTAAATAGCATTATGAAACTGCAAAAGATCAAATTGGCAAATTCGAACGCTTACTAAAGCGAATCTATTCTGCACTGGTCCGGTGCGGAATTTTCATTTATTTATTCCGTACAATCGAGAATCACGCAGAGTTTCCAACGGTCCATTGGAGAATCATTAAATAATAGTTTGATTGGCCGTTGAAAACGCGCATGGAGTTCTTCATGTTCGATCACGTTCGATCGCGTCGATTATTCTAGACGATGATCGTGCGTGACGTGAAACCAATGCTCGCTGGTAGTGTCCGCTTTGAAACACGCCACGTGCATACCGAACGCGTTTACATTGCCCCGGCTAAATTATAATCTTCGTTCACGGGCCACGAATTTCTACTAACAATTTGCCCGGCCGTGATTATCCGGCGCGTTAATATGCTGATTAACCGTCTCGTTATTGGCCCGGACAGAAACATCGTGACAAAACACCGTTACGCTAGCTTGTAATCTACCGCTAGTACGTACCAAGATTTCCTAATGCCGTGATTCTGAATTCGTGACGCGAATAACATCCGGAAGATTCGCCGAGTTCTCTTACGTCGACTCAGAATGAAACGAAAATCAAGGATAATTCAATTACGTCGGAGGCGTCATCTCCGCCCAATTTTTCGCCCATTTCGAGTATTCGCAAATTCGGCGAAATTTCTAGCTAGGCAGCGAAAGGTAATAATCGGCACCAGATCGTTCCACGCGCGAAAATGACTTTCTTCGTTGTTAGAATTCTTCTGCTTTTATTCGCACAAGCTTGTTTTCTAAGCTATTTTTTTCTTACGCGCTTCTGTTATCGCGATTCTTTCTCGCGGTGTATTCGCGCTGTTCTCTCTACTGCTGCAGCTCTTCCCTCGGTGTCTTTGCGCTATTATTTCCTTCCGTTTTGTAACTCCTGTTCTAGTAGCTGTACGCCGCTATTTCTGTCGCACTTCAGAGTCTTGCCGTGCCTTCTTTTCCTGCCATTATACCGAATCTGTTTTACCACTCGTTCTTACCTTCTTCTGGCAATCTGTTACAACTGTGTTTCTCGTTAATAGGTGAACAGCTTTTCTTCTTTATACCTACCAATTGTGTCCCCTTTCACTGCTCCTCTTTTTTCTTCATTCCATTTCTTTTGCCTTCGTTACTATTGAAATTTCTCAGTCGCGGCGTGCTTATACCGCTTTTTAAGCCCTTCTTCGTTGTACTTCGTCCTCCCCTAGAAACTTAAGACGTTTTGTTCGCTAAAGTTCTCGGTAGAACCCGCCACCACGACGGAATCGTTTTCTGAAACGTACAATTTTTTCCCCGAGTGCCACCTTCATTAGGCTACGACATGCCTCGGAATAACATTATCAAAGCAAGAGGCTAATAAATTCACGAGACTAATGAATTAACTCCCGCCACTGATCCCCGATGGAAATTATTCGTGAAAATACCTCGAGCCGGAAGAAAATTCCTAAATTAATCGATAATAATCCCTGCAGTAATGAAATAATTGCCAAGAATGATCGTAAAGAAAGTAGTCGTTAGAGACTACCGTTGGATGAGCATGAGAAAGACGCTGATCCGCGTGAAGTGTTCCAGCGAGAGTATAATTAATAGCTTAGAGTGTTCGGTATCAGGAAAAAGATTCAGGAATTTAATTCGATTCGCCCTTGAAAGATCATTCGTCGTTGGACGAGTTTCGACGAGGAATGATTAATCTGAGATATTAGGTGGTCCGGAAAGTTTCTTCCGTTTTACGAGGAAATGATAGGTGCACCACATTTTCTGTTTCATATTATCTTACTGAATTACGCGTGATCTATTTTCTTCTATTAAGATAAAGAGAATGGTATTTGACAGATTAGGTTTCACGTTTCTATGAAGATGCATTGTTGTAAAAGACGTGTTTCTAAGAGAAAAACACTTTTGGGACGACCTAACAGCATCTGCTGACTATACTCTGCGCTATTTTCACATTTGACTGTACTTGCGAGATACACGAGCATCCAGGAGACTACTAATCACTCCAAACGCTAAGAATCTTAGTTAATACTCCAAATAACAATCATTCGATCTTCTCAGTATTAAGCGAATACATGAGTTAACGAACGAATCTCGCGATAATCGGTCGGAATGAAACTTACGCGCCCAAGTGCGTCGCTAAGCGAATTAACAGGAAGCAGAAGATATCAGCATCCGCTAGCCTTCGTTTAACACTAAACCTACCGACATTTCTTGTATAGTTATTGACCGCTCGCGACAGGCAGCACAGACTAGAAATTTTTCTTAGAAAAAAAAGCAAACTAGAAATAAACACCGAAGGATATATTGTGTGCATATTTTGCGAAAAGTCACAGATTAGCAAGCGATACGATAACGTCTAAATACGGTCAAATTTGTGTAGAAATTTGAAAGCGGTCAATTTGATCGCAGTGGTAGGTTTATTGTTAACCTCCGTTGAAGCAGGTGAAATATCGCAATATGTTCGCTTTAATTCGCAATCTCGTCACTGATTTTCAAGCGTATTGCGCGAGCCGTTATAACCAGAGGAGTTGCGGTTGAAAAAGGAGCAAATTCTTTGTCTATGACACGAATAGAATTAATTGGCCGAACAATCGCGTCATATTGTTTGGAAGTTGCTGGTTTAGCTAACGCGTTGAAGTACGCTGTACGATATTACGGTGGCGAGTGCGGTATTCCCGGCAGACACAAACGTTAAAAATTAACAATGCAAGTTCCGATACGAAATAGAAGTTCTCGCGCCAACATCGCGTCTGCGACCCAGTTCTCCAAAGCTCGTTCCTCTCCAATGTTTCGCGCGTAATCCAATTTTAATACGCAATTACAAAGGTATAATTGCTACGAATTTGATAATGCATAATAACGAAGGGCCTACGTACTAACTCGAAATTAACGAATATACCATCATTGCGACGTTTCAGTCACGTGCATTTCGTTATAATGGCCGTAAACATTTCCGCCACGATTGCTCGCTAATTATACGTTATTATTAAATGGCATGTCCGATACGCGCGACAATTGACCGGCACGAACCTAACCCCAACCTCGCTCGATATAACGTAATATATGTAATACGCCACGTAATATATTTATTTCTCGAGCTATACGTGTGCGTGGATAATAAATATATACCTGCAACGTGTCAAAACCTGTTACAACGTAACGCCGTTTATCTCGACAAAATTTTAGTTAAGGCCTCGGTAGATTAACTGTGATCAAAGTTTTACTGCGCGAATCTGCGATCTATCCGAACGTGGGCTATCGCTGTGTTAGCGAAAAATGACAGCTAATGGGGAAAATTGGTGAGCATCGGTTATACGAATAATTTCTATTCCAAGTTCTACGATGAGTTCGGACAATGGAGCTTTGTCTCATTTGTGCGTCTCATTTTTTGAATTGAAAATAAAAGATGCTTTGTGGGTGGAAATAATTTCTTGTATCGTTGCTTCAGTCAATAGTTTGTACACTTACGAAGACGTTCGTATATAAAAGTCTAATTCTTACAGCTTTTATTTTGTTGTAACATTTTAGAAAAATATATTCCTGTTTGTTCTTGTAGGTGATAGAACATACGAAAAAGAACATTCGACTGGAATAAATGAAATACTCTGCACAGGTATGTATCGGACGATTCTCTCGCGTGGATTATTTATTAGTGAACGATTTCAAAGAACAGACGCGCTACGAGCTACGAGAACAAACATGATACCTATAAAACGCGTAAGTAGCGGCCCGAACGTCATCAATTCGCATCGACGCTAAAAATATTCGCCTTTTCTATTTTCAGTGGAGCAGTGCTCGATGTACTTATCGACGATCTGTCGACGCACAAAGAGACTCGACGAAAAATGGTTGTTAAACAGCGCGAAAATTCATGATATTCCGACAACAGCGACGCGCATTTCCCATCACTATTTTCACCGCTTTGACAATCGCGTAGTACTCTTAACAGAGGAAAGCTCCCAACTGCTCGAGGAATCGTGCAGTCGATGGAAATTCGCAATAAAAGTATACTTCGGATCGAACGAAACAAATTTTTCACAATTTCACAAGCTTCTGTTTTCTTCTTTTCTCCAAACTTCGCGATTTTGTCTCATTTCTTACAACTCTCGACGCTTGAGAATCGTCGCAGCTTCTCTATGGACCTGAGAATTTTTCGTTCGATATTCCAGCTGCCTCGAGTTTTCCTATTTCCCCAAATTTCTGCTTCTCCGAGCTTCTCCCATTTTATGAATTTTCCAATTAAACGCCGAAGTACCATCATCGAGGCGAAGCAAAGAGAAGAAAGGAAAGCAGTCGAATCCCTAAGAATAACGCCGCGAATAATATCTCGCAGGTTCGATCATTAATTACCGCGAGCGTCAGGAAAACAGAGAATTCTTGGCAGACAGTTGACTGGTTTTTCATTAACAGGTGAATATTCAAAGAGGGAGAGAAGAAGACGTGGACGATCTCTTTCAGAGAAGTTGACCGCGCTCTTTCGTACGTGGAACAAAAGACTCGGTGAAGGGTTTGATCGTCTGCATAGAACGAGGATGAAAGAAATCGTAGAAAAAGCTCTCACAATGAAGACGATTGTCTGGAAAGCGCGTGAGGCAGCAATTTTCGCATAATTTCATTAGATAATCAGCTTCATTAAATAATCAATTTCATTAAATAATCAATTTCATTAAAGAATCATTTTCGTTCAAATATTTGGTTGTCCGGAAAGTTTCTTTCGTTTTAGAAGGAAACTATGGATGCACGACGTTTTTTCTTTCATATTATTTTATCGAATTAATTTATGGTCGTAATAATAGAGACGGTACAAAATGGACCATACGTGATGCAGTAAAATAATACCAAACGAAAAATGTCGCGCGTCTATTGTTTCCTTATAAAACGAAAGAAACTTTCCGAACAACCTAAAATATGCCTAACATATGTTTTATCGTTAGCAACGAAGCCAATCTACCACCGGCGTTAAAATATGAGAAGAAAGAAAAATAATCGTAACTGACTTGATAAAACGACAAGAGAACGAAGCAATGCTACAACTTAAGTATCGAGTCTCGTCGCATGATCTGCAATTACATGTAGCTCGTTTATCCAGCGGAGGATGGAAGAAGATTCGCGAGAAGAAATTTGTGCGATTTGATTGGTCGCGAGGAATATTTTCACTCGCGTGTAGAATCGTGTCAATGAGCGAGCGAACAAAATCACGGAACGCGAAGCACCTTGTTTTTAGCGGCTCGAATTTACGAGATTTCCCGTGTTCCATCGTCCTTTTCTCTCTCTTTTTGTTTGCAGGAGAATGTTAAGTCGACATTGAAACGCAAAGCCCAGCGCCCGAACGGGCCGCGTCCCAAGCGCCGTGCTCGCGAGATACACACGATTTTAATAAACGACGATCTCACGTTCGAATCCTTTATTATATGCGTACAACATGGAAATTCGCGACGCGATTCATCGGCCCGCGAAATCCTCCGATCGATGAATTAATAAAACTAATTGAATTCCAGGGAGACGCTACGCGTCCATAGAAATTACGACGTAATGTCGTCGAAGGGTGATTAATTTTTTCTGATGAATATCGCGCGACGATAGTTGGCTGTTATTGCTACAAGCGTTGCGAAAGATCGCGCAATATCTTGCGTCTGTACGAAGAAATTGAAATTATGCCGATTCCACGTGCACTCGATATAATAGCCTTTTCTCGAGTATCGAAGAATAATTTCATTTCTGCGAATTTTCAAACGTCGCGCAAGTCTCGCCAGCTCCTGCGTTTACGTTACAATTCCACAAATTCGATCAATTTTGGATTCAATTTGCAACAGAATCAGACACCGTGTGGGTTTTTTCTTTCATTCGCCACCGCCGTGCTATCAGATAATTCCGTGGGCTGGTTGATTAAATAGCAGCGCGAGTAAACAAAGAAACGCGATTCCCCGGGGTAATTTTCATTATCCGCGACTTAAATCATACTGAACTCGACTCGTGTATCAGCCAGATCTCGAAACGTTGATCAAATATTTCAACGCGTAATTCTCCGTATAAACGGGATATTGTTGTACCGCGATGCAATTTAAGCAGCTGTAAAACAGTTTGCGCTATCGTCCGCAAGCATCTAGGATCTGCTGTAAAATCCGCTAAAGCATCGCGTGTCGTTCACCACCCTCGCTATTATACCAGAAAGAATAATTAATTATGGTAATAATACGCGTGCTTCTATATGTACTAAACGAATTAATGTCTTAGTTTCTAGCGGGCTCCCGTGTTTATCTAAGAAATTCAAGCGCATTATACGCTTCGTATATGTTAAATACGGAGATTAAGCATTGATCACGCAGACTTGATTGAAATTTATGGAGCCGCTGGTGGTATCAATTACGAGTGAAAACTGCCACGATCTTCAACTTACATCTTTATATATTTCCAAAATAAATCGTTTTTATCCGCTTCTGTCGAATGAACGAGAAAAAATTCGTAACATCAACGTAAGTCGAGGAGAAGAATTTGCGAGACGAGCATCTTGGGGTTAGGTGAATCGAGCGACCAACTACACCAACCGAGAATTAAACGATCCTGACTCTCAGCTACGTCTCTGTAAATTCCAATAACCGAAGAACTTTTATTCTCCTGTATGAAATAACCAAGAAAAATTGAAAGAGGTTCGAGAAGCGGAAGTTTCGAAGCGAGCGTGTCGAGTGAATTAAGCGACTAACTGCAGCGATTGAGAATTAAACGATCCTAACTCTAAGCTACGTCTCCGTAAATTCTAATAACCGACGAATTTTTATTCCCCCGTATCGGATAGCCGGGAGGAAGCGAATAAAATTCGAGAAGAAGAAGAAGTTTCGAAGGAAACGTCTCGGGAGAATTAAGTGCGTCGACGTAATGGATCGCCTGGCAACGCAACGGCACGCGTCGCCATGCAATCATGAAGCAACGTTACAACGTAATATCCGCGTCGAGAGGGTAAAAAACAGGAGAAGAGAGCAGGCCGCGGGGTGAAATGAATTTTCTCTGCAGCGCTCGCTTGTATGCGACGCACGTCGCCGCAACCCCGTGCTTGCACGTCGTTACCTTGCTACGTGTCAGAAAAGTGGCCGCGAGATCGACGATCCACGACTCTCCTCGAAACCGACGCCGGCATCCGACTCGAGGTTCTACGAGAAACGACGTATCCTCGCAAGTGGAGAACTCTTGGGAAAGAAAAAAAAAAGAAAAGGAAAAAGAAAAAGGAAAACGTCAAAGCGTGCAAACGGTGTAATTCCATCCCCTGATGACTTGGTAACAATTTAAAAATCGCTTATGCATGCGGCAAGCCACTTCCTCGCGAGATCTGCATTTCATTAACTCCTTCTTTGTTCGCTGGTCAGATGTCGGTGGCAAGAATTTTTCGTTTCTTTGCGAATTAAGAGCATTCAGATGAAAATTAACTGTCAGAAGTTTCTTATACGAAGGGCCTGTGGAGGGGGAAAAGGGAGAACGTCAAGTTTTAGCATTGCTCAGGAGACGAAAATTTATTCTTCGATATATAATATCGCGAGTTCATATTTTCTCATATATTAAAGGAACATCGTTTCGATCTTTGTTTTATTCCGCGCTATTTCCAACTTTCGCGAGCCCCCAAATATTTCACCTTCTTGCTTCTCTTTCACGTTCCCCGTTCTTTTTTTTTTTTTTTTTTTTCTCCCACTGTACACCTCAATTTTGTATAATTACCGTAAAACTCGAAGAATTTTAATTCGAAATCGCGACACAGTCAGCGACGAACAGCGCGCGTAGCAGCTTACGAAACAATGTTAAACTCAAGATTCGTTAAAATTGACATTCCATTTCTCTCTCTCTCTCTCTCTCTCTCTCGTGTATCCTCTGTGCGTAAACCGCGAATTTTTTCGTAAATTAATATCTTTGAGGATATAATTACAAAATTAGAACGTCGGTGGGAAGTGGTCTTACCTACCACGTATTGTACGAGTCGCTATGCTTTGGATATTTTATACATCTTTTCGTATCATTTGCACTCTGTGCAACTTTGCGCTTTAAAATTCCCCATAAATGCATAAAAGTTCCCAGTCTACTTCTATGCTAATTAAACTAATATTATCAATGAAATTGTACAAATTACAAGTTGTAAGTTTGCAGGATGAACGAATACCTTCGCACAGCGATGCAGAATTGTATTACGCTAATTCTTTCGCATTTTATACGTGCCAATTTTAGGAATTTCGCAGAACTTTAGAAATAATGTATGTAACGTGGCTCTTGGTGCCCTAGCAACTTTTCAAAAATCGCTTACGCTTTCGGGAAAGTGTCTCTCGCGTCAGTGACACGCGTTCGTTAATACTGGCCTCGTTACATAAGATATCAGAACTGGATATCAATAGGGCAGTAAAGTTCTACGTTCGAGACGATCCTTCGGCCGAGATTAGTGCCGTCATCCTCGAAGAAACGGGAAACGTGTATCTCGAACGATACGCGCTAAACATCGCGATTTACGCTTCGATAGCTTTCAAAGGACGCGAGCCGGTACGGTACATCTTCCAGAAAACTCGAACTGCTCTGAAGATAATTGAGAGACTCGGAGATAAAATAATACGAGCGACAGGATGATCAATTTTATTTTTGGTAACCGAGAGAAACTTTCTGTATTAGAATCTAAGCTCAAGCGGATTAAAATTCAAGTGGCTGGGAAATTGATTACCGAATATAGAGCATCGAACAGGCTACAGAAGATAAACCACTGGAATCTAAGTATTTCTAGGATCATTTACACGTTCGTACTCCTTTAAGTATCAACGTTCGCGTTTTTTTTTTTTTTTTTTGGTCGTTATTAAAATCCACGGTATAATGATAAAAACAACAGTGGCAAACGAAAGATTGTACGCTGTTGACGCACCGTGACTATAACTATATTCCATGATCGATGGATAAACCCAGCGAACGATTGCATGTTAATTTCCCAATCCATCGACCTGCAAAATTACCCGAAAACTTCTACGCTTTCTCTGCTGAAACGCCACGAACAAGCTTCGATGCCCAGGCTTCGATTAGCATTCCAGCAGTGGCAGCGAAAGAGCAGGCAAGAGAAAAAAAAGGGGGAAGAATAAGTAGAAGATTCTCTGGCGATATTTCTCGTAACGAAGGATCGCCGAGTACGAGGAATTTCTAGACAGATTTTTGCCGCTTCGTTGCACAAGAGAGACACAGAGGATGAAAAGGGGGCGGTAGAGAAATGATGGAGGAGGTTTTCCGCGAATCGATAACGAGAGAGGGCCTTGCTCGCCTCTGAAGAGAAACAGAGTGAGAAACAGAGGGAACGAGAAAGAGCGAGAGAGAGAGAGAGAGAGAGAGAGAGAGTGGAGGAGAGAAAGCAGGCAGGAAAGGTTGATAGGTGGGAAAGGTCGAGACAGGACGAACCAGGAGAGAACCTTGCAGAGTGAAAGAGGACACGAAGACGAAGAAGAAGACGATGAACGAGTGGAAGAAGAGGAAAAGAAAAGAGGAAGGTGAAGGAAGGTAAGAGAAGTAAAAAAGAGCGAGGAAAGGAAGAATGCAAAAAGTGGAAAGAAGCGGGGCCAGCGCGTTCGTACGGTTCTATACGCGGCGGTGAATCGGTATGCAGATGTGTGTATTGTGAGCTCTTGTAGGGTTGCTTTGCAAGGAGGTCGTTCGGGATAGAAACAGCCATAAAGAAGACAGGAAACTCGGCCTGGTAGAGAGACTGGCGCGCTCCAAGGTCGAAGCATCAAAGATGCTAGCGTTAAAAGGGTTCCTTTCAATTTTTAGAAAGCTCTCGCGCCTTGTTGTGCCCCCAACATCTCGCTGATGCATACGTAATACGTTTCCGCGTAGTTTGCCTTTCTGTCGTTTCTCCTGTTTTCTACTTTCTTTTCTTTCTCTCTGTCTCTCTTTTTCTTCGTCTTCCTCTTTATCATCTTTGCGCGTTAGGAGCGGAAGATAGCGGTTGCTTGTGTGTGTGTGTGTGTGTGTGTGCGTATGTGAAATATGGAACGGCTTCGCGCGCGATCAACTCGTCCCCGGTAAGCGTGTACATACGTACGAAGAACGTGAATCGCGTGTAGCAGAAATTAGAATACAGATATTTCTATATCTCAGCATGGTAAAACGTACGTTATAGCTTGTCTGCGATAAATCCATCTCGTTTGACACGAAACGAGACCGCGAATAATTGTTCGCCCGTTAAGAATCTAGAAATTAGGATCACAACGTAAGCGTTTCTATGGTTTGAAAGTAAGGACGCGCGATATACAGCTCGTTCGGGATTGATCTACCTCGAGATATCTTCCGCCGCTTAGAAGCTCATCTAGAATAATCAGGTATTTTTCATCAATCATCGCGTCGCTCACGTGGCATCCGCGTCTTGCAAGTGTCGGCGCGAAACGACGCGGCAAATAATTCAATTGGACGCCTTCGTTCGCGATACGGTTCTGGAAATTAGGATTACGATGCAAGCGTTTGCATGCTTCAAACCAAGAACGCGCGATCTGCACCTCGCCTTGGAATTAATCTACCTCGAGGTATCTCTCTCTCTCTCTCTCTCTCTCCACTCTATCCACACTGCAGATCAACCATTTTTCGCTAATCATCGCGATCATCGATCATTATCCACGTCGTCTGCACGAAACTAGACGTCGAATAATTCGATTAGAAGGTATTATAAATTACACGCGCTGCGTTCTCTCTCTTTCTGCGACACAAACGAATCCATAGAGTCAACCTTATTGGTTACATCAGCGCAGGTAAGCAAATACCTGTCGGGGCTTCTCCTTGCTCCACTGGCGAGGGATTATCTGCTACAGGACGTTCTACGAGAGAAAGAGGGAGAGGCATATCGCGTATGGCTGCCACTGTCGTCAGCTTTAATCGAATTCAGCTGGCATTCCGTGTCAAACGTATCGGCAATATCGCGTTTCTCTCGGGGTGCAAACTGACCAACCTTAATAACGACATATTCGCCGTTATAAGGTGTGCGTGTCGCGTTTCCCTATGCATCGCGACGCTTCATTAGTGCACGTTTCATCAACTCGAAGCTGACTAGCCGAAGCCTGGCACTCGCGATTAAAACTTGTACCCGGAGGTGTGTATTTACGGAAGCCAGTCGGTAGATCGGCGTGACTGGAAGCTCGCGCAGCGTGAAAACTGGCAACCCGAGTAACTGGATTGCTTTGCATGCAATCGTTATATAGTTGCAAGTTTCCACAGTTATTTACAGACAGACGACGATTTTGTAGGAAGTTCGGTGCAAAGCAGAGATTGCTCCAGCGAATAAGTAGAAGTAGAAGTTCGAGTGATGAGTCCTTAAATTGGACAGGCTGTGGCTACAGTTCAACTATAGGAGACGAATTTCTGCATAGAAATATAATAGAAAAGAAGTTCGCGAATATTCGGATAGTTACTGTTGTTAACGACGGTAGAAAAATTGTCGCGTAGACTGCGATAAAAATTATTTCTTCCTGTTGTCGTTTTCGCAAAGAAAGGTACACAGAATATGCGTATTAAATATGCGTATTAAATACACGTAGAAACTCGAAGCCAGTTTCGGCCGATATTAGAACGAATTTAGAAAAATTGAGCGACAGTGGGAGTCCGTTCCAGCGATAAAACGACTTAAAAAAAAATTGAACGATGGCGAAGAAAAACAGGTATCTGGTTGACGTGGATTTATGAAGCACAGGGGGAGGATAAAATACGGTGTTTCATTATTTTTTAAACATTACTTTATCTAACTTGTAAGCCATGAAAAATTGCAAGTATCGCAAGATGACTCGCAGGACTATTTCGCCTTAAAGACTGGTGTGCGTCATTTCCAGCGAAATAGCAACAGAGGCGCGTGTTTTTGCTAATTTTAATAAATTTAAGGGCTGAACTCCACGGAACTCGAGGAAGACACTCGTACGGTGCTTCTTTAAGGGTTATAACGTTTCATAACTTAATTCGAGCACGATAAAACCGAGATGACTTCTGCAGCAATTCAGACACGAACGTCATCCGGTTGCTGGAAGTGAAACGCGCGCTCCATTCAGGAAACGCCGGCAAAACGAACGAGCTTCTGACAGAATTTCTTTATGACTCGAGCGTTTTCTTGCCGTCGAACAACTACCGCCGAAGAAAACAAGGTAGTTCGATGAAACTTCGAATGTTCCCGATCCTCCAGCGAACCAAACTTCGACGTTCTCAATAGGACGGGTAGCGATAAGCGGGTAAACAGACGTTGAAAGACTTCCTGAAGGTTGTATCCGACAATAGTAAACTCCAACACCGAGATACTATTGTTAATTAAATTTAAAAATGTCTTGATCAACTCGTTAAGGATTCGACGATGAACTAGCGAATATACAAAGTGGAAGTTGGGTAGATGCAACGTCGTGGAAGAAAGAACAACGAAACTTGGAAGATTCGATGGGTCGAACACTAGAATATTGGAAATGTTGATGCTGATAAATTTCACCAGCATTGATATTTGAAAATGTTAATGCTCGAATATTCGAGAATTTGGATATATGGAATCTTCGATGCTTGAAGATTGAAATATCCGAAACGTCGAAGGTGCGAAAACTCGAATAATCGAAAGTGCCAACATGCGGCAATTTATTTCGGCCTGTAATTCGATTAGAGTTGGAAAGCCGAAAGTTGAGGAAAATACGCGGCAATTTGTTGGAAGGGGAGCGTGTTTAATTGATTCAACCGCAGGAATTGCTGCAGCCGCAACCCCGAAAGACGTCATCCTAAATTGCATAATCTTCGGGCTGTCGAGCGTGTTCTGGAGACAAACCAAAGCCCTACGGCTCACGTACACCGGTTTCTGGTATTGCGTGCGGATGCTCATTAGTGTTTCTACGATAATTCTGATATCGCTTCGGTCGTTCTCGCTAGATTCATCGTTGAGGCTACGTTAACGACCTAACCTCGTATTTTGAACGCGGATCCGCCACTCTATGGGATCGTTTCTACGAGTTTCTAATTGTCAGCAACTTCCAACATGCTGAATTCGCGTTCGAAATAATTATATCCGTGTTATTATCGTCTTAGGTTTTTAATGTGATCGCTACTTCGTACTACTTGATTTTCCCTCGTAGTTCTTTAACGCACGAGACATCGTACATACGCACATAGCGCGTCTTCAAACGTAACGCGTCTTGCAGCTGGAAACTCGCTTAGCCGATGTAACGATATAACGGGCGGCCAATTTTCCGGACTTATATTATTCAGACGTGGCGGAATGCAGGAAAGGTTACTATATTTTCCAAGTTTCTGGTCGTGTCTCGTAAATATTTATCCTTGCTATAAATATTCATGGCGGAAGATGACGAGACAAGGTAAATCCTTCCTCGCAAAAGGACAAGATTAAAAGGAATCGACGCGAGCAAGCTTTCTTTAATAAAATGAAAATCGGGTTAAGTAAGTGACTTTTATCGCTTCACTAACTGCTATCCGCTAAGAGAAAGTTCGTGTAACGAGCGTAAAAACGTGGAAACGACGTGAAAGGACTGAATAGAGTACGAATGAAACAAATACCTCGTGATCGAGATCGAAAATTTGTAATCCATTTCGCAATTATTCCCGTGACAAAAGATGAACGCTTGTCAAAGGAAAAACGCAAAGAGCAGAGAGATACATCGGCTTCGTGGGATCAAAAAATCGAACGCGAGCTTTTGTTCCCGTTGACAGGGAAAGAACAACAAAAAAACGGCGTTGTTCCGGAGTAAAGACCGCTCGTTAACCCTCCATTGTTTTCCTGTCCCGTTTTATTAGGCCACGGGCGGGATCCACGTTCGAATTTCGCGCCAGTCCCTCCACCTCGCTCCTATTCTTCGGTTACCACCGCGCTAGGTAATTCGAGTAAAACTTTGATCCCGTCGACGAATCATTATGACAAATAATTGGAATTTTCGTGACTCGCGTTCGAGTTTCGCGCCAATTCCTTCAGTTCCTCGACCTATTCCACTTTCACCGCGCTAGGCAATCCGATCTCGTCGTTATGCCAGTTACTTTTAACGAATCGAACGACAAATGACTGAAACTTGCGAGATCGGCGTTCGAATTTCGCGCCAATTCCTCCAGCTCCTCGTCTTCTTTCATTTCCACCGTGTTAGGTGATTCGGGTGAAACTTCGATCTCGTCTACGAATCGTTGCGACATAATTCGCGGTGATACGTCGTTACGTAAGATTTTTTTTCTCTTTTTTTGTCTTTTTTTTTTTTTTTTTTTAACGAAATTAACAACCGACGAATCGGATTTTCGTTACGTCAGCGGCGAAATTGCTGTAAAAAGGCTCGATATAAAAGGCAATTACGCAAACGAGGCGTTGCGAATGAACGAGACGAGAAAAATCTTTATTTATTACACGATCAACTTTCTCGTAGCTCGAGATGATGCGTTCTCCGGTTGTTTTTCTATCCAATTTCCTTTCTTCATTCCCCCTCAGCCCCCCCCCCTCTTTCACTGTGTGCTTGGCGAAGGGGATGATGAATGAACGAACACTTTGCTGCATGCTTACGTAACGTTATCGATCATCCCTGGTAGCTTCTTTGTACGAAAGAACGTACTTCTTCCCGCGTAAACAGTCGCCGTAATTTAGAGTTTCTCCGGCGATAGTTTTTGTTATTTGGAAAATTGGAAGGACAAGCCGCGGAGGAGATAAATCATAGACATTTGCTGCGTAGTGTCCACGCGATCCAGTACTTTCCGCTTGATTATTTAGAAATTTTAATATACAAATGAAAATGAAAAATCGCTCGTTCGATAGTTCCGTTCGATTTCGCTATTTGCTGAAAGGTAAATTTGTTATCGAGAAAGTTATTGCTATGGTCGCAGGATACTCGTATTGGCGTATGTGAAACAGAAATGATGGTAAGAGGTAGCGAAGAAGACGGTACATTTACTACGACGAATGGAAACGTTGCGAATTACATAAAGCTACGTATCTTTAAATACGAGTTGGTCTTGCGGCGACATGATTCGAAGGTAAAATACATTCCAAATCGAATTTCAAAGAAACACTTTCACTCCCTGCGTTATTCGTCGATAATCTCATTGCCAACGACACCTTTAATTTAACGACGTTTTAACAAAATTTAATTCAATTTCTAACCTACCAATCTACTTGCCAAGATAATAATTAATAAAGGCTCAACTCTTTCCTTATGAACATCGCGCGTTTGTCTTGTTCCGGAATATATAATTATATTCCGCCTTTAATCTACTTGTACGAGCGGTATAATCTGGGCCTGATATTTGAAAGCTTGCCGAGGGAAGGGGGAAAGAGAGGCTTGTTTGCCCAAGAAAATCCAGAAAATCAACAGGAGATAATTAATTAGCTCGAACACGAACTATCCGGCGCGCCTACGTCTGCGACAGAACTGGAGCACGAATAAATTCATTATCCTTCCGGTGTAGTCGATGTCGTGCATACGAAAAATATTTTCCTAACGGAGATACGTTCCGCTGCTACCGTGGTAATTTTATTTACTTCGTCCGGAGAGAGTGCTAACACGAAACGACAACCAAATGTCTCCGAAATAACTGAGAAAACTCGAAATTAGTTATCTTTACTCGGCAAAATATTTATTTTGGCCAATATTATTACACGAATGTCTGTCGCGTCAAATCGCGTGAATCTTACAAATATTTGTTTGCTAGGAAATGTCGGTTAGAGAATTTAAAAATTCTTGCAATGGAATTGTTCTAATTTCTTCCTTTTAATACTTTGCGCATTAGAAATTTACCAAATGTATGTTTCTAGCAATTTTTGTGATATTCTGTTCATATTTAAATTCGCATAACACGCAGTTCTTGACAATTGACGATAGAATAGAATCTCACGTCGGACTATGTTTCGATTACGTTCAAACAATTATATTTCAAAACATTTTGTGAGTCGATAAATTATTTATATTTCACTGATTAAAGAAGAATTACTCGATCTATACGAAATATGCAATTATCGTTGCAACAATGGCACAATAACGTTAGGACGATGTTAATTATTACTAAGTACTTTTATCAATGGTAAGAAAGGAATCGGTCTAATTAAATCAGTTCAACCGCGACGTATCAAGGGAAATATCCACAGTGGGAATTGTCTAAATAAACTTCGAAACACTAACATCGAAATCGCAGGCAAATTCCTGAGAAATCTAACACAAACCTCGACTACCGATGCTGAACACCGAAGACCTAATTACCTGCTATCACTATCCTTATGCCAAAGCGCTTCTTATCTACTCCTCTTAACCGAATACCATTATCAAATTAACACAACATTATACTAATTGTCGCTACCATTGATTACCAGAATTTCGTTTCAATTTGATCGTCTAATGAATCACGCGGCCAACGAAAATTAATTTTCATTGGACGAAGACAAATATCTTCCGATACAGCGTTTGAACAAATTAGACGCGAGAGACTGGCGTGTCGCTAATCAGAGAGAAACACGAAAGAAATCGAGAGTAGATCTTTTTCAAGATCCATTTGCTTTCTTTTGGACCATAGTTACCGAGTATAGTATAATTTCTGAAATTAACCAAACATGTTGTAAAACAGGATAAATTTGCGCGAATTATACAAATTGCAGCAGAACGTTGAGAGGTACGACAGGATTTCGCGAAACGAGTTTCGATGTAATTGAAAAGTTCAGATTACACGGAACGATTAACGTGGCTGTTAACAAAATCGAGTCCTGCTGACACATTATGTTAATTAATATTCCGATAAGCAGTTCGTTCACTGTGAATTCGCACAATTTGCAATATCCCGTAATGAACTTCCAAAGTGTAATTCATAGAACACGTGCGCGTGAATATCGCGAATATTTATCCAGTATTAATATATTTTGTTGAAATACGAAGCTCATCGTTCCATGTAATAAACGTCGAGAATTTTACTACTGGTATCGATAATATTGTATACGCATACTCGATCGTTCGTGCCATTATAATAAAATATCCATTACGCAGTTCACAATTTCCCCTAGTTACGAGCAATAACGTAATTGTCTGGTTCGTGATAGAAGTAAGGGTACAGTCACTGATCGTTGTTGATCGTAAATAATCGGCCAATTTATAGTAACAATATGCGAATCCTACCGTCTACTTAATATAAATAACTAGAACATCTATCGTCTTTTCGCTACTTCGCTATCTTCTAAAACGTAAAGATTCTAAAATTCTGACAATACTCTCTGCAGATGTATAAAAGCTTCCGATTAAGAGCCAACCTGATCGACGGATAAAACTATCAGCGTTCCGTCGTCCACGATTCGATAGAAAATTCAAAAGATATCAAGAAACGAGGAACCGTCCAATTTGGCAATAACTTAAAGAGAAAAGTCAAAATCCTTCTGCGTAATAAAAGAAAAGAACGTTGCGCAAACGAGCTAAAGGAACGCGGTGAAATTGTCAAGCGCTTCTGGCTACGGGCAAGAATCACGAGGGCCGATACACGTTTCAAATATTTTTCGAGCGAAGAATAAGCAAGGGAAACGCGCATTTCGAGGCCGAGTGGTTCAGGGAGCAGCGAGAACTCGCGCGGATATCGCGTTTCCATTTTCACGCCGACGTTACGCCCACGGCGGTTCCGCGACCCCGTGAAATTCCGCGGTGAAAAATTTCACCCCAGACTGCTCTGCCTCTTCCACAGAGCCAGTCATATCCGGCACGGTGCAAATTTCCTTACAGAACCGCCGGCGGATTACACATCGCGGCCCGCTTCGCGCCGAGAAACAATTCGCCACGCGCCTATGTCAGCACCGCGACGAAACGTGTCAACGCGAATCGAACGTATTTTTCCATCTGCTAGGAAACGACAGACTTGGGATAGGGACGGTAGTCGATTGAAAAGTCGCGGAGGTTGACGGCGTTGAAAATACTTTTTCGCTCGGCTCTTGATACGTCTAGAGGGAATTTTTTATTCCAGCGGCTGAAAATACTTTTCTTCTTAAGGATCTTAATAGTTGCCTATGGAAATAAATTTCGTCGAGCGTAATGTCGCTTCTGGTAGATTGACAGGAGCGATGAGTACAAAAATTGGACGAAAAATCGACAGGAAAGTCATAGGGGTTGAACAGTATTTGGGTCGATGTGGACCAAATGTAGCATTTTAACCATTCGTTGTCTCTTTTCGATCATTCGATTGAATACTTCACCGCCCTGCTTTGCTTCTCCTAGCGATAAAAATAATTTTCTAAAACGGCGAGTTTCCTATACGGTGAAGGCGATCGGCGGTTAAATTTATTCGAACGTATCGAAGCTTAACTGCACCTTCTTGCAAGCTTCTTCGAAATTTCTTCCTTCGAGCGACAAGTATGCTCGTCCCTAATTGCAAGTGAGTCGGACAAGCAGGATTTAATGAAAGAATTCGCGATGGATGGATTGTTGTGGAAGCGCGGAGTTAAAATAATCGACCGAAAGGGATCGGTATTTTTGCGCGGGAAGCTCGCAAATAACGCGGGGAAACGATGTGCCGGGCGCGTGCATATTTTTCCCTGCGCGACCGAGTTTCTTACAGCCGTGATACACACGAGGCCGCGTTGCGTTTCGTGTGTGTACCTATGCAACCGAGCGGGACTTTCGCAGTTCGTCTGCGCTCGTTAAAATATTGCTGTGTTTCGGACGTAAAAACGCCACCGAAGCCAACTCCTGTCCGCGTTAGAATATAAAAACCGGCTGTGGAACGCGCATGGAGAAGCGCATTGGATGCGATAGACCGTGGAAACTGCTATTTTCTCGCTCGTGAATCAAACAAGGGACGGAAAAGGGGAAATATACTTACTAGCCGTTGTAACAAGGGGCCCAGAGAGAATTTATCCGGCGTTACGCGCGCAGCTAAACTTTTGAGATGGCGTGAAAGGGGAAGAGAAAGCCTGCGGTCGTTACGCGCACTGATTTTTACGCCATTGATGGTATTAAAATAAATCTAGGAAAATTGAATGGTAAAGAAAAATACACGTTGTACCGATGCATATAAATTTTTTAAATATACATCATTCGACGCTTATTTTTTTTAAGTATTTTATTATTTTTCTACCTATTTAATTTTCACTTCTTTCATTCAACCGTATCTACTTATTTTCTCACGTTTCGTTGATAAACGATTCGCCAAAGCACAATTCTTTTCTACCGTGCTAGACTCTCGGAAAATCTACAAAAATTCTGACAAACTTGTTGTTTTGTTTAACGTATCGTGCAATTGTTTGCTAAGTCGATTTTTCTACTGAAAATAAAATTTCGTGCAAATACTCAAGGGGCTGAAAATTCTGTACCTAAGAATAGTCGATTTAATTTTACCGTCCAACTGCTTCACTCTCTACATATAAATTCGATCAACGAACAGCCTGCGAACGAAATTTGTCTTACTTGAAAGGCGAATATATCGATTTAAGAAAAATTAATGCAGCATCGCCGTTCGGTCGTGAGAGGCAAGTTTGCAACCTTGAAGAGGAAAATTATGATCGAAATAAAATACTGGGAACCAATAGGTTCGACAGGTCGTGCAATTTGCAATGGATGAAAGTCACGACCGTCTCCATATTTCCCCACAAAATGTTTTCCGCGTGTTTGAGCCTCAACTTGCACCCGCCCCCGGTTCCTCTCGATAAAACTTTTAATAAGTTCTCGACGAGATATATATACATCGGTGATTCCCTACGGGGACCACCGTTGCTTCCTCCATTACTATATTTATACATTCTTGGTTATTCCCGTTGAAATTTATACGATACCTTCGCTCCTTCTCTTTTCTCAAAGATCAAGCATATTTTTCTGCGAAGAATGTAAGTATCCGACTTTCGTGAGTTAAAAAAGTATTTGAACAGCTATTTACATTTAATATTTGGTATTAGCACGGTAACACGAGACACGACTGTCACGATCAGAATAGTAAAATTTAGAAACAAGCTGAAATATGTACGCGAAAGTTGCGAGATTTAATGAAAAGTGTATTTAAAAAAGCAATTAGAATACGCCATGGATATCCATCTTAAATAATATAAAAATAACGAGGCTCGTTAGTTAATATAGTAGATGATCGACCGGTTAAATAATTTTGCGATCTCTGGGAAATATGTAGGTCGTTGTTTGATATTTCATTTGATTCGTAGCGTTTCCAAATCGAAAATAGTTCGGGGCATTTCTGCTATCGATTTGAAGCAAAAAAAGACAGATATTGATTAGATGTCACGAAAGCCAGACAGCAAAGTTCAAAGTATTACCTCAAAAACAGACTGCAGAGTTGTTTCATACTTTCTCCGAAATATAATATATCCGTCAAATATCTCGTAGCTTCTACGTATGTACGTTTTTAAATTTGTTCCAAACTTTACCAATATAGTCACGATAGTCGAGTCTCGTTACACTGCTAAAAAAATTTTACAATGTTTCGTACAACACACACGAAATATTCATAAAAATTGTCTACAAGTGCGCGAATATTTCCGTGAAA
Source organism: Bombus confusus (assembly GCA_014737475.1). Taxonomy (NCBI): domain Eukaryota; kingdom Metazoa; phylum Arthropoda; class Insecta; order Hymenoptera; family Apidae; genus Bombus; species Bombus confusus. The sequence goes on from JACXIV010000015.1 coordinate 5,540,656, forward strand.
AGTCATAATCGAGGGTCGAATCGACGTTTTTTTCTTTTTTCTTTTTTTTCTTTTTGCTGGCAAGATAACCTCGTTACAAGAACATGATTCAAAAGAACTCACAGCGACGTAGATAATAGCCGATAAATTTGTTCCAAACTTTACCAATATAGTCACGATAGTCGAGTCTCGTTACACTGCTAAAAAATTTTACAATGTTTCGTACAACACACACGAAATATTCATAAAAATTGTCTACAAGTGCGCGAATATTTCCGTGAGAAGTCATAATCGGGGGTCGAATCGACGTTTTTTTCTTTTTTCTTTTTGCTGGCAAGATAACCTCGTTACAAGAACATGATTCAAAAGAACTTACAGCGACGCAGATAATAGCCGAAGAACGGATGGTTGTTCACAGTGGAAACTTCAAAAGATACTCACCTGAAACAGAGAATTAAAAGGACGTCATTGTTAGTACAGAATCCTTTCTGTCTATTCGGTACGATCGCCGGCAACTTATTAAAGAAACTTAAGACGCTTCGTTAACTGGGAAAATCCCAACGTGCTAATTACGTACGGCGGTCCTTTTAATGATAGTTCGCCAAACTAATTACATTTGAACTGCTTTTAAGAAGATAATGAATTCCCAAAACGTGCGAAAAGTTCCGAAGGATAAATTTCATTGCAATTTACGCGAAGGGTCTTTTGAACGTCGGTTGATACGATCGTTACTCCGGCTGCTGCTGCTCGTTTCTTCCCTCCGACGCTTTCTGAATTTTCTATCGAATGATTTCTCGTTAGCACTTTACCTGGCTACCTTTGCATGCAACTTTTTAATTGGCTATCTTCGTTTTTTTCAAGTTCTTGCCCCTTCTTCTCTATTTTCCATATTCGCTCTCAAATTAATATAACGAAATTCAACATAAATGTCGTTAGTCGACCATTAAACGCAGTGATCAAAGAGGAACGTTTAAAAATTGCCAATAAAAACGTGTCACGGCAAGAGTCGATGGAACAGCGCGTGAAGACTGTCGTTGCAAATGATCCGATATAAAAATTAATCTGTCTAAAAGTCATACAATTATAGCGAGAATCTATTGAACAGATTATGAAAACGCTTCGCGTCTCGTTACACGTGCCATCAGCATCCCACACAAACTCGTGTAGACACGTGTCTACCTCGACATTCCATCCTCTCGCCTCTGACGAGAATTCAATCGTATCGCCGACAATAGTCACGATACGACCTCTCGTCATCGCCTCGAAGCAACCAAAGAATTTCGAACAAACGATCGGAAAACTACGCTGGTATTTCACCTACCGGCACATAATACCAGCATATGTGGCCACAAGAATTATTACCACACCACTGTATTTATCCTAGTATTTACATACTAGTTAATTAGAACCAAGTATGTTACATTTCGCATCGTTCAGCAGCGCTTTCGTATTTCGACTATCGTCGCAGTACGAGAGATCGTCCACGCGAACTATCGTTCGACTACCTCGAAATGCAAGTGGACGCGGTCGAGTCTCTCAGAAGCGTAAGGATAGTTGGAGAAAAAAAAAACGATAATAGACGCGTAGCCTTGTAGAAGAAACGCGCGTTCGCTCGTCGAGGTTCCATTACGCAGCGATGGTAGAAAAAATGATTAAAGTTCGGCAAGCTGCTGGGAGGGGACCTCGAATTGCCTGACTTGTCATTTTCTTGAGACGGTGGCGAGAATAAGCAATCGGCGAATACACGTTTCGAAGAGGGAGAAAGTGCAACCTCTACGTAGCAGCCACATCAGGTAGCGACGAGTTCTGAAGCGATCAGACTTCGAGCAAACGAGAAAAGCTATGCTAATTGCAAAAAAATTCCGCGGCCTCGTGTTTTCCTTGGTTATAAACGGTCGCCGATTTCTTATAAACTATTTCGATAATAAATAAAGATTCGACGGCTTCGTGGTCGTATCGTTGCGCTGCGACGACTATAAAAATTTGGCAGCGTGAAACTGAAACTTATAGCGAGAATCTGATTAAAGGACGCCTCGGTTGGAAAATAAAGGTGGCTTTCGTAGCCGCTGTAGTTTCTTACGCGATAATTCAGCGCCGTTGAATGCAGAGAGTGATCCGTATTGCGCGGGTGCAGGACGTGCCAGGAATCGCGAGTGCACGACCGCCGCCACGACTACAAACAGGCTCGGCGAATTCGTTGTATTAAGGACGCGTAGTCGTTGCCTCTGGGGCTAATGTGTTTACAGATGCGCCAATTGTAAACTAAACCGCAACCAGACGGGGCGAATCAGTGTTGCGCAGCTGCACCTGCAGGTCGCTACGATCGAGAGGAGCAGCGCAAGAGGGCCAACGAAATTCCCCTGTTGCGCGTTACTAACGATATGGTCCGGCTCGATTCGCCATAGTTTAAGCGCCCGTTCGAAATTCTTCATCGAACAAAGTCGATTTAGCCTCTGACCGCAAAACGTTCGAATCCGCGTTCGGAACCGGATATGTCCAACTTTCAGGCTTCTTCCCTCTCCCTCTCCCTCTCCCACTCTCTTTCTCCCTCGTTTGTTCGCATCGTTTGGTCCGCACCGTAAATCTCCGTTTTACTGCGTAACTTAACAAATGGCGGTAGGCGCGATTGATGTACACGAACGCGAGGCCTGACTTCTTCGGGACGTTAGTTATCCCGCCGGGAATTTTCAAAGGGATTTTAGTCTGTCACGGATTTTCGCGTTTGATTGATTTCCGCGTGGTATAGTTCGATCGGGCGAAACGATCTTTCAGGATGGGTTTGCCGCTTTGGAATCTTGTCGGTGGGTACGCGAGGAATGGTAGCATAATTTTGTATAGCATGTAGCTTACGTATGAATTAGACGAACAATATACGTGTACGGTGTATAGGTGCATTTAACACTAAACCTACCGACACTTTTTTGTATACTTACACGGACTACAAATGTTTCTTAGAAAAGGAAAGCAAACTGGAAATAGATACCGAAGAATATATTGTATGCATATTTTACGAAAAGCCATAGATTGGGAAGCGACGTGATAACGTTTCATTATGGTAAAATTTGCGTAGAAATTTGAAAGCGGTCAATTTGACCGCTGTGGTAGAGGTTTAGCGTTAAAAGAATTACACTCGTGCTGAGTGTATTGGAATCGTATTATAATGGAGCAGAGTCGTCGAGGCGTCGAAATAATTCAATACCTTGTATGCTCTGGCGATACACAGCAAGTTGAGTCGCATTAATTTGCGATGGGGATAACATAACGTCGTTGTAGTGTAGCGGACCCACGGTATCGTGCCAAGTGTTGGCGCAACTTAGACATCTATCGACGCAGCTGCAGCCTAGCGTTGTCGCGAAACACGAGCGATTAAGACGGTATTCTGTCCAGGTTAAGCTGCTCAGATTAGGAAGCCTAGACTCTGTTAGTTCGGCGTAAGGACGCCGGCTGACATCGCGTTATACGTCCATCGATTTCTCCGTCGACGACGTACCAACGCCACAAAAATACCGCAGAATACCAACTTCCCTTCTCTCGTGTTCTTGCGTGGAAAGTAAAGAAACTTTCGTATCGCCTGAACTTTCCCAGAACTTTCAATATTGGTATACGGAGTATATTGATTTATAAATTATTTGTTTCGAGAATTTTATATTGTGTACACATATTGAGGTTCGTGTTTTAAAGTTGGGATTTTTTTCAGAACTTACGATTAGGATACATCCGTGGCATTCACAGGTGGTCTTTAAAATATTTGTACTTTTTCTTTTTTTCGTTAAGCGTTTCAAAGTTTAACGAAACTTTATCTCGATTGGAAAAATGGAGTGACTGCGAAAATACGTGAAACGAGTTCCTGCGTACGTTTTAATATCCATGGACATTTTACTTGATTCGATGGACAAATATAATAAAATATAATGCTTTGTTACCGGAGCTAGTATTTATATTAGTTAAACACTGACCGAACACTTTCTACGGACACGGAATTTTCTAAATATTTTAACACACATATATATAATTTTCTATACCTCCTAGAAACATCTGCAGCCAACTAACGATCAACCAACACACCGAAAACCTAGTTTTCCCTTAGAAGAAAATTCTTTTGTTCGAATGCCTTCGAACAAAAAGTTGGACGCTTTCAACCTTTGCACAATCAAGCCTTTTACCGCGAATTCTATTCGAAACTAGCATCAACTCGGTGAAATAATCAAACGAACGTGAGATCAGGGGAAGCAGCGTTGTAAGAGCGAAGATTTCTGTCAGTTTTGTACAAACGTAACGAAATAGAAGCAAAGTCCTGAGTGTCGCATAATATGCAAAATCCTGGCGCATGCAAACTAGGGCAGATCTGCCTGCTCCTTTTTCTCCGTGGCGTGAAACGCGCTAAACCCGTGTCCATGTTCACGACGCAACAATGGAGATGCAGCACGTCCGCAAAAGTGCATCGCACCTGTACGTACAATGCGGTCCCTTCCTTTCTCTCTGTACGTGACACGCGAAGGTCTATCCAATGGCGTACTCTCCAGTCTACAAGGTGATTCGAATAGAAGATATAACGGACGGGGATAATTTGGTGGATTCTTTAAACGAACGCCTTAAACGACGATGGACAAAGCTAAAAATTAAAGCTGCTATCGTTGATCGAGATTCAGAAGATTGGTATAACGAGAAGGTTTCAAGAAGCAGCGACGTGATGTAAGACAGATCGATGTTTCGAATCGATTTGTATCAGCTTCTGAGGTAACTAAAGTTTCCACCGAACTGTATCGGTCAAGTATTACAAATTTCGATGTTTCTTTGGTTTATGTTATTTTACCGAGTATTTTTTTGGAAAGGAATCTCCTAGGCAGAAATAGAGGATAGACGAGTGTGATCACGTTGAAACGTTGCTTTGTCTTTTCTGAAGAATGCCAAACACTCTATAAACGCGAGATTTTTGCTATCAAGTTGATCGTTGAAGAATCAGTCGGAGATAAAATTCATGATTCGAGAGCAGAATTAAGAATTGCTCGACAGCGGTGCCTAAAACAAGGGTTAGGGGCGTCACATACTCGCATACGTACGCACATTTATATATTTCCAGTGCATACGCACAATATGTATTATCCAAAATTTATATTGTATCTTAAAATTTACGTCTGTCATATTCGCTCGTTGTAGTCTTCGCTAGGAAACGATTAAACGCAACTGTCTTTCCGGAATCGTCGTCGTATGTATCGAGCAGCAAAATCGAAAATTTGAAAAACTATTATAAGGAAGAAAAAAATAAGGATTCATTTGTTTGTACGCGTGCGTACAGCGAAACTGTGGCTATGCAGCTCACAGAGACACACTGATGGTTAAATGAATTAATTTGCGATAAATGTAAAGAAAAAATGAGATTTGTCAAGAAGAAAAAGAAATAATGGAAACGCGTTGCTCGAGGCAGTATAGATTCTATTTTATTAAACGTACATCCTGTTTTATTTGAAACGTTTCCTATATTAAGAACCTACGATTCACACGATCCATTTCTATACGTAACAAATTGACGATGATGGAAGTTCGCTATTACGGAGAATTATATTTGTAAACTGAAATACGAAACTGTGTTACCTGACGTTTAGTTTAGATCGATCGATATATTTTCCGATAACGATTCCCGCGATATATTTTTAATTAACGAACGTGTCAACTTTCATACGTATTCCTTCTTTCTTCTTCTTCTTTTTTTTTTTTTTTTCATTACGAAGTTTGGTTTCCTATCAGTATTCGTGTGTTTTAATTAAAATTCGTAAATATTTTTTTCAGGATAACTTTCTTTTTCCCCTCTTAACGCGAGAAACGGAGAAACGTAATTCGAACGCGAGTCACGAAACTTAGTTGCAACGAAACAATTGAAATTACTAGGCGCGACCGTAGATTGTTAGCGGAAACACCCTGTATATTCTTCGCGTACTTTAGATGCAGTGCATGCGGCGTTTCGGTTTTCGGAGGGTTTTACGCGCGGACTTTGTTCTAGCTGGTCCAAAGTCATTTTCTTTTTCTTCCTATTCTTTCAACTTGCTCTCCGCTACAGCTCGCGATTTCACCTGCATTTTTGTAAGCCGAAGTGCAGCAACGTGCGACCTTAACATTAACATGCTCCTATTTCAACGTCTCCGATAAATAAAAGCTTTAAATAAAATACTCTGCGATCCTTAAGAGATACACAGAGAGCGTGTATCTCATTGATCAAATTACGTCGAATATATTTTATATCGTATTTTATAGTTGATGAACGAGTGGCAGTTTTAAAAGATCTTCGACGCTGAAATGTCTGTGAAAATTGACTTTAAGACCGGACAGATTACGCTGTTTAAGCATCTCGAATAAATCACGCTTTATCGCTATTTATCGAAATAATAAAATACTTGGTAAAGGGAACTTGTAATCTCTGATAACTATAAGAAAAGAGAAGTATTTTGCGTATCTCGGCTCGGAATAAACTCTTGACACCTATCCGTTTGATAGGGTAATTATAAAACTTAACGAAAGTACGCGGAGCTTCGTTCGGAACGCTATATCACGATCTCAGCTATAAGAATTGAATTTATCGTAGTTAGATTCTTTGTTCGAAGAAAAAACCGGGAGAACGTCGTGCGATGTTTTAATTTTCAAAAAATATTATTTCTCGGCCCCATGGCCGCGTTACCAAATCCCAAGCAAAATCTGCAAATTTATATGAACATCGCCGACAAATGTTTATACCGAGGCACTTTTTATTATCAGCATTTTTCCCGGCGGATATTGCACGGGCCACAGATTATGCCTTTAATTTATGTCACGCCGCAATTATTCGCGCGATTACGAGTGTCGCGCATTATTTCTCGCGTCTCTGAACGAGATCCCATCCAACGTATGGTGGACGAGTTTAGTCGACGTAAACAAAAACAAAAAAAAAAAAAAAAAAAAAATATGAGGCCGGTTGAAAAAAGAAGCTAATTCGCCAGAGTTTGTACTGCATCGAAATAAGCTTCTTCCGGGCGTATATCTTTTTTTATGCGCGTTGGAAACAACGAAACGTTCGTACGTTGTAAACGCGAGCATTTTATGCCGTGCATAAAATGTTCATATCCTTTCGGATATAATTTTTCGTCCGGTCTGTTTGTCCAAGGGAAACGACAAACGGTTCGATCGTTCGTAAAATTTCGAAATTGTTATGTACAAGTTAAAAAAAAAGCATCGATAACTGATATTCGCCCGAACCACCCCCAAACACGCGACTGAATTTTCAATTAAAACGCCCGGCGGATCGATATTGTTTAAAATAAATGGCTTCGCCGAGTTGTAATCCCCGGAACGTTCCTAAAATTTCTGCTGAAATGTTCTTTTTTTCTCTCTCTCGTTCCCTTCGGTATCAGGTACACGCTAGGTAAAAATGTCGACATTGTTATTCACTAAATAACTTGAATTTCGCGCTGTTCTTTGTAAAAGTTAATAGCTCTGCCGCGAAACAAAGCTTTCCACGACGAATACGAAAATTGGTAGAATCAAGGCGAATGAAGGGAGTCACAGGTGAGAGAATTTTTAGCGAATCTATGAATAGTGAATTTACGATAGTATTGTTGTATATAGTATGCTTATAAATTATCGCCACCTAGGCCAATCTTTAAATCGCTTAACAGATTGACGTTTCATTGAGAAAGACACTTTTTTACGACTAAAATGAAAATTAACGAAGAACGATCAAATTCAGAAAGAATCGCCGTGCTCTTAAATTTCACGATGTCCTTTGCAATAAATTTATTTATCGTTAAAATTTACTAAATTAAATTTATTAATTTATTAAAATTAATAAATTAAAAAAAACGAAAATAGTTCGCTGTAATTATCGAAATTACAGGTGAAGGAATTTTCAGCAAACGAACAAATTTCTCCGTACAAAACTTCGCCGAATGATTTCGCATGATTTCGGACATTGCGATATTCTTACAAACACGTAACGAGTCAATACGTCTAAATCAAAGTACAATAATTTCCAGAGCTGTGTCTCTTGAACGAAAGGTATCACGGATGACAGAACTTTTCAGCCAATCCGTTCTTCCAAACGAAATTCCTCTGGATCTATAGATCCAGGAGATTTAGACATTCGGGATAGTTATTGTAGAACCGCGACAGCGCGTACGTCTCTCTTATGAAAGGAGAGAGAAAAAAAGGAGGTCGGTAAATATGCGGCGCGTGTTCCAGCGATTTAATGGCAGAACTCGTGGCGAGTGTGCACCCGGCACAGGAAGAACCGCGCGGGAACAACTTTTCACTGAAATTTCATTTCGCGCCGGGAAAGAACATCCGCTCGATATCCGCGCGGCTACGAATTATCGCCAACTTCTCGCGTTGGATGTTTCGCACAATAAACCCCGGCAGTACGTATTCTCCGTGGCAGCGGACGTTAACCAGATACGCGCGGACAATGGGCCTGCAGCGAGAAGTATTTTTTTTCAAAACGAAGTCGCGCAGCGCGCTGAAAGAGCGGCCGTGTCTCTTTTCGATCGATTTTCGTGGATTTTTCACGATGTTCGATTGAAGATTTATGCGCGATTGGAAGCGTTCGTTAAGTTCGTTACTGTCTGGTGCGTGTGGTTGATAGACAGGGGCAAGGGGGGATTTTCGTGCATTGAGAGACGCAGCGTGCAATTGGGAATTCATTCATCTTTATGGAAAAGAAACGCCACGAGAATGATTCAAACTGTCGGCTTTGTTTTAAGTTTCTACCACTGGCGCAACGTCATGGTCGGACAGCTCGATAAATTGAACTTTTTTAAAGCAAGTTTCCACCGATATTTTCCATGATGTTTGAGAATTTATTTCGCGGATATTGTGTCACGACACGAGTTTTATTAATTCTAATATATACGTATATGAATTTCTTTACAATATATCGCGTATTTCGTTATGTCGAGTACTTACTACGATAACAAATTACGTTTTCGGGTATTCTTCGCCTTTATGAAATTTCTAGTCGTCCTTCGAGTAGCGAACTTATTTGTGAATCCTATTACCAATCGAACGTTATGACAAAGTATTAAAACTATGTATTGGCGAACCCCAAAACGAAGTTTAAGAATTTATTCTATCGGTAGCGTATACGAATTGTTTACTGCTCTCTTTTCGATATTCTACGAAATTCTTCCGGTGTTATCGCTTTCGCTAATTATCGTGACAATTTTCATTTTCATTTTCTACAGATTCGTCGAAAAAAATCAATGTCGCAATTTGAAGCGTCAGTTGCCTCTCCTCGAACATCTATCCGAAAAGCAATTCCATACTCTCGACGAAAAATCAGCACAGTGAACAATCGCCAATCAATTTCTTTCGTCGAAGCGTTCGATCGACGTTCTGAAGCGTGTGCAGCCTACTTGCCGAGCCAATTAAGGTCACCGAGAGAATTCGCAATGATCTTGCCAGCCGCAAAAATTCGCCACGTTTTGTCAGCATTTAGCAAGTTCGTGGCGATCGACCGGTACAACTTTCGCCCTCGGTCGAACAAGAACGAAGGAGCTTGGAATTTTCATTGAGTCTAGTCGCGCATTATAACGTCGTCAACGACGAAGTTTCCCTTAATGGTGGCCAAGGGAAAAACCGTAACGCGAAACTTTCCGCATACATTCTCAGTTGGCGACGCGTGCATTGGAAAGGTTCGCCCAATTTTTAGGCAATTACGCGACGAGGGGCAGGCCACCGTCGTAATTGCCCCGCAGGGCTGCTTAAAACTCAGAATACGAACCGCGAGATACACTGATAATCGCGAAAGTATCGGAACGCTTAGCGGAGACAATATTTCTGGCTACGTCATGCGCGTCGTACGAGAAGTTTCTGAAATTTCGTCGCTGGTATAGCGAAACGGGACTGTCGAGATCACAGCGAGAGATTCGTTGCGAACGCGTAGCTGGTTAATAAAAAAAAAACTGATATAGATACTCGCTCGAGAAGTCTCGAGAAGACTCGAAAGTCGCTCGGAAACCACATCGACCGGTTTCATGAATCGAAGAAGCGATCATGCGACGAAACGCTGTGTTTCTAAAATTTGCCTTAGGATTTACGATTATCCGTGTCATGCTCTTGCGATGAACGAATTATGAAAGTAAGTCATTCGATCGATCGATCGTGCTTTAATAATCGCGAACCGAGCCGTAGCTGAACTCTCGTGAAACGAGGAGGAGACAGGCCTGTAGTCATCGACATCTGGCTGAGCAACGCTCTTTCTGTTGCAGATTATTAATCGAGAGATAAGAAAATAGACGAGACCGGAGACGCCGGTTGTCGACGATTAATCACCCCGTTACAGCACTGGGTGTCTTTAGGTGCTGGTTATCTACGACTGACGCGGATAGACCGAACCTTCAACGGAACGATGCTTTCGCATGATGAATAGCTTTGAAACTAGAGATGGAGTTCTGTGCCGGGTAATCGATTCCGATGCAATTTTTGAGGCACGGTTCGAATCGTTTAATATCGAAGAAATTGTCGAGTACTTTTAATTAAAGGGACCTACTTCCTTGTACTGTGTCTTGATGTGCAGCATCATGTAAAAGCAGAAGCTTGGAAAATTCTATATTCGTGTCTATTCTCTGTTCTACTTCGTATCGTGATACTTGACGAAAATGGAAGATTTAGAAATTTGATTGGGTTATCCGGGAAGTTTCTTTCGTTTCATATTATTTTATCGAATTACGTAATAATATGGTCGTAATAATAGAAACGGAAGAAAATGGACCATACGTGATTCAGTAAAATAATAGAAAACGAAAAATATCGTGCGTCTATTGTTTCCTTATAAAACGAAAGAAACTTTCCGGACAAACTAATACATTCCAGTTTCTATTCTCCATTTCACTACGTTTGTATACACAATCGTATAACAATTCGAAAAATGGAAACCTCAGAAACTCCGTATTTTATTTTATTTTATTCACCCGCTGTCGTATTTTATATATTAATGTACAGCGATACGACGAAGAAAACAAAAGCTGTAAAAATTCCGCGTCCCTGTTTTATTTCGTATATTAAAAAACAGCGGAGCCCGGAAGAAAAACTGGAGCTTTGAAAATCCTACGTTGCAGTCTATCCGACCAACGCTTTAACAACCCGATTAACCGCGTCTGATTAGCCTGAAGAAAGATCGATCGTCGAGACGCGACGCCTTAAACAGGTCGCCAGGGTAGACAAAGAATCGTAGGATCGAAGAAAGTGTCGCGCGCTCCGACGGTTTCCGGCGCGAGGAAATTGCAATCCATATAAAGTTCTTAAATTAGAGTCCCGGACGAGGATGTAAGTTGTAACGTTGCAGCACTCGAACAGGTCGAAGTTTCAATTTCAGAGGTTCCTCCAAGTCAACGTCGCGTCGTCGCCTCGTTACGAGCACAGTTTCCAACTCATCCGCTCTCGGCACGCTTGTGTACCGAACGCGATTGCCAAACGTTTTCGCTCGAAAAGTCGAGACTCGACGATGCGGATTACTAACCGAGAACAAATACAACGGTAGAACTAGACGCACCAACTTTGCGGGACCCGCGATTGGATTAAAACCAGCAAGACGATGCCCTCGTTTCTTTCATCGTTCGGCTTTCACTTACCGATCGAACATCTCTGCACTGCGGCCGATATCGTCGATAGACGTACGATCACGGAATATTTTGATATTCTCAACCAGTTACATGTTTCTAGCGAGAATACTCGTCAAAACATGTCACGCTTTGCGTTACGACGAGCCCTGTCAGGGATAAAATTGAGAAATAAAACAGTCGTTTCATTGCAACTTACCACGACGTTACAGACGCGCGTACTCTGTGTTTCACGAGTATACTCGTCGTCGCTTACCTTTTGCGGCACATGTTATTATTGTTCTTATTTCGGTAATTTATTTTTAGTAATTTCGCTGTTTCGAATTTATTAGGCTATTGGACTAGGAAAGATAGGAGCTAGATTGAATTTCTATACGTTAAAGGATTATATCGTTACTGGCTGGAACAGAAATTTCGAATGGAAGGTAATATTCTGGCGTTTTGTATTTGTCAAGTGGTTAGACGGAAATATTGTATATTATTATTATGATATTGTATAATATTGTACAGTGCCGGATGATATCGGTGCAATTGTTGGAATACGAATTTTGTAAACGCGATATTGTGGATAATTTTGGTATTTTGCGCTTATTAAATCATTAGGCGAAGAGAAAATGAAACGTGCAACTTTCGTTTTTATAACAGCATTGGTGATTGAAATTGAAGTTAACGGAGCATTTCTTTTGTAAATGTTAGAGGTAATCAAGCGGGAATAACAAACTATTCGAACAATTTGTATAACTGAAACGAGTTTCATACGATTTCACAGAGTTATGAGTTATCGCTCTGGAAGAATCGACAGAAGCTTAATTGGGGCGGGACTACGGCATAGTTTTAATTAACTGTTCTGGTAATTTGTAATATCAATTTGGAGATCGACGCGGTCGGCATCGCATCGAAAAACCTAATTCCCTTAAAACTCGGTACGGACAAACCATCCGACGCTTTTGCATGGCCCGTAATCTGTTTGGTTACGTCTGACCAATTTAAATGCGCTTCAAACACGGTCGAGCCTGAAAATCCATTCGAAAATAAGAGAGCTAACAAACGGAATTTCCAACTTTCGCCTCTGATTTCGTTGGATGGTGATTTCAGGGTCTTGATCGAATTGCCTCGCAAAAATATTTCAGCAGCCATTAATTATTCTTTAAAGCGCAAAGAGAATTTTGATTTTCGGTCGAAGCTCAAACTTCGATTGCGCGAATAAAATTACGTTTTTTAAATTGGAATGTATCGAGTTGCGAGCTGACAAAATTCATCCCCTAACAAATTTCTCTGTGTATTCTGACGACCTTCGATCCAGTCGCGACGCCTTCAATCACAAGTAACCGAAAATTACATGCAGAAAAGCGCAAGCTTCGTTTCCTAACAAATTCCCCTGTACGATCATACAACCGCGGATCCAAATTCAGCGCAGCTTCGACCACGATCGATAAACTTCCTCTTCAAACACATGCGAACGCAGCCAATCAAATCTATTCCCTGAATGCAATCGTAACATTTTCGATTGCGAATGACGGGATAAGCAAAACCACAATCGTAGGAAGACAAAATTTCTATGCTAACAAATCCCCTGTAGATGTAATCGCACAACTTTCGATCCAATCGCATCTTCCACCGCGAACGATAAAGCAACTTCTTCAAACCCATTGAAACCGATAAATTCCACCGATCACGAAACCTTGAATCCAATCGCATGTACAATTGCGAATAACAAGAAGCACGGTCGTATGCAGACAACATTTCTATCCTAACAAACTGCCTGCAGGCGTAATTATACAGCCTGAAATCCAATCAAAGCTTCCACCACGAACAATCAAGCAACTTTTTCAAATCTATTTGCTAATAAATTCGTCTGATCGCGAAACCTTCGGTTCGAATAACGCTTTCAATCGCGAAACGAATAACTGTAACCTACATCGGCACGAACACACGTGCATCACACGTGGAAACGCAGCGTGAAAACAAGGCAGCGTTCGATTCCGAGACGATGTATAAGCTGCAACTCGTGAACGATACCGGCGGTGTTTTCCGTTTACGGCGGTTCGCGAGGTGAGCGCGGAAAATCGATACGCTCACGCCACTCCCTAGCAAAATAACCAAGTTGGAATTTCTGACCGTGCCTCGGGAACGACATCGTGTTTATGCAGATGCAGCCACCCGGAAGCATAGCACACGAAGCAATAACGTGTAATCGACCACTTGCCATGCCTCTCCACCTTCTTACCATCCCCCCAAGACCGAGCTTCGACGTATCGACCCCATTCAAACACCCTTACACATGACTTTCTTCGCCTTCGTATCTCTGTACCTAACGCTGTATCGTTCAATTACGCGGTGTATCGAAGAAGGACAAGGTTGGAGGAAGTTGGCGATTGTTTGAATAAAAGTTGCTTGGAGCAAGGCAAGGTAAAGTGCAAGTAAGCCTATTTGCTTTTAATCAGGAAATGGGAAACGAGTTCGTGAGACGGTTATTGTGGAGAATTTTAAGGTAAAGCGGCCGTAGTGGTATTCTATGCGCAGTAAAGTAATTGTGGAACGCCGTTTGAATTTGGTAAAGTGGAATCGAAGTTTGTTGGGTATCCTTGCGCAACGTTGTTAGCGAGATTCTCCAAGCTGCGAGTTACGAGTTATTGCGGTTAATCAATTTCCCTACGTAACGGACATTTATGCGCAAGTTTCGTTGGACATTTTTGCATTACACGACGCGATACTTGTAAACAATTATTCAAAGATATCCTACAATAATTTACTAATACGTTTAATTGTATTTGATTGTACGAACGAGCCTTCACGATCGCAGACAAATAGTTGCCACGTGTAACAAATAAAGATTCGGTCTTTTTCAGAGGAAAATACGTAATTTGCAATCAGAATCTTTGAGTATAAAGGGCAGTATTCGATACAAACTTCTCTGCGCTTGTCTACGATATTTTACAAAATTCACATCTAAATCAAGCGAACGGGATCCTACCAACCTTTTTCCAAGAAGGTTTAAATATACAAAAGGTAGAGATTGCAATTGAATTCTCCAGATCTAAGAGATGTTCTACTGAAACGAAACCTTATCTATTTTCCGGATTGTCAAAGCACGGTATCGAAAGAGGAAACGGACCGACTGAGAGTGAAACGGAATAGAAAATTCTCGGTTCGGGCTGATCGTGTGCTTTCTGGCGGTACGGTGCGGTGCCATAATAGCGCCAATTACGAGCAATTTCGAGAATTTCGAGGCGCGTAACCGGGGAACTGATTAATGGGCACCGACGGTGCTGCGGTGTATCGATAACTTTACGCTGGATTTGTCGATGCGACGAGTATCGATGTAAAAGCCCGGCCTTTCCCCGGCTGAAAACACGGTTTCGAATTACGGGTCAGGCTCGTTGCATCAACGGAGCGTAAAAATTACACGCGTAGAATGAAAAGCGCTCTAATAAACGCGATTTCACGATAGGGGGAAGCAAATACGAAAACCAGCCAGCTGAATGGAAATCACGACACTCGTCCAGCCATTTTTTTCACCTACCATCCTCTTTTCTGGACATTTCTCCTTCCTTCCTCCGCTTTTTTTTTTCTTTTTCTTTTTCCATTTCTCGCGAACAAATCGACACGGATGGTTAGCTGAAAGGTACGCGCGAATAACGCGATGATAAATATCGAAATACCTGTCCAATAAACTTTATTGTCACGATTAACAAGCTGTATTTCATTAACGATGCATGTTCATTGTAAATTACTGCACGCTGTTTAAGCGATTCATTTTGCAATGATATGCATATATTTGTCTATTTTCTTATTTATAAGAGTTGATCGACGATCGCGGATATTTATGCAAATTCGTGTTGCTATGAAGTTAATTAAAAAAACATGGACTTGGGGAAATTGTTTCGACCGCTACATTTTGTAACGAATATACCGTGCTTTCGATAATTTATACGTTTCTGCATATTATGCGCGTTCTCTGCGTTTTCCCCACAATTGCATAAAAATCCGCGGTCTATCGACCAACGCGACAAAATTACAAATATTTGTATTTGTCTGAAAAGATTCCAAGGTGAATTCTAAGAAACGAACGTTCGTAATCTGATTATTTCCTTCGCTTTTCTAATTTACAAAATCGATCAACGTGGCATATTTCTCAGTGACATAACTCAGATTGCTTACGATACTTTGATGAAAGCGTGTGAGGATCGGTCGCATTCCAAGCGAAAATCTTTACGCGATAAGCTATGACGCTATATTCTATAAATGTATATTACACGTTTTACTGTTACGACAGGCATAAATTATGCAAACGACGCTATGTTATACGCGACGAAGGCACACTGGCGAGAAGACACAACTAATTTTATTCATTAATCTAATGGGACAAAGCTGGTCTAACGTAAGAGTGTGACTCACGTGTAACGCAAAGCTAACTTCAATTTAACTCATTACCTAGCAACTAGAAGAGTGTACAGTGTACAATTACACAGAGGCGTTGGTTGTGACGTGCGTGCACGTTCCTATATCAAAGAAACGTTGATGCTTCGAATATATCAAGGTAAAACAGCGTTTGCATGAAATTTTTTAAACGAGGATGCTACATAAAAAAATCCATTAGGTACCGCTCAAACACCATGCTGAATACCATTACACCAAAAAAAAAACTACTTGTTTTTCAATTCGTTGGATTCGTCTATTAGTTACGAGATTACGTACCATGCGATTGATAATAATCGTGGCCATATTAGGTGCGTGTATATTTGCAGCAAATATCTCGCAATTTCTACTTACGTGCATTCTCACATTGGTTCCGAATCTTACCAATATAATTACGACGATCGTGTCTCGCTACGGTACTACTGAAATTTCAAAATGTCTCGCGTAACGCACCTCGTACATGGAAACAAATTTACCACCGTAACCGTTGAAATACTCTCGCGAGTCACTGAAGGTATATTTGATTCATGATGCCATTCTAACGAAAGTATACGGGGCGCTCTAAAAGTATCCTCGGGGCATAAAAGGTTAATGACCCGAACAAATTCTTCATTTCGGAAACTGGCTATTTTCTAGCGCGCTCCTCTCGCAAGACTGAAACTTGTCGGTCTCAATGAAAATACCGGTATCCGTTGGTGAGAACTAATAAAATCGCAATGGCAATAAAAAAGAGACAATTACGGGTCGAGATAAATTCACGGATTGCCAGGACCGTGAAGCACGAGAAACTTTTATTGGCCATAAATGGCAGCGAAGAGCAACGGGCTTCTTTATAATTCTCTCGCCGCTTCAGAACCGAGTAATAATCGAGATTTAGAAGGTAAATGAATACGACACGGCACAATACGATCATTTACGTCGGCGTGACGCGAAAGAGACGAAGTTAATGGCGTTCGTGGACCACGGAATTGGCCGAGGAAGCGGAAGAACCTGCCATTAATTATATACGGAACACTGGTATGAAATATCGCCTCGGCCCACCACTTGCAAACCTCTATCGCACGTCTCCGCCCCGAGTCTACGTTGCACTTGGAGTTGGCGAATTTTGCAAATCGGAATTTTTGCAGGCTTTCCATCCTGAACTCGCGTCCTGGCTGACAAATGCGCGCGGAGATATTGAAATTTGCAAACTTGCAATTCGATCAAAAAGTAGGAAAATTAGAAGAAAATCACGATTTCATATCAATCCTAACGGGGTTCTCGATTTTTTTGCCGCTCAACCTCGCTCCGATCGAGGGAAAGAATTTCTTTTTCTTTCTCCTTTTATTGAGGCAATTGGAATCTCCGTGTAGGCATTATTTTGCAGCGTTACGCGCAGTAAAGTTACACGGTGTTAATCGAACTACAATTGCAACGGGGATGAGGAAAGCGTATGAGGAAAATTAAATGTACTTTGATAGTAGCTTCGCGGAATAAAACAAATAAATAAAATAAAAAATTAATTTACGTATCTGTTCTGGCCTATCTTTTAACCGAGCCTTTGGATCTTCGTGCGAACTATATACAAGTATTTAGAATATTTATGCAGACAGAGAGAGTTTAACGTTCGAGGAGTATCTTTGGCAGAAACTTAAAAGGAGCAAGTCGGACGTATCGATAGGGATTTTCCTCAAACTTGGATGACCCAATGACACGAAGAGCGCAGAAAGATCAAACGTATAATATCGAAGTTATTAGAGAAATCAATGTCAATGTAACGAAAGGGCCAATGAAAAGTCAATAGGATCGTAAAAGTCAACGTAAGTTTCCTTTCGTTCGATTGGCTTTTAAATATTATTTTGTAATAGACGGAAGGAGAAGAGCAAGTCGTCGGAAAGACGAGACTCAGACGCCATTATGACGAGAGACCGTAAAAGTGATCCCGCAAGGGGATTATTATTCGCTGTGTCACGAGGCGAAAAGGATATTCGATCAAAGCGGATCAAGGGCCAGACGCAGATATGTCCTTGTGCTGTCTGCAGAAGGGCGAATCTCGATAGATGTGGAGAAAAAATTAACGGATGTTCGTGTGCCTGTCGCTAGATTAGGGTGAATGACATTGTGCAAGAAGAAGAAGGATAAAACTGAGTCTCGGAAACGTAGCCTTTTACCAGGCGGTTCGTAATTGGAATTTCATAATCTCGAATATTCGGCAGATCTTTTAACGCGTTGACCGCTACTTTTCTATATTTTCCCCTGCGAGCCGCGATAGATTGAAATTATGCTACGTCGTAACGTTTAATTTTTACAAAATGTTACGTCCCGCGGTTTTCCTTTGACAACGTTATTTCTCTGATCTGAGGCTATGCGGGCACTAGCGGTCGCACAGTGTCGATCGAAAGTTTCTAATAAGAAGAAGATCGTCCTGAAATCGCGTTATCCAATGCGCATACGCCCATATAAACCATATAGAGATACAGCGTGGGCGTGCCGAAAGCGCGATATAGGAATGCAAAGAGAACTCTGCATAGAGATCCCTCGTGTCCTTGTCTAATAATGCACGCGTATTCCTACAGTAAATACGTAAACGTAGCAGCGAACAACGAGCGACCTCAATGTGTACGGCCGATTAGACCCGCATATAAGGGGCTTATATGCGGCGTTCTCTTTCTGTTCCTACGTCTGAACCACTTGCACGGCAACAGCTGACTCGTGCACTCGTTTCTTATATCTTTACGATGGAAAATAAACGAACGCCCTTTTCGTGGACGACGAAACGGTTGCGCGACAAATTGTCGTCGCTAGTGCCCGCATAGCCTGACATTGTTGACGATCTTCTTTCTGGCCCATAAAATTCAGCCCGCTCTGACCTATTAACTGCGGAATTTACTTTCGGAAATCCCTTACGGGATGCGCAGATAAAATCAAGCAATGACGAGCATACACTGATCGAACGCAGGGCAAATGTTGCTACCATAAATTTTACGAAAAGAGTAGAGCAAAACGAGGAGGGATTACATTTTTATTCGATAAAAAATCGGCGATTCGTCGTTGGGAAAGGTATATTGTCACTGAAAGCTTAAAAATTGCCAAAAAGTAATAAAATTCGTAAACTAGAAAAATTGAAGAAAAATTGAAGAAATTCGGTTGATTTCAGTGTGGTATTTTTCGAAGCGACGTGGTAGCACACACCTGGTGGTACTTTGCAGATCGAGCAGCGGTAACGTGGCTGCTGACGGATTCCACTTCTTGATCAGACGCCGTATCTTCGAAGTGGGTTCGCTCTTGATGGTATAGCTGGTATAAAGTTATATCAACCGGTATAAAACGCAAAACGATTCGGGGAATAGCCGACGTACGTACCAAAGAGAGTAACCAAATAATCAAACTTGTTTTCATAAAATACATAACAGGTTCACTGGAAGCATAAAGGAAACATACCACTAAATGTCATTTATCTTACTTTTTACTAAAATTTTCAATCTTTGTAGCACATGGTAATTTTTTATTTCACCCGACGAGTATACGCGTCAACCGCACCGAGATGAAGCCTTTTTTTCGAACCCAGTTAACTGGTTGATAACTCTGGTTAAAGAGTCTAGTAACGTGGATTACCGACGACCAGTTACCACCGTGCCAGCCGACGCACGAACTTCATTCTCCGCTCTTTCTGTCCCGCGACAACGTCTTTCGATAGTGTTGAAAATCGACTGGAACGCGCGGTATTAGAGGGCAACGTGGAGTGCATTAGTGGACTCAGCCGCAATTCGGAATTGTCGCGACCATTAGGCGGTCAGTGGAGTGGCGGCAACTTCGCGGGACAGCCAGTCTGGTTGCATCACAAGGCGTAAAAGGGCCGCGGTTCCACGGCATGTTCGCACGTATTACGAGTTTCGCAATAATGGCACGCGCGCGTGGAAATTGCGCCGATGTTTCTCCTTTTTTCCCTTTTTCCCTTTTTCCCTTCTTTCTTTCTTTCTTCCTTTCTTCTTCCACCCCTCCTGCAATGGGACTGGGGGAAATTAAACAAGCCCCGTTTACCACGAAACGACCAGCCGGGGAAGAAACTGGGACGCGTAGCTTTGTGTCGCGACGATATTCTTTAGCTGGCTGCCTATTCGACGATGGTAAGACAAAAAATCGTTTGTTCTCTCGCTCTGACGAAGACTAATTGTCTTTAACGTGTAGGATGATTTACGATTGAAGGTATTTCCTTCGTCGTTGCCAAGCTTTCGTCGAGTTTCTATCCGAGTGGAATTCGTATTAATATTTACAGTGGCCGACAAAAAGTCTGTTATCGAGAATAAATCCATTTTGCGAAATTACGATGTCTCTCTATGCTTCTGGTTTCGTAAACGTTCTTTCGCCCACTGCTGTATCACCAAATAGGCAACGTACCGAATTGAACTATTTGCCGAGATAAATCTTGCCGGAGAAGAATAATATTTTGAAGAGAAATACCGATAGTAATTGTTAATCAAACGGGCCGTTGTATCGGATGAAGCTCGTTATCTTTTCTCGTAATGTTTCCTACTTTTATAATCTCTCGGCAACGCTTACAGCGGTGCATATTCGCGTAACATATTAACTTCGGTCGTTACCATAAAAGATGCAAAGTTTATCGAGAAAGTGCTTGAAGCCCGCGTGCAATCTAAATTTTCGCTTTCATTTTTCTTTGCCGAACGTGGATTCGCGCTAGAATAGCGCTGGAAATGTTTGGAGTGTTAAATAACATTTCAGTCGGTCGAATTGGCTGTATACACAAGCTACGCCGAACTCGAGATACAAATGTATCACGTACGAAGCGTGTTTCCTCTCAACTTTTATTTTCCCGAGCACGATGTAACTTTAACTTGTTCAAAGGTGCTTCCAGGGAATTTGCAGCACGTGCTGGGTTTTCCTGCCTCCGGCAAGAAAATTAATATCCTGCTAAAAATTAATTTCCCTGAACATCCGAAAGAGCGATCAAAAATTATGGGACACGTAACGAAAACAACTCTCGTCAAATTTCCCCATCTTCTGGATAATAATCATCAAATTTGTCTACTTTTTGGATCGCAACGCACGCATACATTCTGTGCGTTGTATAAACCATTTTTCCACGATATTCTTCGTTTTTCTAGGGAAGAAAACAGGATTTTAATTATTTCAGGAAGAGAAATTATCCGAAGACTCGCAACGTTTGAAAACATAAAAAGGTATCTTAGCGCTTGACAGTAGGTCGTCTGGTTAACCAGAGCGATGGATAAAGATCGAAAGAAGCGATTCTCTATGTCCAGAGAAAATGGGGCGCGGAGATTGCACAATTCAAATCGGTTGTCTACGTAAACAACCCACGTGAAAACCGCCCCTGTAGACAGAAGGTGCAGCAACAATGGCGAATGTGCTTTTAAATGTGCAACTGTCGCCACTGTTTCATCTTACTTTCGGCCCTCGAGAGTCAATGCGAAAGAGATCGGATGAGACGCTTTGTGGAACGTTGGAATAATGAAGCGGAACTTCTTCCGCGGAGCGAAAGATACGACTTTTCGCGCCGTTTTTCTTTTTCCGATTTTTCGTTCCGTTCCTTGACGTAACGAAAGAAAACGAAGACAATGTACAGTCGGCGAAAGTTGGACGCAAGTTGGTCTTCGAGAATTAGTGAAACACGATTCAAAGGCAAAAAGAAAAAAGACAGCGATTCCAGGCACATAGAACTTAGGTAGAAATTCAAATTTCATTCGTACGATTCGATTAAAAAATCTTTCTCAATGTTGTTCTTTAGAAAGTATTTTAGAAAATTGTGTGCCATATACGATTTGGGAAGCAGGTTTGATAAATACATAATTTCCTACTTTTAATTAATGCACGCCTATTACAAAGGAGTTTCAACTTCGCACACTGGGAAAATTTGTATAATACGATCGATCAACTTCAAGCTTTTCAAACGAAACGTGTTGTTCAAAGGAAAGGGTTATAGATGTTGGTAAATATATTTGTTCAGTGGTAATCGCCAATTTTCGCTTGTTATCCGTTAAAACGACGTGGAAAACGACTTTCATATTAACGATATTTCGTTAGCAGTGTCACGGTATGAAGACACTTCATAAATGATCTTTGCAAGCTGATATTCGCATTGCTCCTACGAGACGTCCTAAATACACATCATTCTGTGTTATTATTTGATGTTTCAATTGACGACCTCGCTACATCAGTTCTGTCAACTGTAGCTCTATCAAGTTCGACATTTCATAATAACATTGCGCCGTGTTTTTCTTCGGAATATACGACCGACAAGGATAAAGGAAGAGTAGATAGAAATTTGTCAGCGAATAAATTACGATCCGCGTGAATAGAATGTTTGACGAGATAGAAAAAATAAAATTCATCAGGATATACCGAAATTGAACGGCGTTGAATGAAATTTTCACTCGACTGCCGTGGCGAACGCAATTTCATCAGGTGCCGCCTCAAAGGCTTTCGAAAAATATTAAAATTTATACGGCGATAAGTTTAAAATTTACATACTATTTTGTAACTTCTGCCACGGCCACGGCCACCCCTTATAACTTCGTTTAGCGCCGGAGATGAAACAAGTAATAGACTTGGTGTAGAGGTAATAAAAGTGTACCGCGGAATAAAAATTTCAAAATTTTATCTATCTCACGCCCTTCCCGGGGACAATATCATACTATTATACCGTCATCTAATCTACATGCTTCAGCGTCGTGATAAGAAACAGGCAATTCATCAGGCGGACGCGTAGAGATCAATTTGTCGCCTTCGAGTCGTGAATCAGGAGACATCGAGGATTCAGTAGAAAAGAAAAGAAAATGTCGTTTGTATATCAAGATGTGAATTACAAAGGAGAAATCGTCAGACGGGATAATAAAAATTAATTCAGGACTAGTAGGAAGAGAGGAGAACAGGAGAAGAATGACCAAAGAAGAATAGAGAATAACTGCATACTTATGGTTTTATATTATATTTTTGTATTATATTATACTTTACGTTCTTGGAGTTTCATATTTTAGGTTTCTGTTTGCATTTGTATGTCATTGAGGTTTAGACACTGCGAGAATATACATACATAAACAGTAAAGGTTTGGAGAATATAAAAGACATATACATACCGAGGTCGAATTTCAGTTGGTTTTAAGTGTAAACGCTAAGAGATGTTAAGAAGAAATGTTCAGAGAAGCTTGCTGGTTGGAAAGGTGAACCATAAGTGCAAATCAAAGAGAAATGTAACTGGAACTCTAACGGGAATGGTCTATGAAAAATAAACGAAAGAATGAACTAAGTAAATTGGACAAATTAATTCGTAAGCTTAAAACCGTGACTGTAGGAACATTCGACGTTCGTTAGAAAGAAATATAATTTACGTTATCGAAGCTCGTGTTGTCATTTATAAAGGAAAATGCATTTAATTCACGATCGTATAATAAAGTTTGTTCGTGATATAAAACATGTAAAAAAATACTCTCCAATTTTTCTAACACGTTCGAATCTATATGCTTTCGCGTCGAACTTTTTACTCCAACCTTCCAGTAAAATCAGATTCGTAAACTTTATTTACTTCCATACCTGAAGATCTCGGAATACATGAATAAAACCGTTGGCGAAAATTCTCAAAAAGAATACCCACGATCAATGTAAATTCTCCGAAACACAAGAAAAGAGATTTACTAGAATGGACGAATAGAGGAACCGAGAAGTCCGCAGAGTCCATTCGAAATTCCACGGGCGAACAGATCGAACGAGCGATCTGCGAAGCCATCGACCGAAGGATCGCTCCATAACCCGACCTCTAACCTCCGTGTCTGCATTTATATTTTCGCTGCACTTTCCGCCAACACGGAACCATCCCTTTGTACCGCAGCGTCGTTCGATTGCATGAGACGTACGAAAAGAAACACAGTCGAGAAAACAGAGGAACGATGGAAGAAGCGAATAACCTGGTAGATTCAAAGATTACGATAAAAGGCTTTTAAAAATAAAACTTCAAAAAAACAAGGGATAGACCCACGATATTTATAACAAGCTAATAATATTTGTTTAGTTGCTACGTCAGTTCAGTTCGATTAATAATAATCTGCACGAGTGACGTTATCAATAATTTTTCAATTACGACACTGACAGAAACATATATTTAATCCCACAATCAAACGAAGAGATAGTTCCGATATGGAATTGTTTGATAGCCAAATTGCGGATTTTTACGACTTCTACGCATTTTTACACTTATTTTTACACTTATAATATACAATAATATATAAATTATCCGGAATATTTGTTATAACGTCTATTGGATGAAACAAATTTCTACTTAGATTCTATTTCTTTAACTACGTTCCTAAGAATATGAAAACGACATATTGAACTTTAAAGATTGTTTTTCTATAAAGAAACGAGAAAGACGACTTATGTTCTTCGCTCGTGATCTTCGAAATTAGATATTTAACGCGATATCAAGCCGTCAGGTACAAACTATCGAAGCGACATTTCGCACGCGCCAACGTTAATAATACGACACCTAACAAGCGAAGATACGAGAACAAGAAAGATACACGAAAGTTTCCGAACCACGCAGCGTCGCCATGCAGACGACTAGAGGAAGAGACAGAGAGTCATAGAGGGGATGTTGAAACCGGAAAAGGGGTGAATGCGCGGACGGAGGGGTCAGTGGCTGGAAAAAGAGGGCGAGAACCGAACATTCTCGACGTCGTCGTCGTCGTCGTCCGATGAAAAAGTCGTTGGCGGCGCCCGCCGGTCTGGCCAATATTTTACTATCCAACACCAGCCACCCCTTGACTACCCCTTCTGCATCCACCCCTCGCGCCACCATTATCCGTGCCGTTTCTTTCCCGTGGCGTGGCCAATGGCGGCGAAAAAGAGGAAACGAGTCGAATCCGACCGAATGGGATAGAGAATAGCGGAAAGTGTGGTTAGGGGTGGAAAAAGGAGAAAATTCGAGGGAAGGTTGCGCGGAACGCTCGATGAAAACGCCCCCAGATCTTTCGGTTTCTTCTCTCATCGCCGATGATGCAGGATGCACCAGAATGAACTTTTCGTTCGCCACTTCCGTGACCAATACGAGCAAGTAACACGCGATCTGATTTTTCCAACAAAAACTGATACTTGTTGGAGGTGATAACACTTATTTTCGCGAATTTATCTGTTAGGGACAGATAGTATAAATAATTGCGAATTTCCGGGTAAATTTAAAAGGATAGCGTTTGCAATTGTCGTTGTTCTTTGTATTTTAATTTATACGTTCGATCGGCGTGGCTTCTAAATAATTGAAACAGTAGTAATCCGAACGTCACGAAATGAAACTTTTACGAGTCGGTATCGACTTAAATTTATAACGTTCTACTTAATTTCATCGCTATCAAGGGTATTTTCTTCTATAGAAAATTTAATTTCCAACGAACCAATAAGGTGAGGCAAATTCAGGGTTGCAACCGTTCGATTAAGTGCTCGAACCTTTGCTTCTCTCCCATTCTCCGTAGTGCCATCAAAGTACATTTTGTTCATCCATCCGGCATTCTCTTCGGACGGGCGGAGCCTGAGTTTCTTAATTCGAATTATTTCCCTGGTGCACCCAAGTGCGCCCATCGCTCGATTATCCGCACGGTCTTCGACAAAACCTCGTCGCTCGCGACTAATCACCCGATCCATCTTCCTTGGCATCTGCGCTCCGAAATAATTTTCCCTGGCTCGCGAATATTCCGAAATGCTACTGGATATCATCGATGCGATTTTCATTGTACACGAATACTATAGAGGTTCGCCCGACTGAAACAATAGCAGAAAGCGTTTGCTTTCAATTAACCCGCATAGCCAGTACGTTCCGAGCTTCCCTCGTAACGCGTACGTCGGGCTAGTTCGATGGTAATATAAATTAAAACGCCCTTAATCCGTCGATACGACTCCCTCTGGGCTCTTCGTTATGGTTCACGAGCTAAGGATTCAGATCAACTTTTTATGATCGCCAAAGGGCTCTTGTATTCTGGTCTGTAACGCTGGTTAGGATAAAAAATTAACAGGGGAAAAAACACTTTTGTAGGAATAAAATACACGAGCTGGAACAGCAACTACTTCGACAAATTAATAACTCTAGGGAAAAAAGTTCGGGTACATAAATATGGTTTGAAGAGGGCACGCTGTATGTGTACTGCTCGATTGATTTGTATTCGCCTGTATTTTTAGAAATTTTAAAGTCATCTTCGATCTTTCTCAAAACGGAAGTCGACTTCTTTGCGAGGAAAAGATCGCGTTTCGGAGATTCGAAAATTGAAAGGATCGGAAACGTGAAAGTTGGAGGGTTTGTAATCGCGAAGCTTTGCACGTTGGGGAACATTTAAAAAACTTGGATTCTTGGAAACGTATATATCTGAAGGTTTGGAAGTTTAAGAATGCAGAAATGAGGCATTAATGGAACGTTAGCTCTCGATGTATTAAGCAAAGTTTACGAAGTGCGTGCTTGCGGCTCGGGTAAATTCACGAGCCACTGGACAATTTGATATTTCGCGTTTCAACTTCCCTTCCGTGAGTCCCGTGCAAAATTCGACGTGACCGGTCCTTTCACGATGGTTCCTCCGGCAGTTTTCCAAAATTAATCAATCGCGATCGATCGCGACCGCCCACGACGAATTTCCGATACTGCCCGGTGAACGTGACCCAAATTCCTGATAATTCAATATACCCGCGTACATCCTCGATATATGTCCGTGCATCGGCCCGGACACGCTGCACCGTGTACACCGTTCACGTACTCCCTTCCTTATCGATTGCCTGTTTCGAGAATTTGCCCGATTGCACGCCAAGATTATTGCCTGGAGTTTTCATCGCAAACAGTCAGTGACTGTGTATATGGTTAGTGGAAGTGGAAGTTACGCGAATTCCAAGATTTCGTAACGAGTTTATGGAGGCGATTAAAACGAGTAACATATCAAAAACATATATAATCCGAGGAGAAAAAATAGCTGTTTCTTAACGTATTGTATAAAAACATTGCATAAAGCGTTGTATAAATATTACTGTATAAAACCGATGTCTGAAGTATCGTAGGAAAATATTCTGTAAAATATCGTATAAAAATCATACAAATTCCTATATTCTACAATTCCTACTATATCTGTGGACAATAATCTGTAAATTTTTACTTGTTTTTTATTTTCCACCCATAAAATCGTAGGATCCTAAGATTGCCTAGAAAAAGTTAAATACATCATTCTTAAGCGAGCCTCGACTCCGAAATCTGATACTTTCTCTAATTATGGATTCTCTGCCGTGAGAATTCACCAGCGTGCATGCTAATAATCAACCACATTTTTCCATTGTAAACTAGAAACTTTCTTAAATTCTCCTTTTGCTTCAACTTTCTGGCTACAGCCTTCTCTACGTAATTAAGAACCACCACAAGTGGCGACATTTTAATTCGAACGTTCTCAAATTTCTAATTTCAGAATATTAAAGAAATATCAGACAAACAAATATCTAGACTATCACCGACTTTTTCAAACTATCAACCAGAATCCTAATTTCTTGATATAAAGATATTTCAATGTTTAGATATTACACGAGTAAGCAAACCTAGCGTATCAAATTTCTCTCGTTTCCAAACCATCGCTGATATTTTCGCATACGTTCTCCGAAATCGAAGCAGCATCCAAGGCCGTCGATTATCTAACGTACCTCGTTTCGATCGTTACATACAAGGCTCAAGCAAGGATAACATCGTATCACGATTCGAGGAGATTCTTTGGTTTGGCGTGGGTGTCGAAGATATTTACAGGTGCGTGTCCACCTGCGTGTTCACGGGGCTAGTCACGCTATCCTGCTAACACGGCGGCACGAGGAAGGGGAGTACTTATCACGTTCTGGGCTGGTTCGTTGGTTACCATCAACGCGTCCACCATGTTACAATTTTATCACGGATTATATTCTCTAATGAGGAAGGCGGTCCTTTTATGCCCCCCTTTTACGCACCGTTCTGTCACGCGACAACCCCTGCAAACGAACCCTGGCTGCTTTTTTAAAAACCGCCTCGTTATTTTCTTGCGGAAATTTAACAACGTCCTCTAACCACAGTTGGGACTTCGCCGTGTATTTCACAAGTTTCGTACACGCTTCGCTATTAAGCGATTCTGAGACAGTTTACGTACCGGTGGTATTAATTTCGTTTTCTTTTCCATCGGGTTAAGCGATTAAGGGTGAAGCAGTGAAATAATGCGTGAAAGTTGTGGTCGCGCCGTGTTATAGAACGAATTATGTGCAACGAAAATTGTATATGTATATAATTGGCGAAGATTTGGAAATTTGAAAAATTCGTAAAATGTAGAAATTATAAAAATAAAAAGGTTCGATGCTTAAAAATTCTGGAATTTGAATATCGAAGAATTCGAGTCTTTGGTTGTTCGAATATTTAAAAATCTAAACACTCGCGAATTCAGCAGCGTGGCATTAATGGGGCGTTAGCTCTTAATGTATCATAAGCACAGATTTATGACTTTAATTTACGTATTTGCCAGATGCAACTCCGCCGTCTTACTCTTATTGTATATGGTATTTATGAAAGTTCATGCACGTGTTACGAAACTACAAGCTGCAGAAGTTACACCATTTGTCTGATAAACTGCACTAAATTGAATAAACAAGAGAAACTTATCTATACAGATACAAATACGATTGTATTCAATACGAAAGAGGCACGTGCCAACGAAATAAAATCATAAGCTACGGAAACACACGGTTCAGATTTTTATATAACGATGTAATCGATTTCCCGAGATCTCGTGATACTTGGCATCGATCCGCAACAAGTTTCTGTCTATACTCTCAGTGGTTCGTCGACGACATCCGAAAGGATGGCAAAGATTTACCAAAGCTCAACGTGAGAGTGCCTACAAGCGTTACAACGTCTATCGAAGTTCCCGCCCTAACAAATTCCAAGCCTGCAGTTCGCTTCTTCGTTAGAACTTCCTTTTACTCTTCAACAAGTACAAGCAGTTCCACGAGTTCTAGCAGCCAGTCAACAATATTTCCAAACTTTTTCCTTCGTAACTCCAGTAAATTAATCCGCGATTATTCCCTTCAATTTCATTTTATACCGCTAACCATTCCCGCGACGTTCTCTAAGACCGAGTTCCACAACTTAGCCGATCTTGCTTTATTCGCATTGTCAAAGAATAAGAAATACAACGATCAAGGTAACGTTCCGAGCTTCGACTCCTAATCGCGAGAGCTCGAGAACGTTAGAAATAAGAATCATCGGATTACGATCATTTTCCTATACCTCTGAGGATACGTTAACTACGAATCGTTCCATTTTGCACGCTGTTCTCCACATCGACATCGTCGCGAAGAAAGCATACCGACGAGATTCCACGAAAAGTTCTCTCTACGGAGATCCTCCGTGGAAAGATTTTCTGCAACGATCTCCGTTTCCAGAACGTTCGAGTTATGTGCTACGTGTTTTTCACGCGTTCCTTTCATCCCCTTTCTTCGAGAAACGATCGCGCCTTCTTAGGCAAATACGAATACATGTATTATAATACCGTGGACTATATTATAACATGCATACCATAATGTATCTTTGATACGAAAAATTCAATCAGCTTTTCTTTGATCTTCCACGGTGCTCCCTCGAACAACACGGAGGGTTAGGGACGCCGACTGTCCGCATAGATGGAAATTCGCGTAGTTGAGAACAGCCACCCTCGTTCGTCACAGAAGACCGAAGTACACATATACATGTACATATATGTTCTTCCATTGCTTGAGCATAATTTATACACATATATTAGGTTGTCCGAAAAGTGTCTTTCTTTTCAGACACGTCTTTTACACAAATATGAAACCTAATCTGTCGAACGTTGTGATCTTTATTTTTCGATAAAATGATATAAAACGACAAATGTTGTGCATCCATTATTTCCTTATAAAACGAAAGAAACTTTTCGAACGACCTAACACATCTTACATATTTTTTTTTTTTTTTTTTTTTTTATTGTCGATATGAAGAAAAAAATGGAATTCTATTCTTCTAGAAGATTTAAAGCTATCAAATCTCGTACATATTATTATAGTGAATTAGAGTGAATTGCGAATTGCGACTAGATGTGAACATTTCGCTTTTCTAACCGACGAATCGGTCTCTTTAGCTATTGGAATGACTATTATACACTCGTACAAAGTACCTTGATAACTGATCAATTTTACCGTGCAAGTTCACTCACGCCATTCAATTTTGCTGTAAAAAATAATTTGACTCCGAGGTTGCAAACAGCTTTCTTTTTCTTCGTTTAAAAACCGTGCTAGCTGATTGGATATTTAGCGATTGGTTAGACCCTTTCTTTTTCCTGATCGCGAATATTCTCTTGCCGAGTTTATTGGCTTCTCCTTAGCGAACAAAATACACCGGCTTATTGCGAATAAGAAGCGTCCCGAGATCCTATCGAACACTGATTCCGCGGCATTCGAGATTACATACTGTGAATGGAACGTTTCAGGTAAGACGGCTCCCCTGCACTTTCACGATATTGGAAAGCTGATCCCGCAAGACGATATCACTGAACGTTTAAAATTCACAATCAGACCCTGGCGATCTTTTTGTCAAGCCTTGCGCTAAAGCCACCGGTAACGCAAATCAAATTCCTCTTTTCTGATAAGAATCGAAATATTCCTGATATTATTTAATCCCTCAGCGTCTATCAATGTAGGTAGGATTTATCCGATTCATTTACATTTCAACGTCTTAAAATCCAATCTTCAAGTCTGCATAGAATAACCGAACTTAGTCGTATACGAGCTCTTTATAATCATCTCTATCGTTAATCGTTTTCATCGCGTGAAACGTAAAACGCTAAAGGAGGATAGTTAAAGGATAAGCGCGTTAATTCAACGCGGTTGAGGGTTGAAAATACCGAAAATCCAAGATGGAATGTTCGATATTAAATCGGAGATGATACCTTTGCGCGGTATAAACTTCGATCGACGAAGGTTTTCACGGAACAATGGTTCATAAGAGCTTCCACAATGGAATATACAAATTGACGTTGATTTCCATGACAAAAGAAATTCTCACTTTTGTTCCCTTATACGATAGAAGTTTCTGTAATATCTCCACCGTCGGACTATCACGGTACGTATTAAATTTTTCCATCCCGAGTCTTCAATTTATAAATTAAAATGTAAATTAATAAGGATTAAAAGTTTTATCGGGCGTGCGAAGATTGTTTGCACCGAGTGGGAAGGAAATATATACGCGTTTGAGTTTGTTTAAAATTGCAAAAATGCACATCAAAATGAACATCAAGATTCCATTTGTTCGATCAAGTTTATAAGAATACGAATTTCCATAAGAATCCGCAGTCTACCGATAATCGTTAATAATATCACGATGGTGAAATCACATGTCCGATACCTAAAAGCCAGAGAAATCGGTGTCTTCGTCGGACAAATCGTTGGAAAATTAGAAAAGCATCGGTCTAGCGACGATACGGATCGCGAAGACAAAGGAACCGGATGAAACTTCGACGTCGGAAGTACCAGCGGCAATTTAAGGGTTGTCGGCTCGTTGAAGAGCCGCGCGGCGAATAAAAGCAACCACGTGCACCTGACACCTTCGAGATTCCCTCGACTTACCGTACCACCGCGAACTCTCCTCTCTCTCACGAGGTTTCAAGGATTTACCTAGTACGGAGATGGTTTACGGATTTCGCCAAGCTACCTAAGGATCCGATAATCTCCGGCAATCTCGAGTGAATGGGAATTTAGCGAGATGTTGGATCGCTGCTTGATTTTACAGAACAGTGGCGCTTAGATCTTGTTTTTTATTTTGCAAATTCGGACCAGAGTTAGGTTGGATTAGGTTAATCCTCCACTACAGACATCTGGATTTTTACCATCGTCGATGATAGGATATTTTATTTCTGTTACTTTTGTGTAACGTAACGACACGATATTTTTACAGTACGATTTTTATCACGAACGTGTAGTCTGCCAAGTTATTACGTATCGGGTAATTTTATTTCTCAATTATTATCAAAATTAAATATTGGAATATCGCGGCTAATTTTAAACAGTATATATTTACGAAACTTTGCAAACTATAGAACATTCGTGTAACTTGAAAGTTACGTACTTACATACGTATACCTGTGTTTCTTGTCTCTCGTTTTATTGGGCCGATCTTATACGTTATATTATATAGAGAGAAATTTTCTAGTCTCTCTTATATCTAGTGGTCGCATGCCAGCTCGCCCATTTATTTCTGAATAGTTTTTGCGGATACTCGGTTCCTTTAAAGCCTGTGCGAAAAACAAATTTGCAATATCACCGGTACACGGAGCAAGAAGTGACCTATGAATATGTCTATTTGGCCCGTTCGCGGTTACACGAGGCCATAAAGTAGACGTTGAATACGATGTCGAGTAAAAATTCCTCCAATAAAATAACCAAAAAAGCGGCTTTTCTGACTAAAATACTCGAACAGGCATAAAGAACTCCCAAGTGCATAAATTCCATGCATGTGAAACGAGAGGACGTTATGCACTTTTCAAAGAAACTAGCACTGTATGTGCGTGTGCGCGTGAATCTCTGTGTGCGCAGATATTCTTTGGCCTTTCTAAAAAAAAAGGCCAAGGTAAAATGCATAAATTTTTCAAAGCGATGATCATCAGTAAATGCAGATTTTTATTAATACTGATTCAATAGAAATTTTATTTATACCTAATCATGTACGTTTTCTTTTTCTTTTTTTTTTTTTGCCTAGACGATTAATTTTCGAGGCGAGAAAGGAAAATCAATTTATTCTAATACGACAATTTTTTCCAATTTCTTCGTTGGTCGACGCTTTTTAATAATTTCTTCGAACGTTACAACGTCGCAATTTTGCTCGTATTTTTCTAAAAATCGTTTTCAGTTTTGTTTCTAGCCAGGCAAGGATAGTCGTGGGAAACCTAGCGTTCGAAAACTGGTTCCACATTTTTGGTTCTTCATGGGCTCGTCCACAAATAAAGAAACCTTCTACAACTCCTAATCCTCTTTCTACTTCTCGTAATCTCTCGATCGGAAAGAATCTCTTTCCAATGGAAACATTCCCAGGAAACAGACCGATCCTAACTTCCACTCTCTCGAAACTACAAATTCGATAAAAAAAAAAAAAAAGGGACGAGCTTCGTAGGAAACGACACGGGAACTACACGAATATCCAGCGAAATTTTGTAATATTTATTTCGTTGAATGTAATAATCTCTGAAACGTTATTCGTGAGCTTCATATTCAAGGAAACGCGTGCCACGAAAACATTGGCGCGAGTTCAACGAGCGTGATCGAATTAAGAAGGCATCAAAGACAAGGATCTCGTTCTGAAAACACGCTAAGGTCGCTCCTCTTACGCACTCAAATAACTCTACAAACCATCGTATCTTCTCGAAACGAGAGAAACCTCGAAAAATAGTAAAACGTTCAAAGTAATGCCAGTGTAAAGTACAAGATCGCTCTTCGCTGCTTCTAGATATCTCGAGTTACTTAAGTAGATACCTTCAAGGTAGCTTAGAGAAAATACGCAAAATTAAAGAGAAGTTAATATACAAATGAGAAAATCTTTCTTCAGCCACGCGACATGACATCATACCTTCCTCGAGAAATGTTTGAAAAGGGCTCCTTTTCAACGATGTTATCCGTAACGCGGTATAAATAAAAATAGGAAGTATCTAAAGCTAGAAAATTCAAGAGAAAAATCGGTACATAAATGAAAATATCTTTTTCTATCTTAATTTCAAAAACAGACTGCGATAGACGGAAGCTCCCTTTCCTAACATCCTTAACGCGCCGATAATAAGTAAAATCGAAACTTCGGACGAAATTACTCCAAACGAGAAACGCTTCTGCCTGAGAATTTTTAAAGTAAAGACAAAGAACGATCAGCCGATAAGATACGCTTAACGAGCTAATAACAAGAAAGAAATCAAAGAGAATCTACTGCGAACGAGAAAATCTTTTCTCTGAAAATTACCAAAAGAAAGAGACCTTTCGCTTAAACAAAACAAAAATTACAACACGCTAGAATGATAAGCACAGTAAAAGATTAAAGCGAAGGTATCCTGAGTAAGTGAAGCTTCTCTTCGCGACACAGCAAAATTTTTAGCCCGAGAGATTTTAAAAGCGGAAAGCAATCGACAGAAGGGTCCATTACCGAGGAAATTATTCATAACCTCGGTAATAACAAGTTAAGCGACCGGAGTCGTGGTTGAGCGAAGATCTTGAAATATGCAGGGCGTGGACATCGCCTAGCAAATGCGCGAACCGTAGCGGCAAACAAAAGCGATAATTGAAAACGCGTGGACGCGAGGGATAATTAAAGGATGACAGACGGCTGAGTCATTCGATGATACCCACGCGGGCTAGAAGAACGCGCGTGAGAACGAATCGCGGATTACGACACTCGGCCGAGGCTTATAAAAACGGCTATTAAAAACGAACTTCGGAGAAAGGATTATGGGCTGGCTTACCAGCATCTCTCTAGTATAAATACTAGTATAATACCTCGATACAGTCTAGCGTTCGCTTGATATTCTTCGAAAAATCGCCAGGTAACTAGATCGATTAGAAACAACGGGATTCTTCGTGTTGCTAGTGACGTTGGGTTACGAAATGTAAGGCCCATTTGCGTTTAAACCGCTGATAGATTTAAGGAGAATATTCGCGTTGTGATTTCTTATGTCTCTGGCTCATCTTCACATTTCCTAAAGAAAGACGCGAAGAGAGAAATCTAGGTTTATCAATAATTGATAAAACGTCTTAAGTTGTTACTTGAAGATTTTTCGCTTTTTATGGATTCCCTAAGGTCGTGTCACGAGTTTTAATGAAAAACATATCTGACAAATGCACAGAAACCTTCGAAGATCTTAAGAAGGCGAAGCTGCATTTAAAATTGACTACTAAGGATTCCAACCGCGTCTCGTAAGCAGAAGCTACATTAATAAACAACGTTGCCTGTTTAAACATCTTCTGCAATCCTACGGTCGCTTCAAGTAGGTACACGGGATCCTAAAGTTTCTCAATTTTTTAACGAAATATTCAAAGTCAAAGACGTCGCATGCTACATAAAAAATGGAAATATAACGCTTTAACTTTTTTTTTATTCCTAAATGAAAGTACTTCTCGTTAAAGCATACTGTTATCAAAGAAAAGTTTCAGCAATTGAAAATAACATTTTAATGATATTCATTAAAAACTACACAAACGAGAGTGAAACAAGGTCATGGCGATCTAGATCTCACGAATACTAAACGTCGACGGGAGTAATCTGATTAACACGTATGAAACACCTATGTACGAATACGAGGAATAGGCGGCGTTTTAGTTTCTCGTCGTTGCGTCAGGGAATTTAAATAGAACCGATAACTGACCCGATGTTGGGGCACGAAGAATATCCGAGATAAAATGGCCGGTCGCTGATTAATCGAAGAAAAATGGCTAGGAGAAGTTGGCGACAAATAAAGCAATACAAATGCAAATTATCTAGTAAAAAAAAGGGAAAGAGAGGCGTGATAGTGCATACAGATTGCTCAAAATATTTTTTGTAGATTGAACCTGTACTCGTTGCTTTTTATGCACTTTTTCTGTTTCGCTTTTTTATTTCTTCTCTTTTCTATTTTTTTCTCTATTTTTTTTTTTTTTTTTTTTTCATTTCCATGGCCGAAAACCTCTTTTTCCGCCGCACGAACGCCCCGAGACGAAATAAATCCGACGACCTACATAAAACAAAATCTCGTTCGGCCCGGTCGTGACTCATTGCAGCTTCGCGTCGAAAGAAAATAAAAAAAAAAAATAGAGAAAAGGGGAATAAATACATGAATAAATAAATAATGACACGAGTGTATCGAATCACAGATACAACGCCTGTACCCTGGCTAACGAGCTATAATTTTGACAAAGATATCAGCAAAGATGCCTGGCGATCGCGTTCCATCAATTCGTATAGAAAATCTTAATTTTTGACTAAGCCTTCTTCGGTCAGGTCAACTTCATTACGTACGATACTTGTCAGCTACGAAGGCTACGCGCAGAAGAACTACAGTGAATCCATTTTTGTTAATTTTCTGACTTTTTTGCCACTTGTTCATAAAAAGGAATATTTTAACGTGAAATAGCTGGAGAAGGGAATAATCTGATCGATTCGAAAATATAAATCCTTCGAAAGCAGGTAACAGAGATCCACGATGTTATTCAGAAAACAGAGAATAATATTAGCTTGAGACTCTTAAGTTAGTTCAACTTAATTAATATTACTCTGTGTGACTGTCTTTAATTGGAATTTATATTTCTTAAATATTCAAGAAGGTGATAAAATCAAGTAAAAAGTTCCAACAAGTAGAATCGGTTGGCCCTGTAATTAATTCTACAATTGCTCTTCTACAAAAGACAGAAAATGTAAGTTATCGTATTTTTCGCTAGTGATCTACGTATGACACAAATCATTGTTCTAAGTTGAATAATAAATTTAGAAAAAAAAGAAAAGCTTAGTAAAAGCATGTTAGAAAAAGTTCATATTTAGAAGCATTTAACTACATAGTTTCATTGGGAAACTCGTATTTTACGTGGCCGGAGCTAGATTATAGTTGGAATAAAGTATGAGAAGTACACAACGTTCAACACAATATCTCTGCAAGCTTCTAAAACCGTGCACCTTATACATTTCGCACATAACCACATAGCCTACTCCCTACTCATATGCAAATCAATAATCCTGTCAGCTCACACGCGCAAAAAAAAGTAACTGCAAACCCTATCAATCCACCTTTCATCCACTCCGTACAATCTCCTCTATCATACGCCATACACTCTAACCCATTCCAAACCAATGACACAATAGGTAAGTAGGTACATCATATATTGTCTAATGCAAACGATGACGCATACGTATCTTGGGAATAAATCGATATTAACGTTGGAGAAACTATCCAGGAGATGACATTATAAATACAAACAAGGGACAACAGAGAAATGTTTGTAAAAATGAAAATAAAAATTGATTTAACGTTAACGCATTCGAAGATCTATTATGGGCTAATTAGAGCTATATTTTCACTAATTTCTTGATTTTGACGTGACACAGAGAATTTGTTGGATTCGCGGGTATAACTTTCTGAAAAGAGGCGATTTTATAAATAGAAAGACTCGTTCGTCGATAAAAAAAAAAGTTCGCGTCGCATGTTTCTCAAGAATTATATACCTTCTGCTTAATATTTAAATTCTACATATTACCAGGTGAAACGTTTAAATTTGACGATCATACGGCAAATATTCAAATTTCCCAAAGATCCCTGCTAATCGTAATTAAAGGAAAATACCTAATCTGTTCTACCGAAGGACGAAGGAGAAATTGAAAATTCTGTCAAAAGAGGCACGATACGATAATAATGATAATTTGCTGCTGAAATATGCAAATCCCCGAGCATCGATAACGTCGTAAGTAGAACAATTAAAGAAGCAGCAAATTTTCCCCAAAATTGCCATTGCTGTCGCGTAAATCTCTATCACAGCTCCTGCTACCTAATAGTTGATCAGCGAGAAATCGAAAAACACTCCAGAATGAACAACAAAGACAGTCGAAACTGTGCAAAACGATCGGCCGATTTTTCTAGTAACAGCCTGGCCTCGAACGAGCTGATCGTTCTAGCCGATCATCAAAATGGAATTAAAGAACGAAGCAAGAAGCAGACAAACAAGCCTTTAAAAAACGAGATCAGAGAGAATGCGCGCAAGCCAAGAAGGATCGTGTTCGCCACGCCTTCCCCGGAGCAGTCTCGCGCAGCCATAAACAATAAGCTCGCGAAGCGATCGGCAAAGCCGGATTGCAAGGTGAATGGATGTGACACCAGAGGAGGAGAGTTGGCAAATGCTGCCAAAGGTGTCGGTCGGCATTCCTCGCGTTCCTGCCACCTGCAACGTTCGAGCCGATTTGCTCCACCTGTCTTTGCTGCATTGCACCAGAACGCAATGCACACAAAGCCCCGGCTTTCATAGTCGACGATCGTCCAACGGCTTTACGATTTCTCCTGACGCGTACGAGACTCGCTTTACTCGCGGAAAAGCCAAGTGCTGGGCACCCGCGAGTCTCAATTTTTTAATCCCATGGTCGTCGATGCAAGTACGTGGAACCGAGCGTGTAACCGGCGAGATATTTTTTGCAAGAGGCGAGAAATTTGGAGCGAATGTACGGGCTTATAGGATTAGGGTAATTTCGAAGGTTTAACTTCTGAAGAGATGCTTCTCGGCTATTTAATGCTCTGAAGGGTGGATTTTGGGGTGCTTGGTATAGCGAAGAGTAGATCTTCGGATGTATTTCGGGGAACAGATTTCCCATCTTTGGAAATTTCGTATTCTCGAGGGTTTTGGGTGCCCGTAAACAGAAAAGTAGCTTCTCCGATATTTTATTTTAAGAAAAAAAATATTAAAAATATTAAAAAAAAATGTAAATTCCTAAATAATTCTACTTTCTATGCCGAGCACTGTGAAAGATCAGCGTCTGAGCGTTTACAGATAAGAGCAGGTAAAAAATATGTAAGAGAAGAAACGAAAAAGGTTAGAGGTCAGAAGGTGCGTGCAAACGATATTATCAAAAGGTTCGAGAGTGAAGTTTGAATAGGGAACTATTCTCGAATCGATCGCTATTGTGTCGACGATAAAACGTTTCGTGTCAACTTGTTCGGTGTAACGTTTTAAACGCTTCGAGTACTGTCAGATTTCATTTTACAGGACACGAATTGTAAAATGGCCAACAGAATTCTCCACCTGACATCAATCAACGGTATCGTTCTTTTTTATTATCCTTCGCGCGTACACCTCTGCTTGAATCAATCGTTCTACCCGCTGCGTTAACAAATTTAAAAAAGAACTAAACTCGCGCAGACCTCGTTACCATAGTAGAATCCAGTCGTATTGGAATCACGAATTACGTGGAAAACACAACGTAGTCGCAAAATACAAACTCCATGCGAACATTTCATTACCAAAGTAGCAAGCAGTTAACTCTAATACGCAGACACGCGTAGGAGATGATAAAGCCAAGGAGTAAAACCTCGACCACGAACAAAATTCTAAATCCTTTCAACCCTCCGTAACAACAAACGAAATTATCTAAATTAACATCCAAGAAGCAAGAACCGAGGGAGAATAAAGCACGCAAACGCATAAACCACCGAAGACTGCGTTGTACTCCTTTGCAGCCGCCGAGAGACAAACTACAGGTAGCAAAACTTAAGTCACAAGCGTGGTTTGCTCGCGACTTCCGCTGGATGCCGCGGCCAATTACCGTGCACCGGTGGCAAGAAAATCGTATAGAAACGAAATTCTCCGAGATATTTCGTAGCATTCGGCGTCACTTTATCCCTCGCTAAGAGCTTTATAAAAGCT
Organism: Bombus confusus; assembly: GCA_014737475.1. Lineage (NCBI taxonomy): Eukaryota > Metazoa > Arthropoda > Insecta > Hymenoptera > Apidae > Bombus > Bombus confusus. Next base: position 5,580,024 of record JACXIV010000015.1, read on the forward strand.
TTCATGGTAGTTACATCTCGCGCAAGTTTAGTATTCACGACCTTTAACTCTTTCGGCATGGGTACATCCTCATGGATCGTTGCTTTCGAACGCGAAAACAACAACCAGGATTCTTACGCGCCTATGGAACAATTTGGAGATGCTAGAATACACAGAACGCATATAATATGCACGAATACTTATATAAAACATAAGAAATATGACAGCTTTCGCGATATTTAATAAACGAAAGCAATCTCCATTTAAATGTCGTTAATTATATTTATAAAGATACAAATTTCCAAAAAAATTCAATACTTTACGAACGAAAGTTCGCTGTGCGGACAATACGCCATGTACAGTTTAATGTATCGATTTTAATGTAGTCAGTTTAAAGATAACAATGTTCATTATACGCCAAGGATTAATAATCAGTATGTACCTTGAAAACGTTTAATTCTGAAACAGGTTTTTGTTAGAACGACATCCATCTGAAAGATGCGTATAGAAAATCAAGAACTCGAAGATAGAAATCACGTAAATATGGTAAACCAATGACTTAAAGCTAACTATCGCTAACGCCTCATCAGAGTCGAAAACGAAGATCTCGCGCTTCTCTAGCCGCTTGATTCCCTTGGCGAATAAATTCGACTTTATGAGCACCTTGGTACGCGTAACGGAGCGACCTATAAAGGGCGTATTCACGTTTTCAAAGAGCGTGTGTGCTCGTCATAAATACCCAGCAGAACCGGTATTCGAATTACGCGGATGCGAGGATGCGGCCGCGATGCTTCGAAATTTATGAAAAGCGTATTGAGTTTTTAAAGGGTTCTTAATGACCCTTTTACCCCTGTAAAATTGTCGGACTATCCTCTACCATCGTTTTAATTTTTCCTCTACGTTTCCCTTTTTCTTTTCTTTTTCTTTCCTTTTTCCTTCCTTTGACTCTCTTTTTTGTCTCTTGTCTTCGTTGAAGCACGCTTTGCTCTTATCTGGAATAAAGCAAATGAAACAACGAAACGCCTGGATGATGCTGACTCTAGGAATTTTACTTCAAGCAGAGATTAGCGACTAGTCGATGAAAAAAGAGGAAAGGGCGTTTCCTAGGCTCAAGATAGTCGTGAAAAATGGTCGGACATTTGGAGAGCTGGCAGAGATTTGTCAAAGATCGTAGTTTGAATATATGAATATCTAATCTACACCTTACTTAATACTTTTTCGTGGCTGTTAAACGTGGCGATTTACTGCTAAATGAACGATACCTTCGGAAGAAGTCTAACTTTCGTTCCAAAAATGTCGATGCGGCATGGAAAAATTAAACTCTGAACTAAAATCAAATTCCATCGTAAAACGTAGCTCTCCTTTGTCGCGTGCAACGACAATCCACGACAGAATCCACGTGCGCAACGAAATATTACATAACTAGATAAAACGATCGGTCTTTGAATTCTATTTTGATTACCTAACATTTAACTGTTACTATTTGATTAAAGGAATAAATCCGTAAGGATATAACATAACGTTTAACTGAATTGGTTGATTACAAAGATACGTAGGTCCATAAAAACTACCTCGCTTCTCTAATTCGTGAAACAAGAATAAATACGAAACTATAGGGTCCTGGAACCGCGCGATGATAACCCAACGCATAGTATAGCCATTCAGATTTCAAATAGCAGACAACCGAGAGGGGTTGTAAAGGAAAAGGGGCTTGGAACACGAAACACACTCGGTCGAGTAGGTTCCAGGACAAAGGAGATAATCGAGTGATCTCGAGTGGGTCCGTGACTATACAGGGAGAGACAGAAGCGCGGAAAACATGCGAGAAATGTATGCGTTGCAACGAGAACTCGCGTGACAAAGTCGAACGCCGGGGGTTGCTGCGCAGGGTGGAAATATCCACGGACAGGAACGTTTCAATCTCTCCAACGTTCTTCGGCCGTGAAAGTTCAAGGTTCGCGGCTGGATAAACGTGCAAATAACTGTAATTATGGAAATCGTGCTTCGGGAAGATTACACGATGGAATTATCTTCTTCTTTCATCTGGATGGAACGCGCTATCAATTTTAATAGTCGCAGAGATGTTGAACTTTCGGTGGATATTTTCAGCGTCGACGAAGTTATATAACGAAGGAAAACATGGAACGTTTCGTCATTTCAGGACGAAGGAAGCTTGAAATCTCTTCGATCCATTCAACAGTGAAATAATATGTATAGAAGAAAATTATTGAACAAGTGTAAACGGATTAAACTGCTTTTTCGAAGTACGCGAAACATATTCGAATAAGGGAATTCCTATGATTCAAAAAAAAAAAAAAAATATTTTGTCATAAACTACCAAACGCGTTACACTTTTATACAACATCCTATGCAAAGCAGAGTAGCGAGCGTAAAAATAAACTGGAAAGATTACAGGATGGTAACGAAGCGAAGTTGCAGTTGCTTCGATCAAATATGCATCATTCGATATCTATTATTATTATTACGTTCTCGTGACGGTGGCGTTGTTCGTGTCATAAAGTACGAACGAAGGGAACAAGAGACATTACTACTACGACCAGAGAGGGGTGGCTGGGGTAAGTAGTAATTTATGAGGAACAATAGGTCGTGAAAAAGAGCGGGTGCAACCGGTATGCTCGTTTACCTTCGCGCCACTAGGTCACACGGTATTCTCTCTCCTCGTGACGATCGATACGAGGAATTCTTTTCCATTACGCCACAGGATAATCGATTTTCTCTCCGATACGATGGAAAGCGTCTGATATATACGTGTGTGTGCCTATAAACCACATCCCACCAAGAAACAGAGAGAAAGCAGCGGGCAAAGAGAAGATGAAGGGAGAGAGAGAGAGAGAGAGAGAGAGAGAGAGAGAGAGAGAGAGATTGCGGTTCGCGACAAGGCTGCGGCTCGATTATTGAAATTACAAAACGGGAGTAGCACGATCCGCAATAACGTGGCTTTAATGAACGTCGTTTCGTAGTGTGCTCGGCGAAGGCAGACTTCTGCCGCCCGTCTTTCGCATAATGGAACACCTGTTCACGTGGATCGTGCATGATTCCAATCGGCTATCTTTAACCTACAATTCCCATAAGCACCTACTGTAAAATAAGGAAATTGATAGTTGATAGATCCTAATTTACGCTAGTGCCTGGCTTGCTATATATTTCTGTACGTTTGTAATCGGTTGATAGGCTGCTTCATTTTGTTTGCTCTCGGTGGTATAATTTTGAAGATACTGTAGAAACTGCCTTGGAGGATATTCATGGCATAACACGTTAGGGTATGTTAAAATTATGTCAACAGTTAAGTGGAAGACATTTACGCAGAATTAACGAACATTTACCATACGTGGAATATTTTATTTTTATCTGAATATTCAACTTGTCGTTCATCGTCATACGCAATGGGAAAATACGAACATTTAATACAATCGGAAATATCTTGCATGATTTTGTTTAAACGATAAACCTTCTATAGTTATGTAAGTATTTGCCTAAATTACCAAGAAATGTCCACACAGGATATTTCATATTCCTGAGAAATGCTGAATCATGTAGTCCATTACGAACCTCGACTACAGATATCGCGAATGGCGAGAATACTTAATTGGAAACTATCGCGTATACACAGTGTGTCGTTCTCGGCAAATATTTCTATCGATTTACTCCAACGCAACTTTATATTAATCATTCGTAATTCCTGATTCACAATTCCCATGTCGATCCCGACATGCTGGAAAAATCTTGGAGAAAAGGAGTTAAAATATCGAAATTTGAATACAAGTACCTACCAGTTTTCTTTCCACTCAACATTTTTCCAAAAGGCTTACTTCTCCATACAGAACGTGTTAATGTCACGATAACGATAAGAGGATCTTGAAATTTTCACTCCACTTTTAATCCCCACTTTCAGTCGAGTGTTAAACTTCCGAGCTTTTATTTCCAGCGCCAAGAAAATATAAGTGCCGCAAGAAGAGGCGAATAAAAATTGAATTGCGATTCCACCCGGATGTTCGATTCTACTTCCATTTTCAACCGAGTCCGACAAGTTGCGAGTGCAGGAACAAAAGAGAAGTAAGTTTCCGCTCGAGTACGTCGGAATATCGAGGCAATCGTTATCGAATCAAGCCTGATCGATTGGCTTCGGTCACGGTAAATAAATGATAATCGTAATTCGTCGAAAAGTTCCTTCGAAGCAGCAGGGGGGACGGAGAGCGAAGTTGGCATTTCTGATATGCGATCGATTCTGCTGCGCATCATGTCGTGGCCAACGATAAAATCGAAGGGCTCGCGATAAAAACAACTCTCGTTCGTATTTGTCTCTTTGCAGAGGATATTCGTCTTTGATATCTCGGTTCGATAAATCTTAATTTTCTTTAGCGAAATACTCATCGTTTAAATATTCATTGCACGATCGCTGTGAGTGTATCTGCAATTTATAACATAGAAGAACTACGTTTGATTAAATCATCAAGTTGCGGAACCTTGACGAAGGTTGCAGAAACTCGCAGAAATCTTTTATGAATACATTATGCGCTGTACGAAGTATTTTGAAATTTCATTAGCACTGTAATGGAACTCCATTATCGTGGTTGATAAAATAAACATATTGATAAAATTTGGAACTAATCTGAAAATATAAGATGGAAACTATACGACATTTTGTGCAAATATATTTCGCAAAAATCAAAAAGGTGTATAAACAACCAATTACCATTATGTTAATAAGCTTCGACATTCAGTAGAATCATATTCGATATTCATCGTATTCTTCGGATGACTATTCATGTTGTATACTAATTTTTTTACTAAATATATGTATGCAATAAATATCTTGTCATTCCTATATACGTTTTCGAACTGGTTTCAAATTTAACCAATGTAATCATGACAATCGTGTCTTACTACAATCCTAACGAAATTTGAAAATGTCTTATACGTAACACGTACAAAATAGACATAAGTGTTCTCTATGATAAGCGCTCAAATACCTTCGCGAGTATATTTCTAATAGTCTGGTAATCGATGACCGCGTGAAAAAAAAAACGCGATTCGTACGTTCACCCCTTTCGAAACGAGACTGCAAACAAACGATCGTGCGGAGAAATTACGATCGTGGATTGATCGTGTAAAAACATCGACGAAAACGAGGGTTAATTTATACAAATTGGCTCAGCAAAAAAGGACGGGGGAAAAATCGCTCGAATAAACTTGCCAGTGAATCGACAAACACGATGAAATACAGACTTCTTCTAATTAGAGACCAGGGTAGTTCCAACCAGTTACGCTTTAGCCGGTGTATTGTATGAATAAACAGAAACGAAATTTGTATCAGCATAATTAGCTGGAGCATAGATATCTCTATCTATCCGTGTGTTGGTACAATCGTTAAAGAATGTTGCGATTCAGCCAAGCAACTAATTTGGCAAAGAGCGCTCTGCTATGTAAGTAGCGGATAGGTCTAGTTTTACGTATTCTCTTTTCAAGAACTTTTATATTTATTCGGCATTGCAATTTAGTTTTAACTTTACATGCAATTACATGAAAATTTAATCCCTCAAAATTTTAACGAAAATAATTCAATTCGTTTGTAACAAAAAACAAGTAACAATACATCTTCTATAAGATATAGGTGTAGGTATTTTAGTAGTATAATATATGGAAGATGGAATTCGTAAAAATCGTTAATTAATATAATAAACTATGCATAGAAATTAAATATTCTAAAAGACAGTTCCTTGCACGACCTGCCAGCTATGATAATCGATACCTTCAAAACATTTAGAAACATATTTAGAAACGCAATTCGTGTCTCTCAAAATTACTCTAAATCCAGAAGCGATCAACCTTAATTACCTTAAAACATTCGATAATTGATTTTATCTTCCAATAAATACCTAATGCTCGAGGCAAACTTAACCATTCAAAAGCCATATCGATCGACTCCATAAATTGCAAACTAAATTGCAAGAGAGGCTTGATACACTTTCCGAAAGTTAGGATAAATAAATTTACAGAAATAAATCGGTTGTTTCCGAAGAAGTCGCACGCCAATTACGTTGCTAGATAAAGTAATTGTGAAATTCAGAAAAAGTAAGTCGCGAGTTGATCGATGTGACTTCTGAGAGGTTCGAACAATCAAAAAATACCTAACTCTAATAACCGACTGCTTTATATAGCATTCTGCAGCATTCCCACGAACGGAAATGCAGTATTTGCCCGCCTAACGTGGAAAACGCGAGTTGCTCGCGAGGTAACGAGGGGAGAGCAACGGGGGGGAAAAAACGCAATTATCGCGAAAGCGAGGCGTTATTGGTAAGTGGTTCAACAGTTTCTCACGGAGGGAAGGCGATGCGTGACGCGTGTTCGCGCGCGCGTTGCTCGCGAGTCGAAAAATGGCGATGCGGATTGTAAAGAAAAGATAAGAGGGTCAAGTGTCGGTGGGTGGTGCATACAGCCAGCACCGGGTACAGAGAGTTATAACGTTATAGCAATGGGAAAAATTGGGGCAGCGCCGCACCGTTGAAAACGCCGCTTCAGAAATTTAAAGTGCGCGCGATATTAAGCTCGCGCGCGCAATAAAACGTGCCTTTTTCGGATCCGAGGCTCAACAACAACAACGCTAACTGGCCCAGTCCCGCGGAAAGATAAATGCACGCGTGCAGTCTCTGTTCCTGACCTTGTTTTTCAATTCCTTCGAGTTCCGGATATTAAACGATGGCCGTGCAACACGAAACGATCCTGCGAATGTGTCGATGTGTCTTGGAGTGTTTACATTTTGAAACCAAGGCCAGCAGAGGCGTGAGCTCGGAACGCAGCGTAATACGATACGAGTAAATAACAAAAAAAAAAGTTTTCCTATTTGTTGACATTCGAGGTACCTCGCCAAACGCGCACTTTAATCCCATTATATTATTTCCTTCGATGATCAACAGAAACGGCGCACTTATGCTTCTATCGTGTAGAAATATCGAAAGAAGTTTCAATTGAATATATATGATTCGTTGATAGAATTCGTTGTTTGAACGCATAGAAAAATCAAATATGGCGTTCTAAGTTCATCCCTAACGTCGACTTCGTCGATAAAGATACATCCTGCATGGAATGTTCTATTGCGCGTAGGCGGTACTCAAATGTGGAAAATAGTTGACCTTATACGGTATAAATAATTCTATTGTTGCAATACGAACCTCGTAAGTAGCTCGCTTCCAGAGTTAATTTATACAAACATCTGACAATTGACGAATGAAAAATTGACGATTTGTAAAACGTATCACTCACCTAGCGAGCCAGCGATACAATCGTTCGTACGTAAAATAAAAAAGACGTAGCAAGGGCTAAGTTACACGATGTTTCTTTCTTTGTCTTTGTTACTCGACTCACTGCATTGCAGTCGAAAGCACACTTCGGGCTATTACACTGATTTACATGTACTCAATGGCATATGGTGCACGCACCATGGAAACACTATGAGTAATGAAAGGTGTACGTGCTTATGCACATGCGTATATTATACATGCATAATTATTTTCGAACATGATGTTTATCTAACCGAGATCGGACGTATAGAAAGCGACCACGCCATGGTCCAGGAAAAAAAAAATAAACAATTGGAGCTATAACTCGCATTAGACCACCGATCCAGTTACGTGAAAGTAAAAGTGACTGCATTGCGTGCTCTCTAGCCACCTAATGAACCGCGATTATAAATGTGTATTTTATGAACGCTGTTAAAGAAGGTTGCCGCCAATTATATTTCGTTATGTATATGTGAAGACCACGCACGAAAAAAATATCAAAGTATTTTGCTCATTTTCTGGCTTTTATGTCATTTGATAATAAAAGAGAAGTAATTTTATATGAAATGGTTGAAAAAGACAATAACCTCGATTCGGAGATATAAATCTTTGAAAATAGGTGATAAATTCACAACATTTTGTAAGAAACGAATACTACTACTATAATTCTTATGTTAGTTTAATTATATCAATATTAATCCGTACCAGCAATGTTATTAATATTTCTGAAATGTTCAAAAAGCTGAAAAAACCACATATTTAATCTCAGAATTGAATGAAGAGGTAGTTCTAATGTGAAATTGATTGACGACATATTGAATTTTAAAATTGCTCCTCCGTAAAAGACGGCCATATTTTACACCTACGGTCTTTATATACATATAAACGAAAAATAACGGACAATTTACTGTTCATTGAATCCTCAGTACCTTGTTATAAATTTTCTCGGTTTAAGAATCGAAAGATTGTATTCAGATTCGATGGATAATGAGTTGAAAAACAAACTCTAAGACATACCTGAACCGCGAGATGGAAACAAAAACAACGTATTATTTCATCCAGCGACAGCTTTACGATGTGTTCAACCTTCGAGAGCCGTTTTACATGAATCGTATCCTTAGCAACACTAACTGACAAATTCGATCGAACTTTTCAAACTGTCCCGTTACATCTTATGACTAACTTCGCGAAGAACATAACCACTTCGCGAGAGAACCGCGAGTTCGATCTTCGTTCGATTTTCGTTCTATCGATAAACGAGTGACAGCCAATCGACGCGTTCCAATAAGAATTGTTTTACCGCGTCTTCGGTTCCACTAATAAAACAAAGCATATCGCGTAAACAGCACGCAACACGGATTCAAACAACAGAGAATCGATCGATTCACGATTATGCTTTTCCGTTTCGAATCATTACGCGGAAACAAGAACCAGCACCGGGTGCTTTTCAACCCAGCGCGCCTTTTCCATTGAGTGGTTAAAAAATGAATTTAAACTATTACCGAATAAAATTATTTTTATATCGAATATTGTACTTTTCATGAGTATAAACATCATTTTCTATGTTCTTCGTAATAGACTGTGGATGTTTATGCAATTTTATATTTCTATGAACATAACTAAAAAAAATAGGATGTAAATAAAACTTTGTTTCGTCCATTTACAATGTCATATGCATTCTGTGAATTTTTGCACCCGTATATTTCCCGAAAACGCATAAAAATCCAATGTCCAGTTACAAATAAGAAGCATAGGAATACGCCCCTGATCGATTTCATTATTTATTTAACAGAACTGCTATATGATCCACTATGCAGTGTATTAATGCGCTAGTCGGATCTCCAAAACGCGACGTGACATGTCAGCTAGCCGGTGGCGGTCGTTGCGCGACAAAGACATTCAAGAAACGTCGTACAATCGTAAATAACTGTAATTGAACTTACCTCTTCGGCGAACTCAAAATCTCCGTCGAATTTCCGTTTGCACCTCGCCTCGCTGACTAGAACCAGTAGCACCGTGGCCACGAACATCCAGGAAAATCGCATGGCTCTTGATCCCGCGGGAGAGCACCGTCCACCGTGAACCATCGAAACGAGGAGACGCCGTGCAAATTCCCGCAAAACACGTGCACCGTCACACGATTCGACAACTAAGAACAATAAAATCTGTCCGCGAAACGATGACGGGAAAACGACGTTGAAAAGGCGCGCACGTAAACTGCAACACGTTCTGTGTTACCCGTGTATCCCGCTAGGCGGAAGCGTACAGTTCGACGGTCGAACGAGTTGTGACTGCGCGAGCTGAGTCGAGGCGACGCCGCACTACCACAGACGCGTGGCTGCCTATTGGTCGGATTCCGGCGAATGACGGGGAGGGACGGTGGGGGCTGCGGGCGGTTACCTATATAAGCAGCACTATCCCTCTCACTCTGTTCCTTTTCCACGAGCTACGGTACAGCTACGTCTACCTCGGCGAGTCTCCGGTAGCAAGATTCGCGCGAGCGCGTGGTACACTGCGCCAGTCAATACCTCCACCTGCTCTCTCGGTTCACCTAGCCGGTATCGCCAGTGAGTTGACAAGAGAAAAAAAGGGCGCGGGGAATTCGGCAGGAGGGCACCAAGAAAGAATCCAGTCCCCATCCAGCATCGGATACTCGTCCAGACTGACCTGGCAAGATTCTCCTTCCTTTTTTTTTCCTTTGTACCGTTTTCTTTCTTTTTTCTTTTCTTTCCTCTTATGTACTTTCTTCTCGAACCCGCATCAGATTAGAGACTCTTTGACGGGTGATTCTAAACCAGAATCTCCTTAACTCGACACCTCGTTGCTCAACGTTTCATTACGTTCGATGACGTATCGTGTTTTGATAGGAGTTGAGCCGAGATTCGCTAAGAACCTTAGGGATTTTGTTGTATTATTTGGAAATGGAGATGTAATAGAGTGAGAAAAGAATATGTACGTATTGCCTGAAAATGATCTGAAGATAGAAACACCTTTTTCGTTTTCAAAACTGTGGAATTAAAAGTTCCGTAATAAATGATCCGACTATAAATGAATCTAGTTGTTCCGTTACTTCCTAGATTAATGCTTGAAATTAGACGTTATAAACAATTTTTGGAAAGAATTGGATTTGACGATGATTTAAGAGCACGTAGATTGACATCGATTATTACATCCGTCGTTTAAACTGATGCAAAAAATGGCGGGAAGGAATCGGAAGGGTGGGGATGAAAAATCGAGTTATACAACCTATCGAAGAACAACAGTCAAATTATTTGTCAATTGAGTTCGCAAGTATCGAATGCTCGGAAATCGCGCGACGAATTTCTGAAACGACTTAAACTCGACGCCGTAAAATTAAATCGTTACCGTTATTGAGCTTTTAAAGGAAAGTTAATGTTATCGCGACGAGCTCAACGAGATCCTCGAGTAATAGTAAAATGGTGTGTATCTACGTTATAGTGGCTGTACTTTCTGGAGTTACGTTCAAGATTTTAGTAGCGCGGGATACAAGTGGCAGGTATTTTCTACCATTCCATTAAGTTTCGTCCTTTCTTTGAAGGTACTTAGAGACATAAAAGCAGGCCTGTATTTCGAGTGAAAAGTTGTCGTGGCAATTTGTCTTACTATTTTCTTACCGTGCAACCTGGACTATATCTTAACCCCCGCCCACTCCCCTGGCTGCTGAGCTATTTTCCTCGGGTGGAAGTGCACGGACACTTCCCGTGAGAGTAGAAACCAGGAAGACAACGTCACGCAGACATCTCCTCTATAAAATAGATCGCATCACCGGGAAATACAAAGGGGGAGATGTTACTAAGCCAACTCGAAGGGGTCGCTACTTTATACATATTTGTTAAATATTGCCTTTCTTTGCGGCTGTCTTGTTACGTTGACCGCAATTTGATACAGCGGAATCTCGGGATTACGATATGTACTTGATTGATCTTTCTTTTTGATATTTATTTAATTTCTTTCTCGCGATCAAGAAATAAGGCTTGGTTTATAATAACCATAATACAATATATACTCGCTTATTTACCCATCTCATCTCTCATACTCTACATTTACACCAATACTTACGAATAAACTGTATAGAGATTGAAGTTTAAACATAGAACTATAATATTGTACAATTCTATAACTATTCATTTTTCTCTATGAAATGTTAATGAGATCTTTTTATCTTTTTTTTCATCTTTGAAAGAGTTTAAACATTATCATTGTAGCAAAAATGTTTGCGAAATTCTGAACGTATTATTGATAGATGAGATAACTTAGTTTAAAATTACTTTTAATATTTGAGGTGGTTCGATTTCTCACTTCGATGTTAGATCTCGCTTCTCTTAGGAATTTATTGTACCAAAGGGCCAATTCGTCTCTCCGGTTCGGAGATGTGTGTCCTATAGGACGATGTATATTCCTCACGGCTCATATGTTTAGTATACTACGAAACAGACTCAAATGACTCCTCAGAGACTATTTCCTCGCGGAATGTAGTAGCTAAACACGCGTCTTCGACACGATCACAGAGTATAAGTAAGGTTCTTCTTATAATTAAGCAGCATTTGTGCTTTTATTAGATACACCAGTAATTTAATTCCGACTCAGCTGATTAGTCATCGATTTTTTAAATCTATTAATCTAAGTATAGATTTCAAGGTAATTATATAAATTTTCACGATATAGTCTCTTCGTTCATTTCTTTTTTTTTATATATTTTTGGAACTAGGAAATAGGTATACAGGATTTAAGATTTTTCATAAAAAATATGAAATTTAAGTCGCAAACTAATTTATTATATCACATTGGATCTATAATATAACAAATTATGGGTGAAAAATAAGTTTATTGGTTTAGAATACCTTATTCCTGAATATTTATGGAAAGCTGTGTCACAACCTTTTACAAGAGTATATTTAATTCCTACTGCCCACTACATCTATGTATACGTACAGTACAGTAACAAGAATATTTCGACGCGTGGTCAAAAAGTACTTAAGGAACTTTGTACACATATTTTCCAATTTGATAATTACAAACATATTAAAATAAATAATAAGATACATGTACGGTTGACTGCGCGTATAAGTTACTTGTTTCAGTACTGCAAGCACATGCAATAACATTTAAATAGTATCTATAACTATCGAATGTATTGAAACTTATGGTCTGGGAGTAATACACAGTATTCCATTATGTGCCATAAAAACAAGCAAGTATATGTAAGCATCGACAGATGTATTGATGTGAGAATACTCCTTTACTTTCACTTAAGATGCACGTAATGCCATTTATCGACTGAAATCAAATAGCAAAATATTTTAATAGCAGTCATTTAATATCATCATATACAATATATATAACAATCAACGACACATATAGAGAATAAGTAACGAAACTTTGTTAGAATTAATATCTTGGATGTGTTTATAGTTTATGTTGTAGCAGTTCAATGAAGTAAAATTTATTAACTGCAAGTAAATCAAAGCTGTGTGTTATTTGAAGTTAAATAATTAACATAAACAAAAGAATATTTGTAACTTACCAATAGGATCTACTACTTGAGACTCCGATGTTTGTGAGGCCTTTTCTATTATTTCTTCACCAGCCTCTGTAGTTGTTTTGAAGGGACTGCCTATCACGGTTGTATTAGTGCTGTGCAAATTGTTTTTATTTGTGTAATTTAGTATCTGAAATGAATATTTTTGTTCGAATAAAATATTGGGGGAGTTTACAAACCATGCAATTCCTCCTGCAGGAGCTTCTCGTTTAATGAGATTCTGCCAATGTTGATTTACTTCCTCTATTATATGCAAAGCAAACTCTCTTGGTTTTGCCTCCCCATTAAATGCAAATTGATTCTCTGGTTTACCATCTGGTATCTTATAAATCTTGAACCATTCAACTGTAGCTTTCATTAGACCAGGAAAATGCTTATCAATGTCATCTACATCTGTAAAAATACCATAAATTGGTAAATAAATCAGAGTATGATTAATCTAATTATCAGCCGTAGAATATTAATCTTACCATTCATTTGATCTGCCAAGGGGTCATTGACATCGATAACAATAATCTTCCAATCAGTTTCACCTAAAATTAGCAAAAATAAGATAACATATCTGAAAAAATAATTCTTAATTATTTATTCAACATTACACACCTTCATCAATGAGTGCAACACAACCCAAAACTTTTACCTTCAAGACCTCTCCTCTTTTGGCAATCTAATGACAAGAAGCATTTTATTAAATGCAAAATAAAATTTCTCATTAATTGACTTCTGAGAAAAAATTCCTTACCCTATATCCTATTTCAAGGACATCAATGGGATCATTATCTCCTTTACATCCAGTAGCTTCATCCAAGACTTCAGGATTTTCCCATGTCTGTTCAAAAACATTATTTCTTGTGACTACTTTATATTGCAAAATGCCTTACAAATTTATTTATCAAAATATTTAAATAAAAAAGAAGTTGATAGAGAGTATATATAGAACTAAATAGAGAAAAATTGAGCATTGTACAATAATCATTACAGATAATATGGTCTTGAACCCAGACTAAGAGTTTACATAAGCCATGATAAGACATTGTTCACACACTTGAATGAATGTACATAGATAGAAAAATGTATATGTGTCTATACCACGCAATCATCATTCATTTTACTTTAGATTAGAGCCAATGAAATTGATGATATCATTTTATAACCATTAGAGAATGTCACAGAAGGGGAAATGCATCATCTTCCGTTATCATATTGTAATTACAATATCTCATTGTACTCTAATTCCTCATATTGATAACATAATGCCTTGATAATAGTTTCATCAGAAGATTAAACTACCTGTGGTAAAGCCCCATAGTTCCATATGTATCCATGATGAGGAAAACAGTTGGCAACATATCTCAATTTGCCCTTTTTAACATCTTGCTTGATAGGATTTAATGTTTCTTTAAGATTGATCTCCATCTTTGCATTTGTCCATCTTGGTATCTCAACAACCATATTCAATATTTTATTAGCTTCATCAGCATAAAGTGGAATGTCATGCATGGGTGAAATTGGGCCAGAATCATTTCCTATAATACATATAGCACATAACTCGTATATAGAAATATATTTCTTCATAAATCTGATTTTATTTTTACAAAAACAGCAAGTATTCAAAAAAATACTGTCAAAAAAATTAAGGTTTTAAAAACAAAGATCTGATATATATAAATAAAATGCGCTAAGGAGTATCGAGGGAATTTAGACTGATATCAAAAGACGATAGACTTAATTTTCCAATTTTAACAGAGAAATTACGTCATACGTAATAACGTAATAAATAAAGATCATAAGCAAGCGTTCAATTTTTTGCGCAACACATATTTAAAAAAGCGAGGAGAAACACATAAACCTCAAATTTGATACTTTCAGACAGGTCACCTTCAATAATTAAAATATCAAATAGAATTGAGATAACACTAGTAAAAATAGGAATGAACCATAAACATATGCGACAAATAGGAAACCGAAAATTTTTCTCTCGCTGAAAGCATGCGATCCTTTCACCAAAGCTAAATATCACGTTCATATTACGCGGAACTCGTTCCTATTGAAATGACGAAACTCGTGCTCTAAGAATGTAAATACATTCAGAAAAACATTGGTCTTTTCATACATTAAGATGCAAAAAATGCGTACGAAAAACTAACACGTTCGAAGAAACGTGTTCCATACTCAGTGTGTTAAAATATGCAATTTCAATTTTCAAGTTGAAAATGATACAAAATATAAGAGTCATGTTGCGAATAACACGAGGTCGTGCAATGATATGTTCAAAAATTTTAGTAAAGTATCCGGTGACGACATATTAATAGTCGTTGAGAAAGTCGAAAGATCACGGTTTAACTTTAAGGTTATGTTATTCCATACTTACTGAAATATATTCTGTAATCAATGCTATTCGGTGCACCTTTTTCGATCGTCGTGTATGACATTTTCCTCACGTATTTTTCAAACAGAGAACACGGTCGTGACTTACTAACAGTACCGGTCGCTGCCAATCTAAGCGGAGTAGCAAGTTTATTTAAACTACGGTAACGTAACACGTGCGACGTTATCAACGACATCCTGACATCTAACGTCTATATTACGTAGCAGGATTTCCTTTGTGATAAATTTCTGTGAATCTGTTATCACGACAATATCATTTTTACCTTGAAGATAGTGAAATGGTAGCGATCAATGTCAATAGAAGATTTATAATATCGCGATATTTTTTTACTTATATACCACTCTAAATTGATATTAATATCGACTACGATGGATGTGGAATTCCAATCTGTAATCTTTTAAACAATGAATCAGGTATAATGATAATCGATAATAAATAGTATCAACGAATCCTTCGTGGTCATAGTCCATAGATAATCTCTAATGCAATAAACGTAAAATACTTATTGTTATAGATAGCTGTACAAATGCACCTAATCCAATGACATTTTGATTATTCCGCCCCTTATTATGTATTCAAATATACTTTTAATTCCTACTACTAGCAGTGTCAGAATCTTATTCTACGTTAAGTCGGTAACATTGAAAATGACAAGAAAAAGGTCGGTATGATCGTAATACAGAAAAATATGTTATCGCAGCTTCGTCTGTGCATTTTTGTATCTATGAACATACGTATACATATACGCATTCTCCCGGACATCACATGTATATATATATCTGTATATATATATTGTCTATACTCTCTATTATTGCGAAAGCTATTTAATGAATTATCAACTATGACAGTATTTTTCTACGAACATCGAAGCGAAGAACATTGATTCATTCAAGGCGATAGAAAAGCAATGTACATCACGTTTACATGTAGCTACATGCAATAAAATGCGAACAGATTTAACAGTAAAAACTTTTATATTTATCATCATAGCTTGGGAATTAAAGTGTCTTGTAAGTATGTATAATATGTAATCTGTAACTATACCTTTGGCTGAATGGAAAGTTCTCTTACATCTAACTAAAAAATGCAGAAAGAGAATATTCAACTGGAAAATGATAAAAATTTTGAGGATCCACGAGATTGCAAGAGTTGACAGAAAAATTTCAACGAATAAAAAATAATTTTGAAAGACGCTAGGCTTATCTTATGAAATGTTTCAGAGTAGTCGGAAATTTTGTATATACATACAAGAAGTATACGTCCTAAGTGGAATAATTCAATCATTTCCTTGATACATCAGAAACAAAATTTATAGAAACTTTAAAAAAAGAACGAAATTTGATTTGTTATTATCATCAAAAAAAGAGAAACGGAAAAAGAAATTTGATTAATGTTCATTTATCATCTCTATATATCTAAATCGTATAGGTGTAAGGTGCGTAAAAAATTAGTGTCGTTTCAAAGTTACATTTCGTGCATTTTAAGACTATAATTCTTGACGTACAAAACAACGTAAATTTGAGCTGCCCTTTATCTTCACAATAAGAAAATCCAACTTTCTTTTTCGTACACGTACAATGATATTTATAGAACACTAATAATCGTATTATTGCAACGCTGAGAGAATGAAGTCGAGGTAGGATGTGACCCTAGTGTAAACGCCGGGATATCCAGCTACGGCGCACTTATAACCATAAGACACCACACCTATTTGATAGAAGGTAAATTTCTGTGGTAACATCAGTGGTCCTCCGCTGTCACCCTGAAACGATCGTTAAATTTTTAATTGCAATGTTTAAAGTTTCTAATCAAAGTTGAAATATTTCAATCGAATTATATTGAAATTATACTTATATACAGTAATAATCTATCACTGATTTATATATTGAAATATTCCAATTTACAATGTTTATATTATATGTACTTTGAGTAAAAGTTACATTAGAAGAAAATTAGATGGAATACCATAATGATGTGTGAGAAATGGGCAAAAGCATCTAATACTTTTAACGTTTAATAACTCGATTTGACGTTGGCTCGAATTGCCGTGTCTTCAGACACCGTATAATTTATAGTAAATCTATTATTTAATTACTTGACAAGCATCCTTTCCGCCCCGAGCGTATCCGGCGCATAATACACTATCGGAGACATGTGCGTTAGAATATTTGGAATAAGCGGTCTTGCATTCGGCGTTCCTAACCACCGGCACTTGTACTTCCATTAACGCGTCACTACTTGATCCACCTACAAAGGAAATGAGAAATATATTTAAGATGGGAACGATTTCATTTTATTATAGAATTGGTATCACTTACGATATCCTAGTGATCCCCATCCAGCAACGAAGGGGTAATAACGTTCGAATTTGTTATTTCGAAGGTTTTCCTCAACGGGAAGACAAATGGGATATACGTACTCTGAAACATAAGGCAACAAATGACAGTGAGCGAAACGAATGACGAAAAGTATGAGAAAGAATTCTACATGTTTTATTTATACAATATATGTAACAGTAAGGAATTTGAGGAAATGGTACTTCGCTAATCCTCGATGATATAAATATAGGCAACTCGACAGTATTTAAAGTCTCACCTGAAAATGTTACATCCTCCACCAATCTAAGAACGGCGATATCATGTTTGGTTACCCCGAAAACATAATCAGGATGTATTATTTTAGATTCGATTTCTATTTGAACAGGATGCGCTCCGTCGTCGTCTCGTAGAAGATTTAAGTCCCCGATACGAACCACGTACAATCCATCTTCTGCGCAATGTGCTGCAGTCAAAACATGCCTAGCCGATATCAGGGAACCTCCGCACCTCCAATTTGGTTCGTCAATTGGGTTTAAGGGATTACGAAAACCTAATGCAGTGATCCATGGCCAAGCACCTGAAATAGTTGTGTGATCATGCAGAAGGTACATACGTGCAAATATTCTCAAATAGAGATTTGATTAAGGGAGAAATTGAATTCTGATTTCACTGGAATACAAATTATTAGATACTTCTATATAATTTCTACTTGAACTATACTGAACTGTAAAGTTCAAACATGTAATTTCTCCCCTAACAGTTTTTGATCTATAGCCATATTACTACTCCTATATCGATTTCTAATTTCAAGTAAAAAGTTACTGTTCCTAACTTGAAGTAAAAGAAAGAAATAATTCAAAGTTAATAAGTAAAGTTATTACCGATGAAATCGTAGTATGATTATTTAATTTTATTGATACGTACGTTATACTGTTCAGTGCCTTTTATAAGTTCATCCTTCGTAGTAAATCGCTTGTTATTAATCGGAAAGATTAATCTGAAAGAAAGAGATAAAACGTACCAAGTTCAGCTGGTTTACCACCAACCACCCTGTTGTGGGTGATGTTGCTAAAACCACAGTGTGGTGGGCGCAAAGGCCCATACTGGGTTTCTATCAAAACTCCTCTGTCCTCCCTGCTTTGTTCGGACGTGTTGTCGTTCGGACAACAAACGATCGGATCATTATTCTCAAATCTGCACAGTGATTGCCTCAAAAAATCGCCAGCTGCATGGCCCTGTGTCTGCAGCATTTCCAGCAGGGGCTTACATGTTCTAATGTTGAGGCACTTGCCTGGTTGTTTGTTCGGTGTGGTACATTCTGGATCAAACAATTTTAAAACAAAACATTTCTAGAGAAAAGAAACTATTATGTCTAAGAAATTGACAATAGAGAGACGAATTAATTCGTCTTCTCTGATTAACGTATTAAATACAATTTTTAATAATAATGTACATATATTTTTTATGTAATATTAACCGTTACTGCTGCTACTTCGTCCACATTGTATGCCGTTGGATTACATGTTCCTCCTAGAATTAACAACATAGTTACACCGCAGATACTTCATTCGTCTTCATAAGTTTATCACGACATATTTATTAGCACGATGACAATAGAAAAATAGAAAATATGAAATCAGGAAGCATGTAGCATATCTGTGGAATAGCCCTATATTATAATTAAGTTCATCAGCCATTACATAAAAAGCTTCGAAGTTTATACAAATGTAAATTGTATACAAATGTAATGTTCTCTTGCATCGTTACTTCTAGATGCACAATGAATTCTGAAACCGCGAAATAATGTAATCATAAACATTCTTGCCACGATCAAAACGCTTATGCTAATTTTCATCAAGTAATGTTATCATTGACTGGTTTCTCAGAACATATAGCGAAAGACGCGTATTTGCCTTTGTGTAAACTTGCTTACGTAATTTCCTGTACAAGATACACGCTACATTCATGATTCTCGAACGAATTCGAAATTAGCAATATTGAAGCGCGGTATCCGGAAAGATGAATATACGTAGATAATTGTATGTACGTATAGTTCGCACACTAATCAACGATACGATTATAATTGCATCCTTGGTAGAAAAATATCATCGTAAATTCGGCATGATTTCATGCAAATGCATGTAACTTGATATCTCGAAAGTGTGTTAAGTAAATTTGTTAGCGTGTCTGTTATGTCTTATAAAATGTAAATTAGCTTGTAACAGGGCAATCCTCACCAATGTGATTCGCCTCGAACTGCGTAAATAAGTAGTATACATAATATTTGTGGTAGTTTTGGTATCAATTCTAAGTTGTGTTGAATATTTATTCTTAAGAATAAGATCAATTTGTTTCAAAATTATACAAGTTACTAAACCAGTTTCTATATTTGTAATTTATTTACGCTGCATTTATCGTAGCATGTTAATTCCATTATGTTACATGTAGACTATTACAGGGAGCGGAGGGAATGATAATCGTGTATTATTAGTTATTTGATTTTAATGTCATTTTATATGTACATTTTATATGTATTTTAACATGACATACTTGAAACTGAAAACAACCAGTTAGGTCCAGAAACCTGTTAACAAGACTCTTATTAAATCGAGCAAGCTTTTTACAAATCAAAGATGTATATTTACGCGAACTTTGACTTATTATCACTGATTTGACTGACATCCGACAATGGTGACATCATTTGAAACTTTGTTTTCTGCGGTTCGAAGGTACGTAAGAACGCGTCAGCGATTGCTCAACCTTCGAAATAAAAAGCCGATCAGGTCCACCGGAGTATCATTCCGGTATTAATCCATAAGAGTTAGTCATCATCTCTATAATAATTATTTGAAGAAACTTTCAACGTGAAAATATAAAATTTTAATTGACTACATATTGCGTTATCTATACTTGAAAAAAAGGAAAACTTTCAACCTCATCGTTTTAATAAACACTCTTTGTTTTGCGATAAATAAATTCTTAGGAATTTAGGACAATTTTCAGCGAATCATTTTAAGGAATTAGAAAAATTTTCAGCGAGAGTATGTGACGCGGTTAGATAAAAGTGATTGAAATGTAGTAATGACATTAAACTGGAAATATAAAAAAAGTGTCATTGAAAATTCCGAGAATGTCTTTGCATCTTTCTCTTAGGTATTACGCCAATAGTTTTCATTACCATGATGCAATATTTATCAAGTTTATTTCGTATGTAAAATGAATCGTTAGAATATTTCCGAAGCTAACGAAACATTTTCCAGAAGCTAAACCGAAGAAATTGACGTGAATAGTTAAGTGGAATTTTTCCATACTAACTTCGTGACCAACCCGAAATAAAAAATCATAAAAATCGTTTCAATTTCTTGAGATCACACATGATTTCCTTGTGTCATTGATAATTACCAAACGGGTAAAATTTCGAAATTGCACCAAGGTTACGTGACGAGATCGTACTGGAATCTCAAGTGCATGGAAAAAGACAACTTAGAGTACGAACCTTGAGCAGACGCCACGTGAACTAATGGATGCAGGAAAGTAATTAACGCCAAACATGCAAACAGCATCTTGGAGTCCGTCATTGTTCTGAAATAAAAAAGTGACGAATTGGAAAGACGCAGGACTGATAACGAACAATGAATGTAATAAAAGAAACTTGGATCGCACTACGATACAATGTTCAGAAACAAAGTGCGAGGAAGTGTGACGAAGTGCAAAGACGCGGAACTGATAACAATAAGGGAAACATAGTTTGTATGATCGAATTTATATTAGAAAAGAAGCACGATCACGCGAAATACATCATAGGAATGACAAATATTATCGACATACGTTACTGTGTAATTTCACTTTTGAAAATTGTTTAGTTTAACAATAGAACGATCAAACTACTCGCAATGGCAAGCTTCGAAACATTTATTTATGCAAATCACTAAAAAGTAGCATAGTACTTTTAGTAAAATCAACGTTGATTTTTTTTCGAGTTAGTAAGATGACTACAAGGAACTTAGAGGAAAAGTACAAATAGGAAAATCATTAATTTCAGATAACTTTTAATAGAAAAATCTGGGTATTTGTAAATCAAATATATATCAAAATTCTTTACATAACTTTCAATTCTATCGTGTTTCGATTTCTACATATCTCACCATTCTTGGAAAAATAAGATACAATTGTACCAACTTCCCTCTAAGTACCTATTTATACCATCACCTTATCCCTTCGCTTACAATTGTATATTATACAGCATATTTAATCGCACACTACAAACCGATAGATCCAGTATTAAAATTTAGAAAATAACAATAACGTGGTAACAGAAATAAAAATTTTTGCACGTAACACATCACATAGAAGTTACTTCTACGATAAAAGCTGCTTGCTCGTGTGGCACGTGCAACTTTAATTGAACTTAAAAGTGATTGATCTATAGGCACGGAATTATCAAAAACCAATCACGGTAAATTTTACGAACCTTCTACTTGCACACTTGATGACTAACTGAGAGATGCCAGTCAACGATGCTCACTTTTACGAATATTTTGTAATGCTTCGACAGTGGTGCTTCACGCTCGCGCTACAATTATCATATGTTAATAGTATGTGGTATCTCTCTGTATATAGTATTTACGCACTCGAGAGTGATTGACAATTCGTTATCCCTTCTTCGGGAATCAACCTCTTCTTTATCATATCCCTACCGCGGATGCTCCGTATTTTCCTATGAATATTTTGATGGAATTTTCTTCGTTAACACGTTCGCGGAATCGAGCAAATATCTCACGATGCTATTTATCAAAACATCCTGTTATTTTTTGCGATTAATAGATTTTTTATGTCAGAGAAAAGGTTGCATTTGCATAGCTAGTTTTTAGAAAGCTGGGGACAAACGAATTATTTAAAAACCTAAACGAGTGTTTCGTTGCCATTGTAACCATTACAATATTCCACCAATATTTCACCAATATTCCATATAAACGTAATAAATCTTTAATATATACTGTGATGTATATTCTATACATCTTCAATATAAGTTTTAATCATGCTACTTGAGTTTCGAATTTTCTTACTTTTCTATTCTCCTGCTTCTTCTTTTTCATTCCTCTAGCTCTCTGTAATTTCGGAAAATTACTTGAAAGAGTAAGAATTGCTTCCTTTATTTTACTTTCTATTAGTTAGGATTTGATTATTTCAAGTACGGTTTAGTATTTACTACAGGTTTTATTATTTATTTATTATTTAGGTGTTTATTACTTTGGGATTAGTTCCTTTTCAAGATGTTTTATTACATTATGATTATTTGTTAGATTAAGATGAACTAAGTTTCATACTGTACAAAGGAATAATTGCGTGAAATTTATATTTACGCTTTACACGTATTAAACACGCGGCGATTTCAATGTCTATAGCCTGGAACGTGTTCTGCTTAGTTAGTGTCATTGTCTGTGACATTGAAATCACGAAAATCCATTGCAAGTATGCTGTCATGCAGTCTGGACGTAATTGGTTTTTTGGGTATTTCCTGTATCATTTGATTTGTACAGTACTATTTTAACTCAAGGACGTGAAAGCTGTTATATATTTCTCGTCCATTATTTGGGTCGTTGTGAAGTGTGACGATAATTACACTCGATTCGAGGAAATGTTAATGGATTACCCATTCGTATGTAATTACATATTGATATCATTGTAAAAATAATTGATCTAACGACAATGGAATTTCCAATACTTCTTGTTTCGTCTAAAATATAGGATATCATTTTCATAACATATCTTTTATGACTATTTTTCTATTGACATAGTTTTAATTCGCACAATTTGCGATTCTTCGCGCTATAATAGTCGTAGTATCGCTATAGGTACGTGATTTATTAATCGTTTAAATGGAAATAATTATTTGCAATGATTCTAGTCATAGAGTAAATTAAAACTATGCCTATAATGCAACATGCGTACCTCGATCTGTACTCATACAAGAAACTTTATTTATCGATGACTACATGTACAGTAATTAAATATTATGGAATTTCTGGAAAAATAAACATTAAAACGTTAATATTTTTAATACCCGAAAGTTATTGTTTAAAGCTAAATAGTTAGAACGTAGCAAGTGGTGTACCAAAATTGAGATAATTAAGCACACATCTTTTTTGATCTTTTTAATTTTATAATTCTATTTTGTTCTAATTCTCCGTAAAAGTAATCTTCACCAGCTACTGCACTCCATAGAATAACAAGAGATAATTTCTCTTATGTAACGTTTTCCAAATTTATCAGTTAAGTATATCTTCATAAAAACATCATTCCATACTAATGGTATGCATGGTGTCATACGAGATAACAGTTACTAGTGATGACATATGTAACTTTATAAAACTATCTCGTCTTATTAAATGTTAAAAGAATGATTACTTACTACTATATTTCAGATGAAAGAAAAGAGGCAATGATTTTACGGTAATATTATTCGTTTATAACTGATTTATTTACATTTCGTAATAATATGTGCATTCTAGATATGATGCTATGATTTGGTTTAAAACAATAAATAGTCCATTCCTGCATACTATTCTTCCAATTTTACTTGTATTTTCGGTATTGGTATACGTAGAAAGACAATTAATGTCGTTCGAGGCAATTTTCAAATCACTCATATTACGTTTAATACACACAGTTATTATATAAGACATAGTATCGTAAAATTTAGAAGAATAAAAAGTTGGTACAGGAAATACATTTTATGCAAAATCCAACAAATCTGTGTATACACCTAAAATATGCACTAATGGTGATTGATTGTTCAAAGTTTATATACATTGCTTAAAGTCGCTTAAAGTTATCAATTCTGCTTCTTTTTTTATCACAGGAGTATTTTCTCATTTATATGTGTTCAAAAATACATACAACCGCGCAATAAATGAAGTATATGTCACCTACAATGAAAAAAAGTTTTCCTATACTTAATATTTCCTTTATATGCATATGAAAGTCTATTCTTCGCGTAGCATGAAATTATGAATAAATCTGGAAAATTGTTTAATCTGAAAAGAGAAATAAATTATTAACGTCATTCATTGATACGAGATTCAGAATTTTTGTTTTGTCTTGCAGAAAAAGAAGGCAGCCCTCTCTCTTTTAATGTGAAATAGAAAGCGAAAATTTGAAAACAAATTTTTTGGAAATTTACTTGCAAGTATCATTTTCAATATCGTGATTTTCATCCCAATGGTATTGTGCTTCCAAATCTTCCAGTATTCTTCTAGAAACAAAAAGTCGAACCTGGTTATTATTGACATTGGCTACAAGGAAGAGAAGTATTAGGAAGTAACTCCTTTTTATTATGGATTTCTTTCTAAACATATAAATGAGAAATTTAACTTTCGTTTTTTCCTGAAGAATTTAATTCTTGTTGTGCTTTGATTAATAATTGTTACATTACAACCTTCGCGTACTATTCATATTTAATAGTTTCCTAATACCAACTAGTTCAAAATTACATATTCTTCATATTTCAGTTCTTGCACGAATTCAAAAGTACATATGATACAATCACAAATTGAGTCTAAAATAATAATTGTTTAAAAAGATTAAGATTCTAATTAAACGTTTCGCTATATTTCAAAGTTTGAAATAATATAACTTTATTTATAAAAAATGATATTATGTTTATATATTCTTTGTCATGATGCTATATCTTATTACTATGTTGACATCTTTTAAAATTCATATATTGCTTGATATTTTTTACATATTATCTATCCATTGGATAATATCTCCTGAAAAAGATATCAATTCAATGTTATATTATTACAATGCTTCTTAAATTTCAATTTTTGACAAATTTGAAATCCAACACATATTGTATAATTATTACTTATCAAAAAATTTCAAGTTAGTAACTTAACTTTCTTTTCAAATCATGAATATCATATACTTTGACTTACCTGTAACTTTTTGCTCTTAATTGTTGGTTTCTCTTATAGAACATTATTATTGTTCCTATAATTCCTGCCAATGTCATAGATAGATAGTGGCTACAACTGAATTAATAGAAGATGGTAAATAAGAGTATAAATCAACGATATATAACTTTTACTTACATATCATTCAATACAAGATTACTGTGATATACTGTTGATGTTTCTTAAAGCATACAGTTAGGTGTGATATAGTACCATTTCTTGTGGGACATTGTAGATCAAGTATTTTACAAAGTAGCAGGAATAAATCTAGATTATTGAAAGGCTCCAGTTTCGGCTTAGGCATAAATGCAGGATCATTTGCAAAGAATGAAGGATGCGTTTCTATAGCCTCATTATAGTAACCATGAATACCAATCTCTGAATTACTGTTTGCTAAACATAAATGTTCCACAAAATTTAATATATTTCTTTAATTTTTAATACATACCTGAGTTAGTAGTTCTAAGTTATAAATCATTCTACCTGTGATATTAAACTTTTTCTTATAATGTGATCAATTAAGCGAAGAACATTAAGATCATGTAAACCACGTCATCCTATCTTATTGTGAAGATACTTAATTATATTATCTAACTTTATAAGAATATCATCAAATTCAGGTCCTTTTATTCATATCATATGGCCATAATATCAAGGTATCAGTTTTTTCTTCTCAAGGTACAGTTTCATTAAAATTCTGATAGAATTAAAAATTAGTTGTTCATATTCTAAAGATTATATATTTTCAATAGAGTATAGTCAAAGATATATACCTGAACAAATGTAGGAGTGATTGCTTGATATTCATAAATGTTACCAGACCACATCATCATGCCACTTCTTCTTTGTGCACCAACCTTTAGATTAACAATCTAAACAAACATAGAAAGTAGTTTTATAGAAGCTGTATAAAATATAGTACATATGCGCAATATTGAAGCGTTCAAGGGAATACGAAGGTAATGTAGATCACGTACACATGTATTCTTATGCAACAAAATACAAACAGATTCAATAGTGTAAGGTTTTTTATTCGTTATAATAGATTGGGAATTAAAGTGTCTTACGAAGGCGAATCAAAAATTACCCGCGCTGTCGGATTAGAATTTATTTTACATAATTGTCAGAAAAGACATACATCATTTTTCGACATAATCGCCCAGCTTCTCTATACATTTGCTGAAAAGCCTTCGTATTTCCTCGATAAAGAATGTCTTCGGCTGAGCTGCTAACGACGAATGCACCGTTGCCTTCACCTCTTCATCAGTTGTTTCGATACCCATCACGTGCACGTTTAATATTGTCATCTTAGATGTGGACGGGCGTCCGGCTCCTTCTTCATGACTGACACTTGTGCGACCTTCTTTGAACTTCTGTATCAATTCAAACGCGCTTCACGACAAAACACCTTCTCCATATTGTGCACAAAGTCTTTGATAAATATAGGCACCAGACACAGTCTCCGACGACAAAAAACGCATCACTGCATCCTGCATTGTTTTCGTGTAAATCACAGCCGGGGCAGCCATTGTTACTCGCGTAGCGGTCACAAATGAATTGACGTAACACAATGAAACCTACACAACAGTCACTGTACAGATAGTGACGTCATACGAAGAATGTAGATGGGACAGTACGGCCAACAGAAGTTTTAATATAACTGGAGTGCGGATAAATTTTTACTCATCCTCGTATAAGGATCTGTAATTTGTAAGTATACCTTTGACTGAATGGAAATTTCTCCTACAAATAGATAAAAATGCAGAAAGAGTGTATTCAATTGGAAAGTGATAAAAAAATAAGTAAAGTATAGAGGATGCACGTGATTGCAAGAGTAGATAGGAAAATTTCAACGAACAGAAATTAGTTTTGGAAGATGCGATACTTATCTTGTATTTTGTGCACTATCTGTGTTCGAATTTCCGGAAGCTCTCTATCTTATGAAATGTTTCAGAGTAGTCGAAAATTTTGTATGTACATACAAGAAGTATACATCCTAAATGGAATATCTAATCATTCCTTTGATACATCAGAAACAAAATTTATAGAAACTTTGCGAAATTTGGTTTATTATTACCATCAAAAAAAGGGAAGCGGAAAAAGAAATTTAATTAATGTTCGTTTATCATCTCTATATATCCAAATAGTACAAGTGTAGAGTGTGTAAAAAATTAGTGCCGTTTCAAAGTTACATTTTGTGTATTCTATCACTATAATTCGTCAAGTACAAAACAGCATAAATTTTAGCTGCCTCTTTCCTACACAATAAAAAATTCCTACTTTATTTTTCGCATACAAAAAATGATATTTATGGAACACTAATAATATTATTGCAGCAACGCTGGGAGAATGAAGCTGTCGAGGTACGACGTGACCCTAGTGTAAATGCCGGGATATCCAGCTACGGCGCACTTATAACCATAAGACACAACACCTATTTGATAGAACATACCATTCCGTGGAATCATCAGTGGTCCTCCGCTATCACCCTGAAACGATCGTTAAATTTTTAATCAAAGTTACTGAAATATTTCAATCGAATTTTTTTTGAAATTATACTTATATACAGCAATAATCTATTATTGATTTATGTATCGAAATATTCCAATTTATAATGTATATGTTATATGTATTTTGAGTAAAACAAAGACTACAAGAAAATGAGATTAAACACCGTAATGTTGTGTGAGAAATGGGCAGTACTATTAAGTTGTTTGTTTGTCTAATATTTTTAACGTTTAAGAAGTCGATTAGACGTTGATTCGAATTGACGTGCCTTTGGACACCGTATAACTTATATTACATCTGAAATTTAATTACTTGACAAGAATCCTTTCCACCCTCAGCGTATCCGGCGCATAATTGCTTATCGATGATCGTACTATAAGCAAGCTTGCATTCGGCATTGCTGGCCACTGGCACTCGTACTTTCATTAATATGTCACTAGATGGTCCTTCTACGAAGAAAATGAGAAGGACATTTAAGACTGGAACTATTTCATTTTATTATAAAGTTAGTATCACTTACTATATCTTAATGCTCCCCATCCAGTAACGATGGGAGTATAGCCCTCGAAATTGTTATCTCGAAGGGACTGATTTATGGGGAGACAAATTGGACGTATGTAGTCTGAAAAATAAGGAAAGAAACGATAGCGAAAGAAACGGACGAGGAAAAGTATGAGAACGAATTCTATATGTTTTATGATAAGAAATTCAAAGAAACGATAGTTTAGTAATACTCAACAGCATAACTGTTGGAAACTCAACAATATTTGACGCCTTACCCGAAAATGATACATCCCTCTCCAGTTTAAGAATAGCGATATCATGATGGTATAGCCGGCGAGTAAAATAAGGATGAATTATTTTAGATTCAAGCCCTAATTCAATAGGATACGCTCCGTCGTCATCTCGTGTTAGATCTAAATCCGCGATACGAACCACGTACAATGCATCTTCTTCTGCACAATGTGCTGCGGTCAAAACATGCCTAGCCGATATCAGGGAACCTCCGCAGTCCCACTGCGGATCCATCCATGGGTGTGTGTAATTATGAAAACCTAATGCAACCATCCATGGCCACTCACCTAAAACGTAATAGTCATAGTTGAGAACATACATAATTTTCTCTCGCGTAATGAGTTAGAAACTATTATTATCCATTCGATATTCGATCATGCGGAAGACGATAAGTACATACGTACGAATACTCTCAAATAGAGATTTAATTAAGAGTGAAATTGAATTTTGACTTTACTGGAATAAAAATTACTAGAAGATTCTATACAATTTCTACTTGAACTGTACTGAACTATAAAGTTCAAACATGTAATTTCTCCCCTAACAGCTTTTGATCTCTATCCATATTGTTACTCCTATATCGATTTTTAATTTCAAGTAAAAAGATACTGTTCCTAACTTGAAGTAAAAGAAAGAAATAACTCAAGTTAATAACTAGAGTCATTACCGATAAAATCGTAGTATGATTACTTAATTTTATTGAAACGTACTTTGATATGCTGTTTAGTGCGTTTAAAGTTCATGCTTCGTAGTAAAGCGCTTGTTATTAATCGAAAAGAAAGAAATAAAACGTACCAGGATCAGATATATTACCACCAACTATCCTCTCACGCGAGACGCTGCTGAAACCGCATTCTGGTGGAAGCAAGGGCCCATACGATGCTATAAAACATTTACAGAGGAAAAAATTATTATATTTAGGAAATTGACAATAGCGTGACGAATTAATTCGTCCACTCTGGTTAACTTATTAATTAAAATTTTTTATAATAACGTATATATCTTTTTATGCAATATTAACCATTATTGCTGATATTTCGTTCACACTGTATACCGTCCGATTACATGCTTCTCCCATAACTAACTACATAGTTAAACCGTATATACTTCATTCGAGTTCACAACGTAGATATTTATTCCCATACTATAACATATAATTATTAGCACGACGACATGTTTATTTTGTATGTAAAGCGAGTCGTTGAAATATTCGCGAAGTTAACGAAGCTTCTTCCAGAAACTAAATCGGGGAAGTAGACGTGGATAGCCAAGTTAAATTTTGCCACTAACTGCGTGTCCATTTCGGAAATAAAAATCAAACGGGTTCGGTTCAATTTTATGTGGTTACGCGAGACTTCCGTTCTTTCATTGATAATTAACAAACGCGAAAAATTTCAAAATTCACGAAGGTTCCGCGACGAGGTCGTACTAAAATGTAAAGTGCATGGAAAAAGACAACTTAAAGTGCAAACCTTGAGCAGACACCGTGTGAACTAATAGCTGCAGGAGAGTAATTAACATCAAACACGCAAATAGCATTTTGGAGTCCGCCATTGTTCTGAAATAAGAAAGTGACGAACTGAAAAGACGCAGGACTGATAACGATCAGTGAATCTATTAAAAGAATGAAAATTGTTTAGTTTAACACTAGAACGATCAAACTACTCGCAATGGCAAGCTTCGAAACATTTATTTATGCAAATCACTAAAAAGTAGCATAGTACTTTTAGTAAAATCAACGTTGATTTTTTTTCGAGTTAGTAAGATGACTACAAGGAACTTAGAGGAAAAGTACAAATAGGAAAATCATTAATTTCAGATAACTTTTAATAGAAAAATCTGGGTACTTGTAAATATTAAAATACGTTTCATTTATATCAAATTTATATCAAAATTCTCTACATAACTTCCAATCCTATCGTGTTTCGATTTCTACTTATCTCACCATTCTTGGAAAAATAAGATACAATTGTACCAACTTCCCTCTAAGTACCTATTTATACCATCACCTTATCCCTTCGCTTACAATTGTATATTATACAGCATATTTAATCGCACACTGCAAACCGATAGATCCAGTATTAAAATTTAGAAAATAACAATAACGTGGTAACAGAAATAAAAATTTTTGCACGTAACACATCACATAGAAGTTACTTCTACGATAAAAGCTGCTTGCTCGTGTGGCACGTGCAACTTTAATTGAACTTAAAAGTGATTGATCTATAAGCACGGAATTATCAAAAACCAATCAAGGTAAATCTTACGAATCTTTTTCTTACACACTTGATGGCTAACTGTGAGATGTCAGTCAAAGATGCTCACTTTTACGAATATTTTGTGATGCTTCGAAAGTGGTGCTTCACGCTTGTGCAACAATTATCACATGTTAATAATATGTGGTACCTCTCTATATATAGTATTTACGCACTCGAGAATGATTGTTATTTCGTTATCCCTTCTTCGGGAATCAACCTCTTCTTTATCATATCCCTACCATGGATGCTTCATAACGTCTTGTTATGATTTACGATTATCAGATTTTTTATGTCAGAGAAAATGCCTATGTCGCATAATACATATATTAGATTGCATTTGCGTAGCTATTTTTAAAACGCTGGGGTCATACGAATTATTAAAAACGTGTGTTTCGTCGCCATTATGCAATTCCTTCTGTTCCATATAAAGTTGAATATTTAATCATTCCCCTGATACATCAGAAACAAAATTTACAGAAACTCTACGAAATTTGATTTATTATTACCATTAAAAAAAGAGAAGCGGAAAAAGCAATTAATTAATGTCCCTTTATCATCTCTATATATCCAAGTCGTACAGGTGTAGAGTGTGTAAAAAATTAGTGCCGTTTCAAAGTTACATTTTGTGTATTCTAACACTATAATTCGTGAAGTACAAAACATCATAAATTTGAGCTGCTTCTTTCTTACACAATAATAAATTTCCACTTTATTTTTCGTACATGAAAAATGATATTTATAATAATCGTATTATTGCAACGCTGGGAGAATGAAGCTGTCGAGGTACGACGTGACCCTAGTGTAAATGCCGGGATATCGACGTAAAGCGCACGCACGACCATAAGACACAACACCTATTTCATAGAAGGTTAATTGCTGTGGTATCATCAGTGGTCCGCCGCTGTCACCCTGAAACGATCGTTAAATTTTTAATCAAAGTTACTGAAACATCTCAATCGAATTATATTGATATTATACTTATATACAACAATAATCTGTTATTGATTTATGTATTGGAACATTCCAATTAGTAAAGTATATGTTACATGTATTTTGAGCAAAACTAAGATTAGAAGGAAATTAGATTAAATACCATAATGATGCGTGAGAAATGGGCAAATGCATCATATACTTTTAATGTTTAACAACTCGATTCGACGTTGATTCGAGTTGAGGTGTTTTCAGACACCGTATAATTTGTAGTAAATCTGTAATTTAATTACTGTGCAAGCATCCTTTCCACCATGAGTTTCTCCGGCGCATATTATATTATCAGTGATAAGTGCCCCAGGAAGTTTGGAATAAGATCTCTTACATTCTGCGTTCCTCACCACTGGCACTTGTACTTCCATTAATACATCACTAGATGGTCCTTCTACGAAGAAAATGAGAAGGACATTTAAGATTGGAACTATTTCATTTTATTACAAAGTTAGTATCACTTACTATATCTTAATGCTCCCCATCCAGCAACGAAGGGGTTATAGCCCTCGAAATTGTTATTTCGAAGTGACTCCTCTATGGGAAGACAAATGGGATGTATGTAATCTAAGAAATAAGAAAATAAATGACAGCGGAGGAAACGAATGAGGAAAAGTACGAGGAAGAATTCTGCATATTTTATGATACGATATATGTGTACAGTAAGAAATTTCAGGAAATGATACTTCAGTAGTACTCAATAGCATATACTCAACAATATTCGAAGACTTACCCGAGAATGGAACATCCTGCGCTAATTTAAGAATGGCGATATCATGATTGTGTACATTGGGAATATAATCTGGATGTATTAGTTTAGATTCGACTTCTATTTGAAGAGGATGCGCTCCATCGTCGTCTCTTCGGAGATTTAAGTCCCCGAGACGAACCACGTACAAATCACGAATTGCACAATGTGCTGCGGTCAAAACATGCCTAGCCGATATCAGGGAACCTCCACACTTCCATTGTGGTTCGACACCTGGGTTTTGGCGATTACGAAAACCTAATGCAACCATCCATGGCCAAGCACCTAAAACGCACTTAAAAACTATTATTATCCATTCGATATTCGATCATGCAAAAGACGATAAGTACATACGTACAAATACTCTTAAATCGAGATTTGATTAAGGGAGAAATTGCATTTTGACTTCGCTGGAATACAAATTATTAGATGGTTCTATATAATTTCTACTTGAACTATATCGAACTGTAAAGTTCAAACATGTAATTTCTCCCCTAACAGTTTTTGATCGCTATAGATATCATTACCCTTATGCCGATTTCTCATTTCAATTAAATAGATACCCTTCCTAACATGAACTAAAAGAAAGAAATAACTCAAGTTAATAACTAGAGTCATTACCGATAAAATCGTAGTATGATTACTTAATTTTATTGAAACGTACTTTGATATGCTGTTTAGTGCGTTTAAAGTTCATGCTTCGTAGTAGATCGCTTATTATTAATTGGAAAGAAAGAGATAAAACGTACCAAGTTTAGCTGGTTTACCACCAACTATCCTGGTATGCGTGGCGTTGTTAAAACCACAGTATGGTGGACGCAAGGGTCCATACTTATACACAGTTTGCACCAAAACTCCTCTCTTCTCTTTGTTTGGATCGTTCGGACAGCAAACGATTGGATGATTGCCTTCGTATCTGCACAGTGACCGCCTCAAAAAATCGGTGGCTGCTCGGCCCTGTGTCTGCAGTATTTCTTGCAGAATCTTACATGTTGTGATGTTGATGCATTTGCCTGCCTGATTGATCGGTGTGGTACATTCTGAATCGAACAATTTTAAAATAAAACGTTTCTAGAGAAAAGAAATTATTATATCTAAGAAATTGACAATAGAGTGACGAATTAATTCGTCCTCTCTGATTAACGTATTAAATACAATTTTTAATAATAGTATATTTTTTATGTAATATAAACCGTTACTGCTAATACTTCGTTCACATTGTATGCCGATGGATTACACGTTTCTTCTAAAAAGATTAACAACTTAATTATACCGCAGACACTTCATTCGTCTTCGTAATAACGTAGATATTTATTCTTATATTATAACATACAATTATTAGCACGACGACAGTACGAAAATAGAAAACATGAAGGCAGGAAATATGAATCATGTTTCTGGAATATCCTCATGTTATAATTAACTTCATCAGCCATTACATAAAAAACCTCGAAGTTTATACAAATATGAAGTCCTAGGTAACGTTATCTTGTTTCGTTACTTCTAGATGTACAATAGATCCTGAGACCTGGAAATAACATAATCATAAACGTTCTTGCTCCCATCAAACGCTTATGTTACTTTTCATCAAGTGATGTTATCATCGACTGGTTTCCTCAGAAAATACGGCGGAGGCCTCTGTGTAAACTTCGTTGCGTAGTTTCCTGCGCAAGATACAGGCTACATTCTTGATCCTCCATCGAACTCGAAATTAGCAATATTGGTGCGCGGTATCCGGAAATAAGAACATACGTAGATAATTGTATGTACGTATAGTTCGCACACTAATCAACGATACGATTATAATTGCATCCTTGGTAGAAAAATATCATCGTAAATTCGGCATGATTTCATAGAAATGCATGTAACTTGATATCTCGAAAGTGTGTTAAGTAAATTTGTTAGCGTGTCTGTTATGTCTTATAGAATGTAAATCAGCATGTAACAGGGCAATCCTCACCAATGTGATTCGCCTCGAACTGCGTAAATAAGTAGTATACATAATATTTGTGGTAGGTTTAGTATCAATTCTAAGTTGTGTTGAATATTTATTCTTAAGAATAAGATCAATTTGTTTCAAAATTATACAAGTTACTGAACAAGTTTCTATATTTGTCATTTATTTACGCTGCATTTATCATGGCATGTTAATTCCATTATGTTACATGTAGACTATTACAGGGAGCGGAGGGAATGATAATCGTGTATTATTAGTTATTTGATTTTAATGTCATTTTATATGTACATTTTATATGTATTTTAACATGACATACTTGAAACTGAAAACAACCAGTTAGGTCCAGAAACCTGTTAACAAGATGTATATTAACGCGAACTTTGACTTATTATTTCACTGATTTGACTCACATCCGACAATGGTAACATCATATGAAACTTTGCTTTCTGCGGTTCGAAGGTACGTAAGAACGCGTCAGCGATTGCTCAACTTTCGAAATAAAAAGCCGATCAGGTCCATCGGATCTCCCTACGAACGCGCATTAATCTTTAAGAGTTAGTCATCATTTAGATAATAGTTATCCGAAGAAATTTTTGTCGTGAAAATATAAAGTTTTCATTGATTAGATATCGTGTTATCCATAGTTGAAAAAAAGGAAAACCTTGAACCTCATCCTTTTAATAAACACTCTTTGTTTTGCGATAAATAAATTCATAGGAATTTAGGACAATTTTCAGCGAATCATTTTAAGGAATTAGAAATATTTTCAGCGAGAGTATGTGACACGGTTAGGTAAAAGTGATTGAAACGTAGTAATGACATTAAACTAGAAATATAAAAAAAGTGTCATTGGAAATTCCGAGAATGTCTTTGCATCTTTATCTTAGGTATTACGTCAATAGTTTTCATTGCCGTGACGCAATGTTTATCACGTTTATTTTTTATATAATGCGAGTCGTTGGAATATTCGCGAAGTTGACGAAGCATTTTCCAGAAACTGAATCGGGGAAGTAGACATGAATAGTCAAGTTATATGTGGTCACTTTCCTTCATTGATAATTAACAAACGCGTAAAATTTCGAAATTGCACGAAACCTACGTGACGAGATCGTACTGGAATGAAAGTGCATAGGAGAAGACAACTTAAAGTACGAACCTTGAGCAGACGCCATATGAACTAATGGATGCAGGAAAGCAATTAACGCCAAACATGCAAACAGCATTTTGGAGTCCGTAATTGTTCTGAAATAAAAAGGTGACGAATTGAAAAGGCGCAGAACTGACAACGACCAATGAATTTAATAAAAGAAACTTGGATCACACTATGATCTAATGTTCTGAAACAAAGAGCGAAAAACTGTGGCGAATTAGAGAAACGCAGACCTGATAACGATAAAAGAGACTTGTTCGTATTATAAATTGAATTTACATGAGAAACGAAGCACGATCACGCGAAATAGATCACAGGAATATCAAATATTATCGACATACGCTCCTGTATAGTTTAACTTCTGAAAATTGTTTAGTTTAATACTAGAACGATCAAACTCATCGGAATGACACGCATCGAAACTTTCAATTGTGCGAATCACTAAATAGCATCACAGCATCATATAGTAGTATCAATCTATAAATAGCATCTTGTAGTGAAAATAGCGTTGACTTTTGTTGAGTTAATAAGGCGACTACAGACAACTTATATGAAAAATACAAATAGGAAAATCATTAATTTCAGATAACTTGTAATAGAAAAATCTGGGTACTTGTAAATATTGAAACGCATTTCTATACGTACATAGGATGGTTCAGAGATTTATAACAAAATGCTCTACATAACTTCGAATCTTATTGTTTCTATTCCTACTTACCTCGCCATTCTTGGAAAAATAAGACACAATTGTTCCAACTTCTCTCTATGTACCTATTTATACCATCACCTTGTCGCTTCTCTTACAATTATGTATTATATAGCATATTTAATCGCACACATTAAGCTGATAGTTCTAGTACTAAAATTCATGAAATATCAATATCATGGTAACAGAAATAAACACTTTTGCACGTAACACGTGATTTCAAGAGTAGACAACAAGTTTTCAACCAATAAAAAATAGTTTTGTGTCTGATCTTCCGGAAGTACTCTATCGTATGAAATATCTCGGAGTAGTCGAAAATTTTGTATGTACATGCAAGAAGTATACGTTGTAAGTGGAATATTTAATCATTCTGTTGATACATCAGAAATTAAATTTACAGAACTTTTCGGAAAGTCGATTTATTATTACGAAAATTAGTTTAAATATAATTAGTAGAAATTTAATTAATGTTCGCTTATCATCTTTACGTATCTTGGTCGTGCAGGTTTGGCGTGCGTAAAAAGTTAGTGCCGTTTCAAAGTTACATTTCGTGCGCTTTAAGGCTATACATCGTGACATACAAAACAATAAGTCTGAACTGGCTGTTATCTTCGCAATAATAAATTCCAATTTTACTTTTCGTACACGAAAAATGATGTTTAAGGGACACTAATAATTTTGCAACACTGGGAGAATGAAGTCGTCGAGATACGACGTGACTCTAGTGTAAATTCCAGGATATCCAGGTACTCCGCAGTTATAACCACTAGCCGCAATACCTATTTCATAGTAGGTGAATTGCTGTGGTATCATCAGTGGTCCTCCGCTGTCAGACTAAAACGTAAAATTTTTAATCATAGTTATCGAAATATTCCAGTCGAATTATATCGAAATTATACTTATATACAATAATAATCTATCATTAATTTATGCATTGAAATATTTCAGTTTATGATGTAATATTATATGTATTTTTAGTAAAAAGTAAGATTAGAAGAAAGTTAGATCGAATGTCATAATGACGTGTGAGAAATGGGCAAAAGCATTATTTAACTTTATCCAATATTTTCAATGTTTAAGAACTCGATTTGACGTTAACTCGAAATCGACGTGTGTTTAGACACCGTATTTATAGTAAATCTGTAATTTAATTACTCCACAAGCATCCTTTCCACCCCGAGGATCTCCGCCGGCGCATATTTCTTTACTGGTGATATTTACGTCAAAATCCTCAAAAGCTTCCTCGCATACGGCGTTGCTAACCACTGGCAGTTGTAGTTCCATTAATGCGTTAGTATATGGTTCATCTACAAAGAACATTTAAGACTGAAACTATTTAATTTTATCATAAAATTGGTATCACTTACTAAATTTTAATGCTCCCCATCCAGCAATGAAGGGGTTATAACCCACGAAGTTTTTATTTCGAAGGGGCTTGTCTACGGGGAGACAAATGGGACGTATGTACTCTGAAAATTAGAGAAATGAATGACAGCGAAGGAAACGGATGACGAAAAGTACGAGAAAAAATACTACATGTTTTTTGATAAGAAATTCAAAGAAACGATAGTTTAGTAATACTCAATAGCTTAAATATTGGAAACTCAACAATATTTGACGACATACCCGAAAATGATACATCCCTCTCCAATTTAATAATAGCAATATCATTATTGTTCGACTCGGAAGAATAATCGGAGTGTATTAGCATAGATTCGATTCCTAATTCAACAGGATGCGCTCCGTCGTCATCTCGTTTTAGATTTAAGTCCCCGATACGAACCACGTACAAACCATCGTCATCTGCACAATGTGCTGCTGTCAAAACATGCCTACGCGATATAAGGCTACCTCCGCACAGCCATTGTGTTACCCAGCGCGGGTTTGTGCAATTACGATAACCTAATGCAGCGATCCATGGCCAAGCACCTAAAACGCAATAGACATAGTTGTGAACATACATAATTTTCTCTCGCGTAACGAGTTAAGGACTACTATTAAAGACTATTATTATCCATTCGATATTCTAGCGTGCGGAAGACGATAAGTACATACGTACAAATATTCTCAAATAGAGACTTGATTGAGTTTTGACTTCAATGGACTAACAATTGTTAGTTAATTCTATACAATTTCTTCTTGAACTATACCGAACCTTAAAGCTTAAGTATGCAATTTTGTCTGGAACACTTTTTAACCCGCTATCCATATTATTACCCTAATGTCGTTTTTTTATTTCAAGTAAAAAATTTCTATTCCTAACATGAAGTAAAGGAAAGAAATAATTCCAGTTAATAGCTAAAATTAATATCGATGAAATTGTAGTATTGTAGTAGAAAAAAAAAGATAAAACGTACCAAGTTTAGCTGGTTTACCACCAACTATCCTAGTATGCGTGACGTTGCTAAAACCACATTGTGGTGGACGCAAGGGCCTATACGAGGTTGCTGTGAAACATTTACAGAGGAAAAAATTATTATATTTAGGAAATTGACAATAGCGTGACGAATTAATTCGTCCACTCTGGTTAACTCGTTAATTAAAATTCTTAATAATAATGTTTTTATCTCTTTATGTGATATTAACCATTACTCCTGATACTTCGTCCACTTTGTACACCGTCCGATTACATGCTTCTCCAATAATTAACAACCTAGTTACACTGCATATACTTCATTCGAGTTCATAACGTAGGTATTTATTGCCATACTATAACATATAATTATTAGCACGACGACAGTACGAAAATAGAAAATATGAAGTGCGGAAGCATGAATGAAAACCATACTTGACAAAATGGAAAACCTTCAACCTCACCTTTTTAACGAACAGTTTCTTTGCTTTGCGATAAATAAATTCTTAGGAATTTAGAAAAATTTGTAGTGAATCACTTTAAGGAATTAGGAAAATTTTCAGCGAGAGTATGTAACTCAGTTAGGTAAAAGTGGTGACATCAAACTAGAAATATGAAAAAGGTGTCATTAGAAATTCCGAGATTGTTGTTGCATCTTTATCTTAGGTATTGCGCCAATAGTTTTCATTGATGCAATATTTATCACGATTATTTAGTACGTGAAGCGAATCGTTGGAATATTCGCGAAGTTGATGAAGTATTTTTCGGAAACAAAACCGGAGAAGAGGTGAATAGTTAAGTGGAATTTTGCCATTAACTT
This sequence comes from Bombus confusus, assembly GCA_014737475.1. NCBI lineage: Eukaryota > Metazoa > Arthropoda > Insecta > Hymenoptera > Apidae > Bombus > Bombus confusus. The sequence goes on from JACXIV010000015.1 coordinate 5,619,802, forward strand.
CGTGACCATTAACTTCGTGACCATTAACTTCGTGACTACTAACTTCATGACCATCTCGAAAATAAAAAATCAAACGTGTTCGTTTCAATTTTATGTGGTCACGCGTGATTTCGTTCTTTTTCACTGATAATTTCCAATCGCGTAAAATTTCGAAACTGCACGAAGCCTACGTGACTAGAGCGTACTGGAATCTGTAGTATGGAAAAAGACAACTTAAAGTGCAAACCTTTAGTGCGCGCCGCTTGAACTAATGGATGCAGGAGGACAATTAACCCTTTGAGTGCTATGGACGCATATATGAGTCCAGCGAGAGTCTATCCGCGTGGACTAAGGACGCATATATGCGTTTATCAATTTTTTCATAATAATTTTATATAAATCATTGTATCACTTTTTATTTGTAATACATTTAAAAATGTCGAATAATCTCGAAGAATATATTACAAGAGACGATAGTGAAAGAAATGAAATTTACAATTCATCGGACTGCGAAGAAGATGTGGAAAACTATATAAACAATGGATTAAGTACACATAGAAATAAAAATAGGAAACGGTCCAGAACTTTGAGTACGTCTTCGGAGGAGGAAGATGCGGATTTAACTCAAAATATCGAGAGCTGTAAACGGACGGAAATGTTCCTGTGGTCGAAGAAGAATTTGACGCCCATATTACATATCTTTGACGATAAAAATTCCGGAATAAAAGTGCATTTGACCGCACAGTCAACACCTTTTGATGCTTTCCAAATTTTCTTCTCGCAGGAATTGGTCTCTCAAATTACCCAACAGACGAACAACTATTACAAGTATGTGAAAGATCATATAGCATGTAAAACGAATTCGCGTTTAAATAATTGGCAGGATGCTTCAGTCTGTGAAATGTACAGATTTTTATGCGCTACAATGCTAATGTCGCGGGTAAGGAAACTCTCTTTGAAGGAGTATTGGTCCACCGATGAAATGCTGAAAACCAACGTATTCCGGAAAATAATGGCACGAGACAGGTACATGTTATTATCACAAATGTTAAACTTCAATGATCATAACGTAATAAACGATGACCCAATAATAAAAATACGACCAGTAGTCGACAAACTGAAGAAATCCTTCTCGCAGTCATTTACACCATACGAAAATCTGTGCATCGACGAAAGCCTTCTGCTATATAAAGGCAGATGTTATTTTAAACAGTTTATACCTTCGAAGAGAAGCAGGTTTGGCATCAAGATCTTTATTCTTTGCGACTGTACAACTAATTACGTATTGGATTTTATAATTTATACTGGAAGAAAAACAGAGATAAGTCAAAGTACTCCGACCATTGGAATTTCTGGAAATGTTGTTATGACACTCCTTCAACCGTACTTTCAGAAGGGTCATACGTTAATTACCGACAATTGGTATACGAGCCCACGTTTATATTCTTTGTTACACGAGCACAAAACCAATGCATTTGGAACTGTTCGTAAAAATAGAAGCGAAATGCCCCGTATGGAAGAAATCTTGAAGATAGGAGAAATTTGTTACCGATCCACGAATAATTTGTTGGCGATGAAATGGCGTGACAAGAAGGATGTCTGGATGCTGTCTACCGTACACGCAGCTAGATTGATTGAAACAGAGAAAAGAAATCATCGAACAGGGTTAAAGAAGACCAAACCATCGTGTGTTGCAGATTATAATTCTAACATGGGTGCTGTAGACAAAGTCGATATGATTTTAAGCACACTTAATTGTACGAGGAAAACCATGAAATGGTATAAGAAGCTTTTCTTCCATTTGCTAGATTTAGCAATATATAACGCATATATCCTGTACAAAAATTCTACTGGTACGAAACAAAAATTTAATGAATTCCATTTGGCGCTGGTAAAAGACATTTTACGGAAATACTCACCGAGTAGAAGCGTAGCGGGAGGTGGTAAAAAAGATTCAAAAGATATACCGTTTCGTTTAACAGAGAGACATTTTCTATCAAAATGTTCAAGTCAAACGGACAAGGCACAATTAGCACGGAGAAAATGCGTTGTTTGCGCGAAACATAAAAAACGAAGTGATACGCGATATGAATGCAGAAAATGCGATGTCGGTTTGTGTATTGATGATTGTTTCGAGACTTACCACACCCAAATGAACTTCTAATTTTAGTGGATTTGAAGTGTTAAAAGCTTTTACAAAATAATGAAACAATTTTAGTTTTATTAAATATATATTTTATTAAATATATATAAAAGTTTTTATTTTATGAAATGAATCTGTACATATAATGCGCATGTGATTTAAAACTGAATGTTTCGTTGTTTAAAATATAAGTATAAAATTTTCCATATTTTTCGTTATATCTATTCAGTTCAAATATTTAGATTCATTAACATAATTTCAAGTTTAGATGTGTTTTATATTTTAATGTTCTTAATAAAATAATTAATGTTCCAAAATAACTTTCGTGTATTATTTAATTTGGTGTACAAGAATTACAATTATAACTTAGTTCCGCCATGCGTATTCAATCAACATAGTTCACATTAGCAAAAGAAGTATTCCATCCGCAACGTTCGCTAGGCGCGTGTCGTCCACGCGGATTGCTTCCGCCGGGAGTATTCAGCAATCAAAAGGTTAACGCCAAACACACAAACAGTATTTTGAAGCCCGTCATCATCCTGAAATAAACAAGTGACGAACTGAAAAGACGCCGGACTGATAACGATCAGTGAATCTAATAAAAGAAACTTGGATCACGCTATGATCGACATCACGCTATGAAAGACGCTGAACTGATAACAATAAACAAAACATAGTTCATACGATAAATTGAATTTATATTAGAAAAGAAGCACGGTCACGCGAAATAGCTCATAGGAATGACAAATATTATCGACATAAGTTTCTGTGTAACTTCACTTTTGAAAATTGTTTAGTTTAACACTAGAACGATCAAACTCCTCGCAATGACAAGCTTCGAAACTTTCATTTGTGCAAATTACTAAAAAGAAGTACTTTTATGCTAGTACTTAGTACTAGTATAGAATACATAGTACTTTTAGTGAAATTAACGTTGATTTTTGTCGAGTTAGTAAGGTGACTACAAGGAACTTAAAGGAAAAGTACAAACTGGAACATCATTAATTTAAGATAACTTGTAGTAGAAAAATCTGAATACTTGTAAATATTAAAACACGTTTCCATACGTACATAGAAAGATACAGAAATTTATAACAAAATTATCTATATAAATTCGAATTTTATTGTATATCGATATGTACATACCTCACTATTCCTGAGAAACAAAGATACACTTGTACCAACTTCGGTCTAAGTACCTATTTATACCATCACCATGTCGCTTCACTTACAACTATCTATTATATAGCATATTTTATCGCACATTACCGATAGTTGTACTACTAAAATTTACACAACAGCAATAACATGGTAACAGAAATAAACACCTTTGCACATAACACATAACGTAAAAGTTACTTTTACGACAAAAGCTGTTTGCTCGTGTAGCAAGTGCAACTTTAATTCATGTCAAAAGAGATTGATCTGTAGGCACGCAATTATTAGAAACCAATCATGGTAAATGTTACGAACATTCTATTTACACACTTGATGGCTAACTGAGAGACGCCACTCAACGATGCACACATTTACGAAAATTTTGTAATGCTTCGCCCATGACACTTCACGCTAGCGCAACAATTATCATATGTTGATAGTTTGTGGTGCATCTCTGCATATAGTATTCACGCATTCGAGAGAGAGAGAGAGGTTGACACTTCGTTATCTCTTCTTCGGGAATCAACCTCTTCTTTACCATATCCCTACCATGAACGCTCCGTATTTTCCTACGAATATTTCGATGGAATTTCCTTCGTTGCCACGTTCGCGGAATCGAGCTAATATCTTCCGATGGTACTAATCAAAGCATCCTAAGCTATGGTTTACGATTATCAGGTTTTACATATATTAGACGCATTTGCATAGCTAATTTTCAGAAAGCTGGGGACATACGAATTATTAAAAACGTAAACGGGTGTTTCCTCGCCATTATGCGATTTCATATATTTCATATAAGCGTAATAAATCTTTAATACGAATTGTGATGTATATTCTATACATCTTTAATATAAGTTTTAATCATGCTGCTTGAATTTAAAAGCTTCTTACTTCCCTATTCTTCCGTTCCTCCTTTTTAATTTTTCTATCCTTCCGTATTTTTGGAAAAATTTCTTGAAAGAGTAAGAACGACTAGTTCCTTTTAAGATATCTTATCCTTGGAGTTTCTATTCCTGATACCTAGGTCCTTTTCGGCATGTTTTATTACTTTAAGATTATTTGTTAGACCAAGAAGATGAAGAAGATAAGTATGTATACCTGAACAAATGTAGGAGTGATTCCTTGATATTCATAAATGTCATCAGGTCACAGCACTGCGCCACTTCCTCTTTGTGCGCCAGGCTTTTGATTAACACTAAACAAACATACAAAGTAGTTTTATAAAATATGTATAAAATTCAGTAAATATAACCGATTTTGAAGTGTTCAAGGGGATTCAAGAGTAATATACGTCACGTACACGTGTATTTACATGCTATAAAATACGAATACAGATTTAACAGTATAAACAGTTTTATTCATCAGAATAGATTGGGAATTAAAGCGTCTTGTAAGTATTTGTAATCTGCAAGTATGGAAATTTCTCTTATACCTAGCGTAAAATGCAGAAAGAGAATATTTAATTGGAAAGTGATAAAAATATCAGTAAAATTTCGAGGATCCACGTGATTTGAAGAGTAGACAAGAAGTTTTCAAGGTATAAAAAATAGTTTTGTGTTCGATCTTCCGGAAGTACTCTATCGTATGAAATATCCCGGAGTAGTCGGAAACTTTGTATGTACATACAAGAAATATACGTCCTAAGTGGAATATATTCTATCATTCCCTTGATACATTAGAAACAAAATTTATAGGAGCTTTCCGAAAGTTGATTTATTCATACCATCAAAAAAGGAAAAGCGGAAAAACAAATTTAATTAATGTTCGTTTATCATCTCTATATATCCAAATAGTACAAGTGTAGAGTGTGTAAAAAATTAGTGCCGTTTCAAAGTTACATTTTGTGTATTCTATCATTATAATTCGTCAAGTACAAAACAGCATAAATTTTAGCTGCCTCTTTCCTACACAATAAAAAATTCCTACTTTATTTTTCGCATACGAAAAATGATATTTATGGAACACTAATAATGTTATTGTTGCAACGCTGGGAGAATAAAGTCGTCGAGGTACGAAGTGACCCTAGCGTAAACGCCCGGATATCCAGCTACGGCGCACTTATAACCATAAGACACAACACCTATTTCATAGAAGGTAAATTTCTGTGGTATCATCAATGGTCCGCCGCTGTCACCCTGAAACGATCGTTAAATTTTTAATCAAAGTTACTGAAACATCTCAATCGAATTATATTGATATTATACTTATATACAACAATAATCTGTTATTGATTTATGTATTGGAACATTCCAATTAGTAAAGTATATGTTACATGTATTTTGAGCAAAACTAAGATTAGAAGGAAATTAGATTAAATACCATAATGATGCGTGAGAAATGGGCAAATGCATCATATACTTTTAATGTTTAACAACTCGATTTGACGTTGATTCGAGTTCAGGTGTTTTCAGACACCGTATAATTTATAGTAAATCTGTAATTTAATTACAGTGCAAGCATCCTTTCCACCCTCAGTGTATCCGGCGCATATTTGACTATCGACGACCGTAGGATAAGCAAGCTTGCATTTGGCGTTGCTAACCACTGGCACTTGCAGTTCCATTAATACATCACTTGGTGGTCCTTCTACAAAGAAAATGAGAAACACATTTAAGACTGGAACTATTTAATTTTATCATAAAATTGGTATCACTTACTATATTTTAAACGTCCCCACCCAGCAACGAAAGGGTTATAGCCCTCGAAATTGTTATTTCGAAAGGACTGCTCTAAGGGGAGACAAATGGGACGTATGTTCTCTGAAAAATAGAGAAAGAAATGATTGCGAAGGAAACGAATGAGGAAATGTGTAAGAAAGAATTCTACGTGTTTTATGATAAGAAATTGAAAGAAAGGATAGTTTAGTAATACTCAACAGCATGAATATTGGAAACTCAACAATATTTGTCGACTTACCCGAAAAGGATACATCCCTCTCCAATTTAAGAACAGCGATATCATTATGGTGTCGACTGGGATCATAATCCGGATGAATTACTATAGATTCTAATCCTAATTGAATAGGATGCGCTCCGTCGTCATCTCGTTCTAGATTTATGTCTCCGATGCGTACCACGTACAAACTACGGCGTATTGCACAATGTGCTGCGGTCAAAACATGCCTAGCCGATATCAGGGAACCTCCACAAGTCCAGAATGGACTCGCAGCTAGGTATCGCCAACTATAAAAACCCAATGCAACCATCCATGGCCAAGCACCTAAAACGCACTTAAAAACTATTGTTATCCATTCGATATTCGATCATGCAAAAGACAATAAGTACATACGTACAAATACTCTCAAATAGAGATTTGATTAAGGGAGAAATTGCATTTTGACTTTGCTGGAATACAAATTATTAGAAAGTTCCATATAATTTCTACTTGAACTATATCGAACTGTAAAGTTCAAACATGTAATTTCTCCACTAACAGCTTTTGATCTCTATCAATATTATTACCCTTATGTCAATTTTTAATTTCAAGTAAAAGGATACTCTTCCTAACAAAAGTAAAACAAAGAAATAATTCAAGTTAATAAGTAAAGTTACTACTAAATCCTAGTATCATTTTTAATTTAATTGAAACGTACATTGATGCGCAGTTTAGTCCCTCTAAAGTTCATCCTTTGTAGAAAATCGCTTATTATTAATCGAAAAGAAAGAGATAAATCGTACCAAGTTTAGCTGGTTTACCACCAACTATCCTGGTACGTGTGGCGTTGCTAAAACCACAGTATGGTGGTCGCAAGGGCCTATACTTATACACAGTTTCAAAAGAAATCGAAAGTCCTCTCTTCTGTTTGTTTGGATTGTTCGGACAACAAACGATGGGTCCATAGCTCGTGTATTTGCACAGTGATTGATTATAAAAATTGACAGCTGCATGGCTCTGTATCTGTAGTATTTCTTGTAGAGGCTTACATGTACTTAAGTAGCGGCACTTCCCTGCTTGATTGTCCGGTGTGATACAATCTGGATCAGACAATTTTAAAATAAAACTTTTGTAGAAAAAAGAAATTATTATATCTACGAAATTGACAATAGAGCGACGAGTTAATTCTGAGAATTTCTTTGCATCTTTATTATTACGCCAATAGTTTTCACTGCTGTGATGCAATGTTTATCACGTTTATTTTGTACGTAAAGCGAGTCGTTGAAATATTCGCGAAATTAACGAAGCATTTTTCAGAAACTAAACCGGAGAAATTAACGCGAATAGTTCAGTGGAATTTTGCCATTAACTTCGTGACCATTAAGTTCGTGACCATCTCGAAAGTAAAAAATCAAACGTGTTCGTTGCAATTTTATGTTGTCACGCGTGACTTGTTTTTTTTTCACTGATAACTACCAAACGCGCATAATTTCTATACTTCATGAAGGCTATGAGACCATACTGGAATCTAAAGTGCATGGAAAAAGACAACTTAAAGTGCAAACCTTGAGCAGACACCGTCTGAACTAATGGATGCAAGAGAGTAATTAACATCAAACATTCAAATAGCATTTTGGAGTCCGTCATTGTTCTGAAATAAAAAAGTGACGAATTGAAAAGTCGCAGGACTGATAACGATCAATGAATCTAGTAAGAGAAACTTGGATATCAATATGATCCAATGTTCTAAAATAAAGGGCGAAAAAACGTGGCGAATTAGAAAGGCGAGGAACTGATAACAATAAAAGAGGCTTAGTACGTACGGTAAATTGAATTTACATTGGAAAAGAAGCATGATCACGCGAAGTAAATCATAGGAATGACAAATATTATCAACATACGTTCCAGTGTAATTTCACTTTCGAGAATCGTTTAGTTTAACACTAGAACGATCAAACTTCTCGCAATGACAAGCTCTGAAACTTTCATTCGTGCAAATCACTAAGAAGCACCATAGTACTTTTAGTAAAATTAACGTGGATTCTTTTCAAAGAAACTACTAATTAATATGACTAAGAAGGAACTTAAAGGAAAAGTACAAACAGAAAAATCATTAATTTAAGATAACTTGTAGTAGAAAAATCTGGATACTTGTAAATATTAAAACACGTTTCCATACGTACATAGAAAGATTCAGAGATTTATAACAAAATTCTCTATATAAATTCGAATCTAATTGTATATCGATATCTACTTACCTCACCATTCCTGAGAAACAAAGATACACTTGTACCAACTTCGGTCTAAGTACCTATTTATACCATCACCTTGTCGCTTCACTTACATTTATCTATTATATAGCATATTTTATCGCACATTAGCGATAGTTGTACTACTAAAATTTACAAAACAGCAATAACAGGGTAGCAGAAATAAACACTTTTGCACGTAGCACATATGAACACAGATTTAACAGTATAAGCAGTTTTATTCATCACAATAGATTGGGAATTACAGTGTCTTGTAAATATCTATAATCTGCAAGTATAGCTTTGGCGCAATGGAAAGTTCTCTTATACCTAGCGTAAAATGCAGAAAGAGAATATTTAATTGGAAAGTGATAAAAATATCAGTAAAATTTCGAGGATCCACGTGATTTGAAGAGTAGACAAGCAGTTTTCAAGGTATAAAAAATAGTTTTGTGTTCGATCTTCCGGAAGTACTCTATCGTATGAAATATCCCGGAGTAGTCGAAATCTTTGTATGTACATACAAGAAGTATACGTCCTAAGTGGAATATATTCTATCATTCTCTTGATACATTAGAAACAAAATTTATAGGAGCTTTCCGAAAGTTGATTTATTCATACCATCAAAAAAGGAAAAGCGGAAAAACAAATTTAATTAATGTTCGTTTGTCATCTCTATATATATTCAAATAGTACAAGTGTAAGATACGTAAATGTTAGCGTCGTTTCAAAATTACATTTCGTGCATTTTAAGGCTATCATTCATGATGTACTTAACAATATAAATTTGAACTGCCTATGATCTCCACAATAGCAAATTACAACTTTCTTTTTCGTATACGTAAAACGATACTTATGCAGCACTAATAATCGTATTATTGCAATGCTGGGAGAATGAAATCGTCGAGGTACGACGTAACCCTAGCGTAAACGGTGGGATAATAAGGTAAAGCGCATTTAATAGCATAAGACACAACACCTATTTGATAGAAGGTAAATTTCTGTGGTATCATCAGTGGTCCGCCGCTGTCACCCTGAAACAACCGATAAATTTTTAATAAAGTTACTGAAACATCCCAATCGAATTATATTGATATTATACCTATATGTATTTTGAGCAAAACTAAGATTAGAAAGAAATTAGATTAAATACCATAATGCTGTGTGAGAAATGGGCAATACTATTAACTTGTGTTTATCTAGTATTTTTAAAGTTTAAGAAGTCGATTTGACGTTGATTCGAATTGACGTGCCTTCAGACACCGTATAATTTATATTACATCTGTAATTTAATTACCTGACAAGTACTCTTTCCAGCGTATCCGGCGCATATGTTGTTATCGTTGATGGAATGATAAGCAAGGTTGCATTCGGCGTTACTAACGACTGGCACTTGTACTTCCATTAATACATCACTTGGTGGTCCTCCTACAAAGAAAATGCGAAACACATTTAAGACTGGAACTGTTTAATTTTATCATAAAATTGGTATCACTTACTATATTTTAAACGTCCCCACCCAGCAACGAAAGGGTTATAGCCCTCGAAATTGTTATTTCGAAAGGACTGCTCTAAGGGGAGACAAATGGGACGTATGTTCTCTGAAAAATAGAGAAAGAAATGATTGCGAAGGAAACGAATGAGGAAATGTGTAAGAAAGAATTCTACGTGTTTTATGATAAGAAATTGAAAGAAAGGATAGTTTAGTAATACTCAACAGCATGAATATTGGAAACTCAACAATATTTGACGACTTACCCGAAAATGATACATCCCTCTCCAATTTAAGAACAGCGATATCATTACGGTGTCGAGTGGGATCATAATCCGGATGAATTACTATAGATTCTAATCCTAATTGAATAGGATGCGCTCCGTCGTCATCTCGTTCTAGATTTAAGTCTCCGATGCGAACCACGTACAAACTACGTTGTCTTGCACAATGTGCTGCGGTCAAAACATGCCTAGCCGATATCAGGGAACCTCCACAAGTCCAGAATGGACTCGCAGCTAGGTATCGCCAACTATAAAAACCCAATGCAACCATCCATGGCCAAGCACCTAAAACGCACTTAAAAACTATTGTTATCCATTCGATATTCGATCATGCAAAAGACAATAAGTACATACGAACAAATACTCTCAAATAGAGATTTGATTAAGGGAGAAATTGCATTTTGACTTTGCTGGAATACAAATTATTAGAAAGTTCCATATAATTTCTACTTGAACTATATCGAACTGTAAAGTTCAAACATGTAATTTCTCCATTAACAGCTTTTCATCTCTATCAATATTATTACCCTTATGTCAATTTTTAATTTCAAGTAAAAGGATACTCTTCCTAACAAAAGTAAAACAAAGAAATAATTCAAGTTAATAAGTAAAGTTACTACTAAATCCTAGTATCATTTTTAACTTAATTGAAACGTATATTGATGTGCAGTTTAGTGCCTCTGAAGTTCATCCTTTGTAACAAATCGCTTATTATTAATGGAAAACAAAGAGATAAAACGTACCAAGTTTAGCTGGTTTACCACCAACTATCCTGGTATGCGTGGAGTTGCTAAAACCACAGTATGGTGGTTGTAATGGCCTGTACTTATACACAGTTTCAAAAGAAATCGAAAGTCCTGCCTTCTGTTTGTTTGGATTGTTCGGACAACAAACGATGGGTCCATAGCTCGTGTATTTGCACAGTGATTGATTATAAAAATTGACAGCTGCATGGCTCTGTATCTGTAGAATTTCTTGTAGAGGCTTACATGTACTTAAGTAGCGGCACTTCCCTGCTTGATTGTCCGGTGTGATACAATCTGGATCAGACAATTTTAAAATAAAACTTTTGTAGAAAAGAGAAATTATTATATCTACGAAATTGACAATAGAGCGACGAATTAATTCTTTTTCTCCGGTTAATTTCTTAATTAAAATTTTTTATAGTAATGTATATTATTGTCATTGGAAATTCTGAGAATTTCTTTGCATCTTTATCTTACGTATTAGGCTAATAGTTTTCTTTGACGTGATACAATATTCGTCAGATTTGTTTCGTACTTAAAGCGAGTCGCTGTAATATTCGCGAAGTTAACGAAGCATTTTACAGAAACTAATCCGGAGAAATATATATACGCGAATAGTTCAGTGGAATTTTGGCATTAACTACGTGACCATTAACTTCCTGACCATCTCGAAAGTAAAAAATCAAACGTGTTCGTTGCAATTTTATGTTGTCGCGCGTGACCGCTTTTTTGCAGATAACTACCAAACGCGCAAAATTTCTAAATCGCATGAAGAACTATGTGACGAGACCATACAGGAATCTAAAATGCATGGAAAAGAACAACTTAAGGTGCAAACCTTGAGCAGACACCGTGTCAACTAATGGATGCAAGAGAGTAATTAATATCAAACATGTAAACAGCATCTTGGAGCTCGTCATTGTTCTGAAATAAAAAAGTGACGAATTGAAAAGACGCAGGACTGATAACGATCAATGAATCTACTAAGAGAGACTTGGATCACAATATGATCTAATGTTCTGAAGCAAAGAGCGAAAACTTGTGGCGAATTAAAAAGACGCGGAACTGATAATAAAAGAGAATTAGTTCGTATTATAAATTGAATTTACGTCAGAAAAGAAGCACGATCACGCGAAGTAAATCATAGGAATGACAAATATTATCGACATATTTTCCTATATAATTTAACTTCTGAAAATTGTTTAGTTTAATACTTGTGCGCTTAAACTGGTCGCAATGACAAGCTCTAAAACTTACATTTGCGCAAATCACTAAAGAGCAACATCATACTTTTAGTAAAATTAACGTTCATTTTTGTTGAGTTAGTGAGGAGACTACAAGGAACTTGAAGGAAAAACAAATAAGAAAATCGTTAATTTAAGATAAGTTGTAATTGAAAAATCTGGATATTTCTAAATATTAAAAGACGTTTCTATACGTACATAGGAAGGTTCAGAGATTTATAACAAAATTCTCTATATAAATTCGAATCTTATTGTATATCGATATGTACATACCTCACCATTCCTGAGAAACAAAGACTTCGGTCTAAGTACCTATTTATACCATCACCTTGTCACTTCACTTACAATTATCTATTATATAGCATATTTTATCGCACATGACCGATACTTGTACTACTAAAATTTACAAAACACCAATAACGTGGTAACAGAAATAGACACTTTTGCACGTAGCAGATCGTATAAAAGTTACATTTGCGATAAAAGCTGCTTGCTCGTGTAGCAAGTGCAATTTCAATTCATCTCAAAAGAGATTGATCTGCAGGCACGCAATTATTAAAAACCAATCACGGTAAATCTTACGAACATTCTATTTACACACTTGATGGCTAACTGAGAGATGCCACTCACTTTTTACGAATATTTTGTAATGCTCCGCGACAGTGATGCTTCACGCTCGCGTAACAATTATCATATGTTAATAGTATACAGTATTACTCTGTATATAGTACTTACACACTAGAAAGAGAGATTGACACTTCCTTATCCTTTCTTCGGGAATCAACCTCTTCTTTACCATATTCCTACCATGAATGCTCCGTATTTTCCTACGAATATTTCGATGGAATTTCCTTCGTTGCCACGTTCGCGGAATCGAGCTAATATCTTCCGATGGTACTGATCAAACCATCCTAAGTTATGGTTTACTATTATCAGGTTTTACATATATTAGGCGCATTTGCATAGCTAATTTTCAGAAAGCTGGGGACATACGAATTATTAAAAACGTAAACGGGTGTTTCCTCGCCATTATGCGATTTCATACATTTCATATAAGCGTAATAAATCTTTAATACGAATTGTGATGTATATTCTATACATCTTTAATATAAGTTTTAATCATGCTGCTTGAATTTAAAAGTTTCTTACTTCCCTATTCTTCCGTTCCTCCTTTTTAATTTTTCTATCCTTCCGTATTTTTGGAAAAATTTCTTGAAAGAGTAAGAACGACTAGTTCCTTTTAAGATATCTTATCCTTGGAGTTTCTATTCCTGATACCTAGGTCCTTTTCGGCATGTTTTATTACTTTAAGATTATTTGTTAGACCAAGAAGATGAAGAAGATAAGTATGTATACCTGAACAAATGTAGGAGTGATTCCTTGATATTCATAAATGTCATCAGGTCACAGCACTGCGCCACTTCCTCTTTGTGCGCCAGTCTTTTGATTAACACTAAACAAACATACAAAGTAGTTTTACAAAATATGTATAAAATTCAGTAAATATAAACGATTTTGAAGCGTTCAAGGGGATTCAAAAGTAATATTCGTCACGTAAATGTTTTTTATTATTTAATTTACATGCTATAAAATATGAACACAGAGTTAACAGTATAAACAGTTTTATTTATCACAATACATTGGGAATTACAGTGTCTTGTAAATATCTGTAATCTGCAAGTATACCTTTGGCTCAATGGAAAGTTCTCTTATACCTAGCGTAAAATGCAGAAAGAGAATATTTAATTGGAAAGTGATAAAAATATCAGTAAAATTTCGAGGATCCACGTGATTTGAAGAGTAGACAAGCAGTTTTCAAGGTATAAAAAATAGTTTTGTGTTCGATCTTCCGGAAGTACCCTATCGTATGAAATATCCCGGAGTAGTCGAAATCTTTGTATGTACATACAAGAAGTATACGTCCTAAGTGGAATATATTCTATCGTTCCCTTGATACATTAGAAACAATATTTATAAGAGCTTTCCTAAGGTTGATTTATTTATACCATCAAAAAAGGAAAAGCGGAAAAACAAATTTAATTAATGTTCGTTTGTCATCTCTATATATATTCAAATAGTACAAGTGTAAGATACGTAAATGTTAGTGTCGTTTCAAAATTACATTTCGTGCATTTTAAGGCTATCATTCATGATGTACTTAACAATATAAATTTGAACTGCCTATGATCTCCGCAATAGCAAATTACAACTTTCTTTTTCGTATACGTAAAACGATACTTATGCAGCACTAATAATCGTATTATTGCAATGCTGGGAGAATGAAATCGTCGAGGTACGACGTAACCCTAGCGTAAACGGTGGGATAATAAGGTAAAGCGCAGTTATAAGCATAAGACACAACACCTATTTGATAGAAGGTATCTCTCTGTGGTGTCATCAGTGGTCCGCCTATGTCATACTGAAACAAACGTTAAATTTTTAATCAAAGTTACTGAAACATCTCAATCGAATTATATTGATATTATACTTATATACAACAATAACCTGTTATTGATTTATGTATTGAAATATTCTAATTCATGCTCTGTATGTTATACGTATTTTGAGCAAAACTATGATTAGAAGGAAATTACATTAAATACCATAATGATGTGTGAGAAATGGGCAAAAGCATCTAATACTTTTAACGTTTAACAACTCGATTTGACGTTGATTCGAATTGAAGTGTCTTCACACACTGTAAAATTTATATTACATCTGTAATTTAATTACATCGCAAGAACCCTTTCCTCCCTCAATATATCCGGCGCATATTTGCTTATCGATGATCGAATTATAAACATAGCGGCATTCATCGTTGCTAAGCACTGGCACTTGCAGTTCCATTAATACATCACTTGATGGTCCTCCTACAAAGAAAATGAGAAACACATTTAAGACTGGAACTGTTTAATTTTATTAGAAAATTGGTATCACTTACCATGTTCTAAAGCTCCCCATCCAGCAAGAAAAGGGTTATAGCCCTGGAAGTTGTTATTTCGAAGGGACTGCTCTATGGGAAGACAAATGGGACGTATGTACTCTGAAAAATAGGGAAAGAAATGATTGCGAAGGAAACGGATGAGGAAAAGTATAAGAAAGAATTCTACGTGTTTTATGATAAGAAATTGAAAGAAATGATAGTTTAGTAATACTCAACAGCATGAATATTGGAAACTCAACAATATTTGACGACTTACCCGAAAAGGATATATCCCTCTCCAATTTAAGAATAGCGATATCATGATGGAGTCGGCCGTAAACATAATCAGGATGAATTACTATAGATACGATTCCTAATTGAATTGGATGCGCTCCGTCGTCATCTCGTTCTAGATTTAAGTCTCCGATTCGAACTAAGTACAATCTATCACTTGATGCACAATGTGCTGCGGTCAAAACATGCCCGGCCGATATCAGGGAACCTCCGCATTCCCACTGCGGATCCATCCATGGGTGTGTGTAATTATGAAAACCTAATGCAACCATCCATGGCCAAGCACCTAAAACGCAATTGTCATAGTTGTGAACATACATAATTGTCACTCGCGTAATGAGTTAAAAAATATTATTATCCATTCGATATTCGACCATGCAGAAGACGATAAGTACATACGTACAAATATTCTCAAATATAGACTTGATTAAGAGAGAATTGAATTTTGACTTTATTGGAATAAAAATTATTAGATAATTTTATACAGTTTCAGCTTGAACTAAACTGAACTATAAAGTTCAGATATGTAATTTCTTCAGGGAAACTTTTTGACCGCTATTCATATTATTATCCTTATGTCAATTTTTAATTTCAAGTGGAAAGATACTCTTCCTAACTTAGAGTAAAAGAAAGAAATAATACAAGTTATTAACTAAGCTACTAACTGCTAGTGTTATTATTTAATTTAATTGAAACGTACATTGATGTGCTGTTTAGTGCCTCTAAAGTTCATCCTTCATAGCAAATCGCTTATTATTAATCGCAAAGAAAGAGATGAAACGTACCAAGTTCAGCTGGTTTACCACCAACTATCCTGGTATGCATGACTTTGCTTAAACCACAGTATGGTGGTCGCAAGGGCCTATACTTATACACAGTTTCAAAAGAAATCAAAAGTCCTCTCTTCTGTTTGTTTGGAAGGTTTGGACAGCAAACGATGGGTTCATGGCTCTTGTATTTGCACAGTGATTGATTATAAAAATTGTCAGCTTCATGGCCCTGTGTCTGCAGTATTAGTTGTAGAGGCGTACATGTACTTAAGTAGAGGCACTTCCCTGCTTGATTGTCCGGTGTGATACAATCTGTATCAGACAATTTTAAAATAAAACTTTTGTAGAAAAAAGAAATTATTATATCTACGAAATTAACAATAGAGCGACGAATTAATTCTTTTTTTTATAGTAATAATTTTAATTTAATTATAGTAAAAAGTTTTTATAGTAATGTATATTATTGTAATTGGACATTCTGAGAGTTTCTTGGCATCTTTATTATTACGCCAATAGTTTTCATTGCTGTGATGCAATGTTTATCACGTTTATTTTGTACGTAAAGCGAGTCGTTGAAATATTCGCGAAATTAACGAAGCATTTTTCAGAAACTAAACCGGAGAAATTAACGCGAATAGTTCAGTGGAATTTTGCCATTAACTTCGTGACCATTACGTTCGTTGTAATTTTATGTTGTCACGCGTGACTTGTTTTTTTTTCACTGATAACTACCAAACGCGCATAATTTCTATACTGCATGAAGTCTATGAGACCATACTGGAATCTAAAGTGCATGGAAAAAGACAACTTAAAGTGCAAACCTTGAGCAGACACCGTCTGAACTAATGGATGCAAGAGAGTAATTAACATCAAACATTCAAATAGCATTTTGGAGTCCGTCATTGTTCTGAAATAAAAAAGTGACGAATTGAAAAGTCGCAGGATTGATAACGATCAATGAATCTACTAAGAGAAACTTGGATCACAATATGATCCAATGTTCTAAAATAAAGGGCGAAAAAACGTGGCGAATTAGAAAGGCGAGGAACTGATAACAATAAAAGAGGCTTAGTACGTACGGTGAATTGAATTTACATTGGAAAAGAAGCATGATCACGCGAAGTAAATCTTAGGAATGACAAATATTATCAACATACGTTCCAGTGTAATTTCACTTTCGAGAATCGTTTAGTTTAACACTAGAACGATCAAACTTCTCGCAATGACAAGCTCTGAAACTTTCATTCGTGCAAATCACTAAGAAGCACCATAGTACTTTTAGTAAAATTAACGTGGATTCTTTTCGAGTTAATATGACTAACAAGGAACTTAAAGGAAAAGTACAAACAGGAAAATCATTAATTTAAGATAACTTGTAGTAGAAAAATCTGGATACTTGTAAATATTAAAACACGTTTCCATACGTACATAGAAAGATTCAGAGATTTATAACAAAATTCTCTATATAAATTCGAATCTAATTGTATATCGATATCTACTTACCTCACCATTCCTGAGAAACAAAGATACACTTGTACCAACTTCGGTCTAAGTACCTATTTATACCATCACCTTGTCACTTCACTTACAATTATCTATTATATAGCATATTTTATCGCACATTACCGATACTTGTACTACTAAAATTTACAAAACACCAATAACATGGTAACAGAAATAAACACTTTTGCACGTAGCACATCACATAAAAGTTTCTTTTACGATAAAAACTGTTTGCTAGTGTTAACACGTACAACTTTAATTCATCTCGGAGGAGATTGATCTGCAGGCACGGCATTATTACAAACCAATCACGGTAAATCTTACGAACCTTCTACTTACACACTTTTTGGCTAACTGAGATATGCCACTCACTTTTTACGAATATTTTGTAATGCTCCGCGACAGTGATGTTTCACGCTCGCGTAACAATTATCATATGTTAATAGTATATAGTATTACTCTGTATATAGTACTTACACACTAGAAAGAGAGATTCACACTTCCTTACCCTTTCTTCGGGAATCAACCTCTTCTTTACCATATTCCTACCATGAATGCTCCGTATTTTCCTACGAATATTTCGATGGAATTTCCTTCGTTGCCACGTTCGCGGAATCGGGCAATTATCTTACGACGCTACTAATCAAAGCATCCTAAGTTCATGCTACTTGAATTTAGAATTTTCTTACTTTTATTCTTCTGCTTCTTCTTTTTAATTTCTCTATCTCTTTGAATTTCGGAAAAATTACTTGAAACAGTATGAATTGCTTCCTTTATTTTATTTTCTATTAGTTAGGATTTGATTATTTCAGGTACGGTTTATTATTCTTTCGCTTCTTCTTTTTGATTTCCCTATCCTTCCGTATTTTTGAAAAAATTTCTTGAAAGAGTTAGAACGACTAGCTCCTTTCATGATTTTTTATCGTTCGAGTTTCTATTCCAGATTTCTAGGTCCTTAAGATTATTTATTAGACTAAGAAGATCAAGAAGATAAGTTTATATATCTGAGCACATGTAGAGGTGATTCCAGGATATTTATAAATGTCACCAGGCCAAATCATTGCGCAACTTCCTCTTTGTGCGCCAGTCTTTTGATTAACAATCTAAACAAACATACAAAGTAGTTTCATAAAATATGTATAAAATCCTGTAAATATAACCGATTTTGAAGCTTTCAAGGAGATACAAAAGTAATGTACGTTACGTACACGCGTACTTAAAATACGAACAGGTTTGACAGTATAAATTTTTTTATTAATCATGATAGATTGGAAATTTATGTCTTGTAAGTATCTGTAATGTGTAAGTATACCTTTGGCTGAATGGAAATTTCTCTTACATATAGCTAAACATACAGAAAGAGTGTATTTAATTGGGTAATGATAAAAGAATAAATAAAATTTCTAGGATCCACGTGATTTCAAGAGTAAACAGGAAGATTTGAACGAATAAAAAATGAATTTCTTATGAAATGTTTCAGAGTAGTCGGAAATTTTGTATATACTTACAAGAAGTATACATATTCCTAAGCGGAATATTTAATCAGCCTTTAGATATATCAGAAGCAAAATTTATACGTGCTTTCCGAAAGTTTATTTACTATTACCGTCAGAAAAAGAGAAGAGGAGAAAGAAATTTAATTAATGTTCGTTTATCATTTCTTTTGTTAGTGACGCTTCAAAGTTACATTCCGTGTATTTTAAGATTATTATTCATGACGTATAAAACAATATAAATTTCGATTGCCTATTATCTCCACAATAGCAAATTACAACTTTCATTTTCATACACGCAAAATGATATTTATGGAACACTAATACTTTTTCAACACTGGGATAATAAAGTTGTCGAGGAACGAGGTGACCCTTGTGTAAACGCCAGGATATCCAGGTAAAGCGCACCTATGACCACTTGACACAATACCTATTTGATAGTAGGTTAATTGCTGTGGTATCATCAGTGGTCCGCCGCTGTCACCCTGAAACGATCGTTAAATTTTTAATCAAAGTTACTGAAACATCTCAATCGAATTATATTGATATTATACTTATATACAACAATAATCTGTTATTTATTTATGTATTGGAACATTCCAATTTAGAATGTATATATTATATGTATTTTGAGCAAAACTAAGATTAGTAGGAAATTAGATTAAATACTACAATGATATGCGAGAAATGAGCAAAAGTATTAAGTTAACTTTATTTAATATTTTTAATGTTTAAGAACTCGATTTGGCGTTGATTCGAATTGACTTGTATTCAAACATTGTATAATTTATATTAAATCTGTAATTTAATTACTTGACAAGAATCCTTTCCACCCTCAGCGTATCCGGCACATATTATATTATCGGTAATAGATATGTTCCGAGCGAACCGATAATTTTTCTTACATACAGCGTTACTAACCACTGGCACTTGTACTTCCATTAATGCGTTACTACCTGTTCCATCTACAAATAAAATGGGAAAGATATTTAAGACTGAAACTGTTTAATTTTAATTATAAAGTTAGTTTCACTTACTATATACTAAATCTCCCCATCCAGCAACGAAAGGGTTGTAGCCCTCGAATTTGTTATTTCGAAGGGACTGCTCTATGGGGAGACAAATGGGACGTATGTACTCTGAAAAAATAAGAAAATAAATGACGGCGAAGGAAATGAATGAGGAAAAGTACGAGAAAGAATTCTACATGTTTTATGATAAGAAATTGAAAAAAATGATAGTTTAGTATAATACTCAATGGCACAAATGTCGGAAACTCAACAATATTTGACGACTTACCCGAAAATGATACATCGCTCTCCAATTTAAGAATAGCGATATCATATTTATATTTCCCAGTAACATAATTAGAATGTATTAGTATAGATTCGATTCCTATTTGAACAGGGCTCTCTCCGGCGACCTCTCGGTCTAAATTTAAGGCCCCGATACGAACCACGTACAAATCATCATCATCTGCACAATGTGCTGCGGTCAAAACATGCCTAGACGTTATCAGGGAACCTCCGCATGCCCACATCGGTTCCACAGCCGGGTTTTTGCAATTACGAAAACCTAATGCAACCATCCATGGCCAAGCACCTAAACGAAGTTATAGTTGTAAACACAGATAATTTTCTGTCGCGTGATGAGTTAAAAACTGTTATTATCCATTCGATATTCGACTTGATTAAGAGAGAATTGAATTTTGACTTCACTGGAATAAAAATTATTAGATAGTTCTATACAATTTCTACTTGAATTATACGGAACTATAATGTTCAGATATGTAATTTCTTCTGAAGAACTTTTTGACCGCTATTCATATTATTATCCTTATGTCGATTTTTAATTTCAAGTAGAAAGATACTCTTCCTAACTTGAAGTAAAACAAAGAAATAATTCATGTTAATAAGTAAAGTACTAATTGATAGTATTATTATTTAATTTAATTGAAACGTACGTTGATGTGCTGTTTAGTGTCTTTAAAGTTCATGCTGCGTAGTAAATCGCTTATTATTAATCGGAAAGAGAGAGATAAAACGTACCAAGTTTAGCTGCTTTACCACCAACTATCCTGGTATGCGTGACGTTGCTAAAACCACACTGTGGTGGACTCAAGGGCTCATACGAGGTTGCTATAAAACATTTACAGAGGAAGAAATTATTATATTTAGGAAATTAATAGTAGCGTGACGAATTAATTCGTCTTCTCTGGTTAACGAATTGATTAAAATTTTTAATAATAATGTTTATATCTTTTTTATGTAATATTAACCATTACTCCTGATAATTCGTTCACTTTGTATACCGTCCGATTGCATGCTTCTCCCATAATTAACAACATAGTTACACTGCAGATACTTCATTCGTCTTCATAACGTAGGTATTTACTCCTATACTATAACATATAATTATTAACACGACGACAGTAGGAAAGTAGAAAATATCAAGTCAGGAAGTATGAATCATGTCTCTGGAATATCCTTATATTATTATTAACTTCATCAGCCATTAAATAAAAAACCTTGACGTTTATACAAATGTGAAATCCTGGGTAATGTTTTCTTGTATCGTTCCTTCTAGATGCGCAATAAATCCTAAGACCTCGAAATAACGTAATCATAAACGATCTTGCTACCAACAAACGCTTATGTTACTTTTCATACAGTGATATTATCATCGACTGGTTCCACAAAAAATACAGCGAAGAATACGTATTTGCCTGTGTTCACTTCACCTCGATAATAATTATCTGAAGAAATTTGCGACGTGAAAATATAAAATTTTAATAGACGTTAGCCATACTTGACAGAAAAAAACCTTCAACTTTATCGTTTTAAGAAACACTTTCTTTATTTTATGATAAATAAATTCTGAGGAATTTAGGAAAATTTGTAGTGAATCATTTTAAGGAATTAGAAAAATTTTCATCGACAGTATGTAACACGGTTAGGTAAAAGTAATTCAAACGTAGTAGTGACATTAAACTAGAAATCTATATAGGTGTCATTGGAAATTCTGAGAATTTCTTTGCATCTTCATCTTTGGTATTACGCCAATAATTTTCTTTGGCGTGATACAATATTCGTTAGATTTATTTCGTACTTAAAGCGAGTCGCTGTAATATTCGCGAAGTTAACGAAGCATTTTCCAGAAACTAAATCGGGGCCGCAGACGCGAATAGTTAAGTCGAATTTTGCCATTAACTTCGTCATCGTCTCGAAAATAGAAATCATAAAAATCGTATCAATTTTATGTGGTCTCGCCCAGCTTCTTTCTTTTCATTGATAATTAACAAACGTGTAAAATTTCGAAATTGTACGAAGGGTACGTAACGAGACCATACTGAAATCTGAAGGACATGGAAAAAGACAACTTAAAGTGCAAACCTTTAGGCGGCGCCGCGTAAACTAATGGATGCAGGAGGACAATTGACGCCAAACATGCAAACAGCATCTTGGAGATCGTCACTGTTCTAAAATAGAAAAATGTCGAATTGAAAAGACGCAGGACTGATAACGATCGACAAATATAATAAAAAAAAACTTGGATCACAATATGATCCAATGTTCTGAAATAAAGGGCGAAAAAACGTGGCGAATTAGAAAGGCGAGGAACTGATAACAATAAAAGAAACTTAGTTCGCATGATAAGTTGAATTTACATTGGAAAAGAAGCATGATCACGCGAAGTAAATCATAGGAATGACAAATATTATCAACATACGTTCCAGTGTAATTTCACTTTCGAGAATTGTTTAGTTTAACACTAGAACGATCAAACTGTTCGCAATGACAAGCTCTGAAACTTTCATTCGTGCAAATCACTAAGAAGCACCATAGTACTTTTAGTAAAATTAACGTGGATTCTTTTCGAGTTAATATGACTAACAAGGAACTTAAAGGAAAAGTACAAACAGGAAAATCATTAATTTAAGATAACTTGTAGTAGAAAAATCTGGATACTTGTATATATTAAAACACGTTTCCATACGTATATAGGAAGGTTCAGAGATTTATAACAAAATTCTCTATATTAATTCGAATCTTATTGTATATAGATTTCTACTTACCTCACCATTCCTGAAAAACGAAGATACACCTGTACCCTCTTCCGTCGAAGTACCTATTTATACCATCACCTTGTCACTTCACTTACAATTATCTATTATATAGCATATTTTATCGCACATTACCGATAGTTGTACTACTAAAATTTACAAAACACCAATAACGTGCTAACAGAAATAAAAACTTTTCCACGTAACACATCACATAAAAGTTACTTTTACGGTAAAAGTTGTTTGCCTGTGTTTACATGTGCAACTTTAATTCATCTTAAAAATGATTCATCTATAGTCACGGAATTATCAAAAACCAAACACGATAGATCTTACGACCCTTCTACTTACACATTTGGCAACTTATTGAGAGATGCCTGTTATGATAAGAGATGATTTTACACTTCCTGCATGCTCACTTTTACGAAAATTTTGAAATGCTTCGTCCATGATGCTTCACGCTCTCGCAACAATTATCATACGTTAATATTATGTGATACCTCTCTGTATATAGTATTTACGCAATCGAGAGAGAAACTGACACTTCGTTACCCTTCTTCGAGAATCAATCTTTTCTTTATCATATTCCTACCACGGATGCTCCGTATTTTTCTCATATTTCGATGAAATTCCCTTTGTTGCCACGTTCACGGAATCATGCAAATATCTTACGATGCTACTAATCAAAACATCCTAAGTTATGATTTACGATTATCAGATTTTTTACGTCAGAGAAAATGCCTGTGTGACATAATACATACATTAGATTGCATTTACGTAGCTAGTTTTCAGAAAGTTGGGGACGTACGAATTATTAAAAACCTAAACGAGCGTTTCGTTTGCGATTCCTTCTATTCCATATAAAGTGGAATATTTAATCATTCCCGTGATACATCAGAAACAAAATTTACAGAAACTTTGCGAAATTTGATTTGTTATTACCATTAAAAAAAGAGATGCGGAAAAAGCAATTAATTAATGTTCGTTTATCATCTCTATATATCCAAATCGTACAGGTGTAGGGTGCGTAAAAAATTGGTGCCGTTTCAAAGTTACATTTTGTGTATTCTAACACTATAATTCGTGACGTACAGAACAGCATAAATTTGAGCTGCCTCTTTCTTACACAATAATAAATTCCCACTTTATTTTTCGTACACGAAAAATGATATTTATGCAAATACTCATAATTGTATTAAGTCAACGCTGGGAGAATAAAGCTGTCGAGGAACGACGTGACCCTCGTGTAAACGCCAGGATATCCAGGTAAAGCGCACTTATAACCAGTAGACACAACACCTATTTCGTAGTAGGTTAATTGCTGTGGTATTATCAGTGGTCCGCCGCTGTCACCCTGAAACAAACGTTAAATTTTTAATCAGAATTACTGAAGTATTTCAATCGAATTCTATTGAAATTATATTTATATACTGCGATAATCTGTTATTGATTTATGTATTGAAATATTCTAATTTATGCTGTATATGTTATATGTATTTTGAGCAAAACTATGATTAGAAAGAAATTACATTAAATACCATAATGATGTGTGAGAAATGGGCAAAAGCATCTAATACTTTTAACGTTTAACAACTCGATTTGACGTTGATACGAATCGAAGTGCCTTCGCACACCGTATAATTTATATTACATCTGTAATTTAATTACTTGACAAGAATCCTTTCCACCCTTAGCGTATCCAGCGCATATATGGTGATCGACTATCGAAGAATAAGCAAGCTTGCATTTGGCGTTGCTAACCACTGGCACTTGCACTTCCATCAAGTCATCACTCGGTGGTCCTCCTACAAAGAAAATGGGAAACACATTTAAGACTGGAACTGTTTAATTTTATTAGAAAATTGGTATCACTTACCATATTTTAAATGTCCCCATCCAGCAACGAAAGGGTTATAGCCATCGAAATTGTTATTTCGAAGGGGCTGCTCTATGGGGAGACAAATTGGATGTATGTTCTCTGAAAAATAGGGAAAGAAATGATTGCGAAGGAAACGGATGAGGAAAAGTACGAGAAAGAATTCTACGTGTTTTATGATAAGTAATTGAAAGAAATGATAGTTTAGTAATACTCAACAGCATGAATATTGGAAACTCAACAATTATTTGACGACTTACCCGAAAAGGATATATCCCTCTCCAATTTAAGAATAGCGATATCATGATGGTATTGTCCGGAAACATAATCAGGATGAATTGTTTTAGATTCGAATCCTAATTGAATAGGATGCGCTCCGTCGTCATCTCGTTTTAGATTTAAGTCCCCGATACGAACTACGTACAATGCATTGTCTTCTGCACAATGTGCTGCGGTCAAAACATGCCTAGCCGATATCAGGGAACCTCCGCATTCCCACTGCGGATCCATCTGCGGGTGTGTGTAATTATGAAAACCTAATGCAACCATCCATGGCCAAGCACCTAAAACGCAATTGTCATAGTTGTGAATATACATAATTGTCACTCGCGTAATAAGTTAAAAACTATTATTATCCATTCGATATTCGGCCATGCAGAAGACGATTAGTACATACGTACAAATATTCTCAAATAGAGACTTGATTAAGAGAGAATTGAATTTTGACTTTATTGGAATAAAAATTATTAGATAATTCTATATAGTTTCAGCTTGAACTAAACTGAACTATAAAGTTCGCATATGTAATTTCTTCTGGAAAACTTTTTGACCGCTATTCATATTATTATCCTTATGTCAATTTTTAATTTCAAGTAGAAAGATACTCTTCCTAACTTACAGTAAAAGAAAGAAATAATTCAAGTTAATAACTAAGCTACTAACTGCTAGTGTTATTATTTGATTTAATTGAAATGTACATTGATGTGCTGTTTAGTGCCTTGAAAGTTCATCCTTTATATCAAATCGCTTATTATTAATCGGAAAGAGAGAGATAAAACGTACCAAGTTTAGCTGCTTTACCACCAACTATCCTGGTATGCGTGACGTTGCTGAAACCACAGTGTGGTGGACGCAAGGGCCCATACGAGGTTGCTATAAAACATTTACAGAGGAAAAAATTATTGTATTTAGGAAATTGACAGTAGCGTGACGAATAAATTCGTTTTCTCTGATGAACTTAGTAATTAAAATTTTAATAATAATGCATATATATATTCTATGTGATATAAACCGTTACTCCTGATATTTCGTTCACATCGTATACCGGTCGAATAGAAAACCTTCAACCTCATCTTTAATAAACAGTTTCTTTATCTTGCGATATATAAATTCTTAGGAATTAGGAAAATTTTCATCGAGGGTATGTAACACGATTAGGTAAAAGTGATTCAAACGTAGTAGTGACATTAAACTAGAAATCTATAAAGGTGTCATTGGAAATTCTGAGAATTTCTTTGCATCTTCATCTTTGGTATTACGCCAATAATTTTCTTTGGCGTGATACAATATTCGTTAGATTTATTTCGTACGTAAAGCGAGTCGTTGGAATATTTCCGAAGCTAACGAAGCATTTTTCAGAAGCTAAACCGAAGAAATTGACGTGAATAGTTAAGTGGAATATTTCCATACTAACTTCGTGACCATCTCTAAAATAAAATATCACACGAGTTCGTTTCAATTTTATGTTATCACGAGGGACCTTCCTTCTTTCATTGATTATTAACAAACGCGTAAAATTTCGAAATTGCACGAAGGATACGTAACGAGACCATACTGGAATCTGAAGTGCATGGAAAAAGACAACTTAAAGTGCAAACCTTTAGGCGGAGCCGCGTAAACTAATGGATGCAGGAGGACAATTGACGCCAAACATGCAAACAGCATCTTGGAGCTCGTCATTGTTCTGAAATAGAAAAATGACGAATTGAAAAGACGCAGGACTGATAGCGGTCAATGAATCTAATAAAAGAAACTTGGATCACAATACGATCCAATGTTCTGAAATAAAGAGCGAAAAAACGTGGCGAATTAGAACAACGCTGAGAATTATAACAATAAAAGGGATTTAGTTAGACTTAGTAGAAAAGAAGCACGATCGCTCATAAGATGTTTCAGAGATTTATAACAAAATCCTTTGTATAAATTCGAATCTTATTGCATATCGGTTCCTACTTACCTCACCATTCTTGAAAAACAAAGATGCACTTCGACCGACTTCCAGCTAAGTACCTATTTATACCATCACCGTGTCACTTCACATGCAATTATCACTTACAATTATCTATTATATTGCATATTTTATCGCACATTATCAATAGTTGTACTAATAAAATTCACAAAATAGAAATAACGTGGTAACAGAAATAAAAACTTTTGCGCGTAACACATCGCATAAAAGTTATTTCTACGATAAAAGCTGCACGTGTGACACGTGCAACTTTAATTGATCTTAAAAGCGATTGATTTGTTGGCACGGAATTATCACAAACCAATCAACAACGAATAGTACGTGGTACCTGTCTGTATTTTCCCACGAGTATTTCGATAGAATTTCCTTCGTTGCCACAACGAAGTTCCCATCGCGGAATCGTGCAAATATCTTACGATGCTACTAATCAAAACATCCTAAGATATGAGTTACGATTATCAGATTTTTTACGTCAGAGAAAATGCCTGTGTGACATAATACATATATTAGATTGCATTTGCGTAGTTAGTTTCAGAAAGCTGGGGACGTACGAATTATTAAAAAACTAAACGAGTGTTTCGTTTGCGATTCTTTCTATTTCATATAAAGTGGAATATTTAATCATTCCCTTGATACATCAGAAACGAAATTTACAGAAACTTTGCGAAATTTGATTTGTTATTACCATTAAAAAAAGAGATGCGGAAAAAGCAATTAATTAATGTTCGTTTATCATCTCTATATATCCAAATCGTACAGGTGTAGGGTGCGTAAAAAATTGGTGACGGTGCAGAGTTAAATCTTGTGCATCCTAACGCTATAATTCGTGGTGTACAGGACAATGTAAATTTGAGCTGCCTCTTATCTCTATGGTAGTAAATTCCAACTTTATTTTTCGTACACGAAGAATGATATTTATGAAACACTGATAATCGTATTATTGCAACGCTGGGAGAATGAAGCTGTCGAGGAACGACGTGACCCTTGTGTAAACGCCAGGATATCCAGGTAAAGCGCAGTCATGGCCATAAGACACAATACCTATTTCATAGTAGGTTAATTCCTGTGGTATCATCAGTGGTCCTCCGCTGTCACCCTGAAATGATCGTTCAATTTTTAATTTCAATGTTTAAAGTTTCTAATCGAAGTTGAAATATTTCAATCGAATTATATTGAAATTATACTTATATACAGCAATAATCTATCATTAATTTATGTTTTGAAATATTTTAGTTTATGACGTACGTATTATATGTATTTTGAGTAAAACTAAGATAACAAGGAAATGAGATTAAATACCGTAATGTTTCGCGAGAAACGGGCAAAACTATTAGGGTTGTGTTTATCTAATATTTTTAACGTCTAAGAAGTCGATTTGACGTTGATTCAGACACCGTATAATTTATATTACATCTGCAATTTAATTACTTGACAAGAATCCTTTCCACCCTCAGCGTATCCAGCGCATATTTGGTGATCGACGACCGTAGAATAAGCAAGCTTGCATTCGGCGTTGCTAACCACTGGCACTTGCACTTCCATCAATTCATCACTTAGTGGTCCTCCTACGAAGAAAATGGGAAACACATTTAAGACTGGAACTGTTTAATTTTATTATAAAGTTAGTATCGCTTACCAGATCTTAAATGTCCCCATCCAGCAACGAAAGGGGTATAGCCCTCGAAACTGTTATTTCGAAGGGAATCCTCTATGGGGAGACAAATTGGACGTATGTACTCTGAAAAATAGGGTAAGAAATGATTGCGAAGGAAACGGATGAGGAAAAGTATGAGAAAGAATTCTACGTGTTTTATGATAAGAAATTCAAAGAAACGATAGTTTAGTAATACTCAACAGCATAAATGTTGGAAACTCAACAATATTTGTCGACTTACCCGAAAATGATACATCCCTCTCCAATTTAAGAATAGCGATATCATGATGGTATTGCCCGAAAACATAATCAGGATGAATTGTTTTAGATTCGAATCCTAATTGAATAGGATGCGCTCCGTCGTCATCTCGTTTTAGATTTAAGTCCGCGATACGAACCACGTACAAACTACGGCGTATTGCACAATGTGCTGCGGTCAAAACATGCCTAGCCGATATCAGGGAACCTCCGCAAAGCCATAATGGTCCCGCAGCTGGGTTTCGGTAATTACGAAAACCTAATGCAACCATCCATGGCCAAGCACCTAAAACGCAATAGTCATAGTTATGAACATACATAATTTTCTCTTGCGTAATGAGTTAGAAACTATTATTATCCATTCGATATTCGACTTGATTAAGGGAGAATTGAATTTTGACTTCACTGGAATAAAAATTATTAGATAGTTCTATACAATTTCTACTTGAATTATACGGAACTATAATGTTCAGATATGTAATTTCTTCTGAAAAACTTTTTGACCGCTATTCATATTATTATCTTTATGTCGATTTTTAATTTCAAGTAGAAAGATACTCTTCCTAACTTAAAGTAAAAGAAAGAAATAATTCATGTTAATAACTAAAGTACTAATTGATAGTATTATTATTTAATTTAATTGAAACGTACTTTGATGTGCTGTTTAGTGCCTTTAAAATTCATGCTGCGTAGTAAATTGTTTATTATTAATATGAAAGAAAGAGATAAAGCGTACCAAGTTCAGCTGGATTACCACCAACTATCCTGGTATGCGTGACGTTGCTGAAACCACAGTGTGGTGGACGCAAGGGCTCATACGAGGTTGCTATAAAACATTTACAGAGGAAGAAATTATTATATTTAGGAAATTAATAGTAGCGTGAGGAATTAATTCGTCTTCTCTGGTTAACGAATTGATTAAAATTTTTAATAATAATTTATATATATTTTTTATGTAATATTAACCGTTACTCCTGATATTTCGTCCGATTACATGCTTCTCTCATCATTAACAATATAGCTACACTGCAGATACTTCATTCGTCTTCATAACGTAGATATTTATTCTTGTACTAGATCGTATAGTTATTAGCCTGACGACAATACGGAAATAGAAAATATAATGGCAGGAATTATGAATGAAAACCATACTCAAAAAAATGGAAAACCTCATCCTTTTGCGATCCTTTTTTTCCTTTATTTTGCGATAAATAGATTCTTAGGAATTTAGAAAAATTTGTAGTGAATCATTTTAAGGAATTAGGAAAATTTTCAGCGCGAGTTTGTAACTCAGTTAAGTAAAAGCGATTCAAATGTAGTAGTGACATTAAACTAGAAATCTATATCTATAAAGATGTCATTAGAAATTCTTAGAATTTCTTTGCATCTTTATCTTAGGTATTACGCCAATAGTTTTCTTTGACGTGATACAATATTCGTCAGATTTATTTCGTACTTAAAGCGAGTAGTTGGAATATTCACGAAGTTAGCGAAGCTCCTTGCAGAAACTAAATCAGGGAAGTAGACGTGGATAGTTAAGCTAAATGTCGCCACGAACTTCGTGACCATTTGGAAAATAAAAATCAAACGAGTCCGTTTCAATTTTATGTGGTCACGCGGAACTTCCCTCCTTTCATTGATAATTAACAAACGCGTAAAATTTCGAAATAGCACGAAGGTTCCGAGACGAGGTCGTACTAGAATCTGAAGTGCATGGAAAAAGACAACTTAAAGTACGAACCTTGAGCAGACGTTATGTGAACTAATGAATGCAGGAAAGCGATTAACGCCAAACATGCAAACAGTATTTTGGAGTTCGTCATTGTTCTGAAATAAAAAATTGACGAATTGAAAAGACGCAGGACTGATTGCGGTCAATGAATCTAATAAGAGAAACTTGGATTTCACTATGATGTAATGTTCTGAAAGAAAGAACGAAAAGCTGTGGTGAATTATAACAACGCGGAAAATGATAAAAGAGACTTAGTTCGTATTAAAAATTGAATTTACATCAGATAATATATCGTAGGATAATATCATAGGATGCTTCAGAGATTTATAACAAAATCCTTTGTATAAATTCGTATCTTATTGTATATCGGTTCCTACTTACCTCACTATTCTTGAAAAACAAAGATGCACTTCTACCAACTTCCATCTAAGTAGCTATTTATACCATCATCATGTCGCTTCCCATACAATTATCACTTACAATTATCTATTATATAGCATATTTTATCGCACATTATCAATAGTTTTACTACTAAAATTCACAAAATAGAAATAACGTGGTAACAGAAATAAAAACTTTTGCGCGTAACACATCGCATAAAAGTTATTTCTACGATAAAAGCTGCACGTGTGGCACGTGCAACTTTAATTGATCTTAAAAGCGATTGATTTGTTGGCACGGAATTATCAAAAACCAATCAACAACGAATAGTACGTGGTACCTCTCTGTATTTTCTCACGAGTATTTCGATAGAATTTCCTTCGTTGAGAAGTGCCTCAGAAGAAGTGCCTCCATCAGAGAAAGTGCCTGTGTCGCATAATACATATATTAGATTGCATTTGCGTAGCTAGTTTTCAGAAAGCTGGGGAAATGCAAATTATTAAAAACGTAAACGAGTGTTTCGTTGCCATTGTAACCCTTATATTCCACATAAACGTAATAAATCTTTAATACGCACTGTAATATATCATCAATATAAGTTTTAATCATGCTGCTCGAATTTACAATTTTCTTAGTTTTCTATTGTTCTGCTCCTTCTTTTTAATTTCCCTATCTTTCTGTATTTTCGGAAAAATTACTTCGAAGAGTAAGAATTACTTCCCTAACTTCATTTTTTATTAGTTAGAAGTTGATTATTTTAGGTAAGGTTTATTATTTATAACAGGCTTTATTATTTATTTATTATTTAGGAGTTTATTATTTTAGAATTAGTTCCTTTTTAAGGGTTCTTATCCTTCGAGTTTCTATTCCAGATATCTGGGTCCTTCTCAGCATGTTTTATTACATTAAGATTATTTATTAGATTAAGAAGATTAAAAAGTTTTACAATAAGCAAAGGGGATTATTGCGTGGAATTTAGATTTACGCTTTACACGTATTAAACACGCGGTAATTTCAATGTCTATAGCCTCGAACGTGTTCTGCTTAGTTAGTGTCATTGTCTGTGACATTGAAATCACCGAAAATTCATTGCAAGTGTGCTGTCATGCAATTTGGATGTAATTACATATAAAATTCATTGTAAAAATAATTGATTTAACGACAATGGAATTTCCAATATTTCCTGTTTCGTCACGTAAAATATAGGATATCATTTTCATAAAATTTCTTTTATGATTATTTTCCTGCTAACATTCTTTCAATTCACTTCAAATTGCGATCTTTGCACCATAACGTGACTTATTACTCGTTCGAGTGAAGAAATAATTATTCGTAATGATTCCAGTCATAGAGTAAATTAAAACGATACCTATAATGCAACATGCGTACGACCTCAATCTCGATTTGTACTCATACAAAAAACTTTATTTATCGATGACTAGATATACAGTAATTAAATTTTATGGAGTTTCTTGAAAAATAAACATTAAGACGTTAATATTTTTAATGTCCGAAAGTTATTGTTTAAAGCTAAATAGAACGTAACAAGTGGTATAGCAATATTGAATGATAATGATGAAGCTACACGAAAGATCTTGTTTTGATGTTTTCTATTTTGTTCTAATTCTTCGTAATAATAGTTTTCATTGACTACTACACCCCATAGAATAACAAGGGATCATTTTTTTTATATAATATTTTTCAAATTTATCTCCATAAAAATATCATTCCATGTTAATGGTATACATGGTGTCAGACGGGATAGTAGTTAGCAGTGATGACATATGTAACTTTATAAAGCTATCTCGGCGTGTTACAAATTAAAAGAATGGGTACTTACTACTATCTTTCAGATGAAAGAAAAGAGACAATGATGTTACGATAATATCATTTATTTACAACTGATTTATTTACATACGAATTTTGATACAAGTGCTGCATTATTATAATAAGTAGGTTTGGTCTGTAAGTTGAATTTTGTAAAATATCCAGCTTATAGGATAAATTATGTTAGAATCTAATTTCTGGAATAATACTGTGCATACTGATTATGCTGTTATAATTTGGTTTAAAACAATAAATAATTCACTCATGCATAGTATTCTTCTAGCTTTACGTGTAATTTCGGTATTGTTATAGGTAGAAAGACAATTAATGTCGTTCGAGGCAATTTTCAAATCACTCATATTACGTTTAATACACACAGTTATTATATAAGACATAGTATCGTAAAATTTAGAAGAATAAAAAGTTGGTACAGGAAAGTCATTTTACATTTTATGCAAAATCCAACAAATCTGTGTGTACACCTAAAATACGCACTAATGGTGATTGATTGTTCAAAGTTTATATACATTGCTTAAAGTCGCTTAAAGTTATCAATTCTGCTTCTTTTTTTATCACAGGAGTATTTTCTCATTTATATGTGTTCAAAAATACATACAACCGCGCAATAAATGAAGTATATGTCACCTACAATGAAAAAAAGTTTTCCTATACTTAATATTTCCTTTATATGCATATGAAAGTCTATTCTTCGCGTAGCATGAAATTATGAATAAATCTGGAAAATTGTTTAATCTGAAAAGAGAAATAAATTATTAACGTCATTCATTGATACGAGATTCAGAATTTTTGTTTTGTCTTGTAGAAAAAGAAGGCAGCCCTCTCTCTTTTAATGTGAAATAGAAAGCGAAAATTTGAAAACAAATTTTTTGGAAATTTACTTGCAAGTATCATTTTCAATATCGTGATTTTCATCCCAATGGTACTGTGCTTCCAAATCTTCCAGTATTCTTCTAGAAACAAAAAGTCGAACCTGGTTATTATTGACATTGGCATTACAAGGAAGAGAAGTATTAGGAAGCAACTCCTTTTTATTATGAATTTCTTTGTAAACATATAAATGAGAAATTTAGCTTTCGTTTTTTCCTGAAGAATTTAATTCTTGTTGTGCTTTGATTAATAATTATTACACTACAACTTTAACGTACTATTCATATTTAATATTTTCCTAATACCAACTAGTTCAAAATTATATATATATTTGCATCAATTTAAAGATATGTATGATACGATTAAAATTAATTCTAAAATAATAATTGTTTAAAAAGATTAAAATTCTAATTAAACATTTTGCTATATTTCAAAGTCTTAAATAATATAACTTTATTTATAAAAAATGAAATTATGTTTATGTATTCTTCGTCACGATGCTATTTCTTATTACTACATCATCATTTTTTTAATTCATTTTGTTATCTCTATGCAATATGAAAATTCATGTACTGCTTGATATTTTTTACATATTATCCATCCACCGGATAATATCTCCTGAAAAATCAAAATACCAATGTTATATTATTCAAATGCTTCTTAAATTTCAATTTCCGACAAATTCGAAATCCATTAAATTTTTTATAGTTATTATTTATCAACAAATTCCAAGTTAATAACTTAACTTTCTTTTTAAATCACGAATAACATATATTTTGACTTACCTGTAACTTTTTGCTCCTAATCGCCGTTTCCTCATATAGAACATTATTATTGCTCCTATAATTACTACAAGCGTCATAGATATTGTAGTGGCTACAACTGAATTAATAGAAGATGGTAAATAACTGTGTATAACAATGACACATAACTTTTACTTACATATCAGTCGATACGCGATTACTGTGATATCCTGTTGATGTTTCTTAAGGCACTTGGTTAGGTGTGATATAGTACCATTCCCTATAGGACATTGTAGATCGAGTATTTTACAAAATAGCGGGAATAAATCTAAATTATTAAAAGGCTCGAGTTTGCACTTAGGCATAAATGCAGGACCATTTGCAAAGAAGAAAGGATGCATTTCTATAGCCTCATTATCGTAGCCATGAAGACCAAATTCTGAATCACTGGTTACTAAACATAAATATCCCATAAAATTTAATATATACCTTTAATTTTTAATATATACTTGAATTAGTGGTTCTGTGTTATGAATCGTATTCTACCTGTAATATTAAACTTTTTCTTATAGTATTCTATGTTATCAAGGAGATTTTGAAATGCATATCCAATTTCAGCAATGACAAAAATAGGACCAACGCGCGTATTATTTCCATAGTGATATTTCTTAGGAATTTCTTCCCTTTTGAAAACTCTAAACGTCTTCGATTTCAACGCTGCTTGCTTTAATGTTTGATAAATTATTTCTTCTTTGCCTAAAAAATTTACTTGTTTACTTATTAATCTCTTATTAATAATTTAAACAAACTTAATAGTTAATATGATGAATCAACATACCAGGATTAGGGAAAATGTGTAATCCTGGTGAGGTACCCACAAATTTGTAATCAGAGCTGTTAATATACTTTGTTAGATCTATTATCCTGTCTAACTTAACAGTTGCCATTCCATGATCACTCAAATGAACAACATTAAGATCATATAAACCATGGTATTCTATTTTATTGTGAAGATACCTAGTTATATTATCTAACTTCCTAAGAATATCATCAAATTGAGGTCCTTTTATTCCAATCACATGGCCATGATAATCTGGCTCTTCAATGTATAATATTCCAAAATTTATTGGATGTATAGGATGTACAAACCATGATATCAAGGTATCAATTCTTTCCTCCCAAGATACAGTCTCATTAAAATTCTGATAGAATTAAAAATTAATTATTCATATTCTAATAATTATATATTTTCAATACAGTACAGTCAAAGATATATACCTGAGCAAATGTAGGGGAGATTCCTTGATATTCATAAATGCCACCAGGCCACATCATTGTGCCACTTCTTCTTTGTGCACCAGCCTTTTGGTTAACAGTCTAAACAAACATACAAAGTAGTTCTACAAAACATGTATAAAATACAATAAATATGATGATATATGATATGATGATGATATGATGATCAAAATGACATATGTGTTTATGTGTCACACTTTACATACCCAAATAGGAAGAATTCTATTATCATAATGATATAAATTATATGAATATTTTGTCGTATTTCCTGAAACAGGATCATAAAATTCATTATCCACAACTCCATGTGTTTCTGCATATAATCCTGTGGCCATTGTATGATGATTTGGAAATGTTTTTGTGACAAAAATATTCATCATGTAATCCGCATATGTGCCTTCATGTTTCAGTTTATTCATAAATGGTGTTCTGTCAAAATAGTCATACCTATGAAACAAAAGAATTATTCAATTAAAACGATCGTTTACATACAAGTAAAAAAAAAGAGTAATAATATCTAAAATACCTGAATGCATCATATGATATTACTAACAACTTTGGATGTTGTGATATCAATAATCCATGCTTCACGCTAAGTAACATAACAAGTAACGAAGTAAATATGGTTACTGAATTCATAATGAACGTGTACAAATTGTTCTTTAACAAGAAGAATCGTTATCGTGTTTAGTTAGTGGTTATTGTTCTATCTCCTTCATGCTTTTAAAAGCATTTCAGTGACGAATCTTCCTCGACCTGGATTGAAAGTTAAAAATATCCAGTTATTGATAACTGTCACAGTAAGTATATATACTTTTTAAAAAAAAAAATATTGTTTCTGAATTAATCTATCCGATCGTACACATAGACATAATTTCGCGATTTGATAGTTTCTAAAAAATTCCATCAAACGATACCAATTGAAAATGGCCAGATGGTTGTTTTACATGATAAAAAAAAATTAAAAACATTAACCAATTCCTATTCACGAACACCGTTTGCCAAATACTAAACGCTCCCTCATTTCTCATGAACTATAAAACTATGTATAAAGTAATGACACAACCCTTTCTATTCTATTCTAATCATATCACTATCTTTTTGTGCCGACGAATTCGCTAAACGAACATATACTTTAAGCACGAATACTTAATAAAGCAAACTCGACGAAATCTTGAACATTCTTTTACTATCTACACGTAGATAAAATGATAGCTGATTTTTTGGTTCTTACATAGTTAGGAAATAATTGAGTCAATTTCTGTACGAGATCCTTCTTCGTTCTTGGAATGTTGGCGAACTTGTTTTTTGGACGCAAGCGTGTTGGATAAAACTCCAGCGGACAAGAGTGCATTCAAGTATGCTATGCGACTGACAGATGCTCGAATCTACGGTCTGCTACGATGCATTGTATTCGAAGGAGATGAACCGCGTTTGATATTATCCTTATCTTCGTATGAAACATCATTTTTTATTCCCATTATCCTTCACGTATCACGTGAAAATTAAATATCAGTATTTGAACGCCTACATCAGTTAGATGACGGCGATACGCCGTGTGTTAACAGGTCATGGGGGCCTGTTTCGGCCGCTGCATTTCCAAAGTCACAGACTCCTTATCGTACAGGTTAGAAGTGTACCTTTTATCTCAAAATAAAAATGCATCTCTTCAGGTAGCTTCATGTGACGTTCATTTCCAAACTATGGATGTTTATTCAACTTCATATATCTATGAATATAGCTAAAGAAATTAAACCTAAATAGAGATTTGTTTTACCTATTAAATAAGCACTTTATTTTGGATATTTAATGTATTTTTTGTATATTATATACATTCTATATATTTTTGCAGCTATCAGTTTCTCATAGATGTATAAATATCAACAGTCTATTAATTTTTTTAAATATACCTGTTTGCATCATCATATTATGTATATTTCTTTTTCTTGATGTAGTATATGTTTGAATTTAAGGTTTTATCAAAGACACACCAGTATGTCCTACCAAGGAGACGAACAAGTTGAGGTACATATAATTTTGCAGTTGATGGAAGATTTTAATGATCCTACTAATGATAAAATAATTAAATCATTCATTATATTGCCATTATTTAAAATCACTTTTTTTTTTGTAGTTTATAGATGACAAAGGAGATGCAGACCAACCTAGAGGATCAAAAACGTAAGGAATTGTATTGAGCTTAGGGGCAATGTTTCATTTTTGTTGTATTAATTACATGCTTCATTGTTATGCTTCCTGGATAGCCTGTTATCGTTTCTCTCCTTAAACCGGTTCAAGGTAAATGGATTAGTCTATTAGAATTTTTGTTATATTTTATTGAGCATAGCAAGTCTATTTATTAATGTGATTATTGATTCTAATTACACTGTTCAATGACTCCATTTAACTATTACATTCTTATTATCAAGAAAATATTTCCAATGTTTATAATATATTTGTAGAAAAAACATGGGGTTCCTGTAACATTGGAATTATTGGAAGATGGAGCATGGTCAAAGGGTACTAATAAATATGCTAGATTAAACTCTAGGAACGATGCTTCTACAAGGTATAACGCCTATCTGAATCATTAAAACAGTACATTACAAAACAGTAACTAACTGCAATAAAATATTTTATTAGTTCTGGTCTGGATACTCCACTTCAAATTCTTGATGCAAGAACATTAATGAAACAACAAGCATGCGTTTCTTCCACTCCTGGCTCATCATTAGATTTGGAATGGGAACATGAAGGTAAAGGAATGTTTTTAATTATGAACATCCAAAGTTATACACATTATACATTTAGAAGATATAAAAAGAAAAAAAATCATTATATGTTTAGGAATGCCTCTGCCAGTTGTAGACAATGAAAAAGTTGAAAGTACTGATGGTTCTATAACTCAAACATCGGTAAATAATAGCCAACCCTCTAGCTTGACAGCATCTCCTTGGTCTAGGGTGTCGACACCAAATAGTTTAGAATGGGATCCGGTAGAAGCCGATATGGTATGTGTTGATTTAGAGACTGAACAGCTTTTGACTGAAATAGAAAGATTAACAGATAGAGCGTTAAAGGAAACAGGAGAATGGACTAATGCTAGTTGATAAATAATGCATTTACAATTAAACAGGATTGTTTGTATTTTTGTATTACAAAAAAAGAGTACACAACGGAATTAACGTATATAAAGTACTTTTAGGAAGAAAAAAAAAAAGATTTTATTGTTTCAATATTTGTATTGTTGAAACAATATGAAGATATATTTATATTGTTTC
Organism: Bombus confusus; assembly: GCA_014737475.1. Classification (NCBI taxonomy): domain Eukaryota; kingdom Metazoa; phylum Arthropoda; class Insecta; order Hymenoptera; family Apidae; genus Bombus; species Bombus confusus. Next base: position 5,659,201 of record JACXIV010000015.1, read on the forward strand.
AAAGTATATATACATACATGTATAAGTTAATATAATTCACATAGATTTTCGAGAAAGGTATATTATCTGCTAATACTTTTCAACAGTTTATTTCTAAAAAAATTACCAATGATACAACTAAAAACGAGAATTTTTTATATTATGCATATATATATATATATATTTTACACTCGTAAAAAACTCTTTCATTGAGACACCTTGAGTTTAAAAAATAAAGATAGAAATATTATATATTGCATTGTGTAATTTTGCGACGTATTTGAATACTTTTATTCTGATTTCACTCGACTTCCATAAGACAATAACTTTTTTCTTATTGATAATTTTTGCATCATATCTTTTAAAAAGACCTCATTTTTTAATATTATTTTAATACTTTATTTAATACTTATATTACTTATTTATTTCTAAGCCAAAGATCTTTTTCTTTCATTAGATTAGTTTGCTGTAAACGATATTGATCTCGTTTTTTTCTTTACACATACCGTTATACAGTGTCATAATATACTACTTTAACCTTTTGAAGCATAAAAAAATAACACGAAAAGAAAAATTGTTTCGTTTTTTAATTTTGTATAAAAGATGAATTTTCGATCCAAATACAATAGCAAAAAAGGACCTATATAAATGGCCAATTATGCTTCAAATGGTTAAACAGTACATATCATAGTAACGATATAAATTTTCTTACGTTTGGAAAGTTTACTGTTCATTATTTAACTTAGATAGGGGAAAAAATTTTAAGACGGAAATTAAAAATAAAATGTATCAGGTGCTATCAATGCAATATATATTTTGCGAGTGAAATTATGATCAATTATTTCCGGAGGAAATTTCTTTTGTAGCTTGTTGTTGATATAATTAGCCATATTTTATACAAGAAGGGCTATTAAATAGTCTAAATAAGTCTAGTCACAATGAAATTCTGTGAATCTCCGTAAAATTCGAAATGAGAGAAAGAAAGGGCGGGAGAGGATGAGATGGTACTGATGTAATATTAGTGTTGATACACATATTGGGTGTACAAAAACATGTTTCTACTGAAGTTAAATTATTATGAGATGATTAGGTTACAAGTATAGATAGAGTGTCGATTATCGATGGATAAATGGTTTTCTAACCAAGGTAGGCTGCCTTACAATAAACAGAAAACGTATAAAAATTCACTAATATGCTCGTAAATTTTCATTGACGTCTGCGGCTTTGTAGCTTTTACAATTGCGTAATTTGTAAGATCATAAGTTTGCTGATAATTTGCATCATGAGCGAATCAAAATGTATGCAGCAATCGTACAGATAATAATAATATTAACGTTAATGAAAATGTTAAATGATAAAGATGCAGTATGTTAATGATTCAGTGCCATGGCTATTTATGCACTCCAGAGGTTTTATCTCTCGTCATAATTTATCTTAAATTCCAAAAATTGAAATTAAGTTTTGACGATACATATTATATATGTATATATAAATAAAAAGAAGTAAAGTTCATAAAGGTTTATATTAAATTGCATGATAAACGCACAGAAGTATTAGTTGAGCATAATATATGTGGCTTAACAATAATACCTAGGTTAATCCTAACACACAAAATGTGTCCAATATGCTAATATACAAACTGATGCGTACTGGAGAAAAGTGAAAAGGTGCTTTGAATGATAAAAGAGAAAGATTATAAAACGCTTGCGATCTGTTTCTATATCAATAACAAAATGATGAATACATTATTTATATGAGAGTTAAGTAAAGTTGATACTTCGATGATTCTAATGTAAAGAATATTGGCAATGAATATCAAATTCAAATGCAACTTATCTTTTCTCGTTTTCGCAAATTAGTGCTGTACAAAATATGTGTCAAGAAGTTTATTATTTTTTAATATTTGTCAAACGTTTATTTAGCGAATATATATACGAAAGCTTTCCAAAAATTTTAAGTGCTCCGACATAATAGGGACCAAAAATATTTTCAGTATTAAATCTTTTCATGGCTAATACTTTGTAATGAAACAATTATTTTATGTAAGTTATGATTATATAGCGAATTTGACTTCAATCGATCGATTTTTGTATTTAATCCTAGAATTAATTGATATTTTTCGACTCCAAATATTGAATAGCGTTATATATGTGTTTCACGTATAGAGGACTAATTTATAATTGTATCGGTTTTGAAGTTGTAAACAAAATTTATCACTGTTGGCTTTAAGAATATATTTATCTGCGCCTAGCATTAGAGATCGAAATAATGTCTATATTTCGTGCACAGCCGTTCACATTTTGTGGATTTGCGATATGTAAAAATTAACACTGTACATCGTTTGCTTACGTATTAGATACAATTATTAATATTGGTATAATTAAATAAAATATGTAATAAAACCGTTATAAAACACGGTACCTTGTATTAGTATCTTTATTTGTTTAAATGGAATTTCGTATAGAATCATAGCATAAAATGCAATAAATTGCATAAATTTTACTTATCATCAATGACGAATCGTTTTTAAATCTAATATTGCATATGACCTGGTCAGATACATTCTCATTCGTGTTTTTGTTCGATATATGAATTCTTTCTGAGAGTTATCATGTTATGTTTATTTAGCATATAAAAATCGGCCAACGAGTATAAAGTTGAATGTGAACATGGATTAAAAAGAAAACTATTATATTATGATAGATGTTAAAATGAATAGGTTTATATGCTTTAGTAAATAATTACTTTATTATATTTTTATGTACATGCAAGAAGAAATGACAAACAAGGTGTACTTTCTACCCGAGCACCCTCGTATTTTTAATTTCCCTTTAATTAGCTATTACACATGAATATAATGAAACCATGTTTAGTATAGTCCCATGATACTTTATTTTTGTATATTTATAATGCAAAAAATTCTAAATGCTTACTATTATATATTGAGGATTAAGACAGGTTATAATATGCAATGCTCCTAGTGTTTAAATACATATGGGTATATTATTCATATATCTAGTACTGATATTTAATTATGTATTAGCTAAATATTATGTGAGTAATATACATATATAATTTCTGTAGTATGGAATACATTTTTGGATTGAGAAAGTATTGATGTTATATTTGTACTGCAATTAAATACTTTTTTTATAACTGGTGTATTTGTATTTTATTTTTATGTGCACAGTTTCGTGAAATACAACATAATAGCTTGTTTAACTTATATTAAATTTATATTAGTTATATACATTTCTAACATATGAGTTATCTACATTTATATAACAATAAAGAAGGAAAGAATACATTATTATAGTTTGATTACAGAAATATGAAATTAAAATTTACCTCCATGAAAGATGTTAATTTTATTGTAAAGTAGATTTGACTAAAATATGTTTGGTAAATTTTGTACAGATATGATAAGACTTTGATGAAAGTAATACATACATTTGATTAAACTGGTCTAATATATATAACTAAAGAGTTACATGCAAATTATTAACTAAGTATGCGCGTTAAATGCAACTTGTAACTCTTTTATTAGTAAGAATAGAGTTTGCAAGAATCAAGGTTTGAAAGTATATATTGTATATCAAAAAGACAAAAAGACATCTAAAAGACGATTAAATACAAGTAATACTAACGCAATTTATAATTCTTATCATTTTTATGCTCATCAAAACAATTAGATTCCATAGTGAACCACTTTTTTGTAAGAGTAAGACAAAGAGACAGATGTGTACTAAAGTGAATATATCAGTGCAATCTTTGTCATTATTTCCATGAAGTTCTGACTATTTCTAGCGTGTATAAATTTGATATCCTTTTCTAATTTTAAAAATGTTTCATAAAATGTGTATAAAATTTACTTTGTTTTGTTAACATACTTACAATTACAACGTTTTGTTACATTTAGAATAATTTAAACAAGAAATAGCCGTCGCAAAACAAGTAGAATTATCGCTGATACCAAGGAAGCGATCAGGATGCTCCAGAATAAATCGTTCGAAGATGACATTGTTTCCACCTGTTGATTTACTATGACTTCCGGTTGTTGTCGATCTTGATTCTCATTAGTAATCGGCTCGATGCTGCGTTGTCTCAATTGATTTTCTGAAACGCTATCCGAATTGGCTAAAAAAGATGTGTCTGATGTTGGTGAGTCATCAGCCTAAAAGTACAATTTTTTAAAATATATAACACGTTATCAGAGTTGATATGATAATAAATAAAAAAGTACCTTTAATGCTATTGTATTTAACATAGTTTGTTCTTCTACTGTAATAGGTTTTTTAACTGTGTTCTTTGACAACAAATCAACAACTTTCCCGCAAGTATCGCATTGCCAGTTTAGTGATCTATGGCAGAACATTTTTATAAACATTATTAATGCTTTTAATCTTATTGCTTATTAATAATGTTTATTAAGAGTATAAAAATTGCAAAATTATGTCAACTTTTTGCAAGTACTTTTTTGCAAGTTTTTGCCTTTCCTCTTTACTATAGTCTAAAGATCCGATTGTCCCATTCCCTGGTGTTGGCATAAAAGCAATTAAAGCCAATAAAGCTGTTCTGATGCTCCACGAAGGCTGCCATGTTTCCGGATGATGTCCAGAAATGCTTAGGCAAATCTTTTTATTGGTTTCAAAACGGCCGTTGGGCTAAAATGACATATCAAACATATTTTTATTTCCAATGCATAAGTTAAAAATCAAGAATATTTAGTATTGAAATTGCTTACTGTTAATAATATGATATTTGGAGGTTTCATAGGATATTCCGGTGGCAATAAAATTCTACCATGATAAACACCACCTTCAAAGTCTGTGGATGGTGGTCCTTGCACTGTAAAATGCCACTCAAAAAGATTATCTTCCAAAGGAGATGCAAAATATTCTTCTGTAGCTTCGTGAAGCTCTATGGCCTCTCTCATTAATCTTTTCACAGCTGAAATTTCAGTTGTTAGATGATGCAGAAGACCAATATGATATTGCATATAAAAAATAACTAAATGCATTTAATCAGTTATAATTATTTCAAGAAAATGAAATATATTTTCACGGAATACATATTGTAGAATGAAGTTTGGCGACACGTATAACGAGGAGCTAATTTTTCTAGGTAACAAGCGTTTTGTAAAATCGTAGAAATACGTATGCAGTGTGCATTATTTATTGATATGAATCGTGATCGTAACGATGAACAAACAAAATAAAAATGAATTGTTGCCCTGCCGAGAACTCACCGGGACTTTTTGCGTTGTATTTCCCTTCGAATGACATTTTCTCGAGTGTGCCGACCGAGGTTAATAACTGGAATAAAAATAGTACTTGAGCTGAGTACTATCTGCTTTGTCAAACGGCCTCGATACACCGACGTTGCCAGCTACAATACATTCTTCACATTTTTCCCCACGGTGAATTCGATCATCGGAAAATTATACGTTGTACTTCAGATAACGAAGAAATTAATTTTGACGTGGCCTAATAGGAGCGACGCGTACAGAAATGCACAAAAAATAACGTGAAAGTGGCCGCGCTTATTCCGTGCACGCGCACTTATGTCAATTTCTTTGCTTGAAGTTGTTCGTTTACGAGTACGCGCAAGAGCAGACTCCGCTAGGAATTATCTTCGGAAATTTCGAGACGCTCCGTCAATGTCTAAACGACTCCTTTAATCGTTTCTCAGGATTTCAAGCAGTCACGATTCAATTTACGCATAATAATTTTATCAAGGATGTACCACCTTAATTATATTTTTAAAAATATAAATTTGCATAAAAATCCACAGTCTAATAATCTCGAATGATACAAATATTAAGGAGGGATTACTACACGATTTTTTATCTTTTAAGATAATTATACTATTGCAATTAAATATTATTAGAAATAACATAAAACCATGCAATATTTTTAGAAGTGACAATACCTGAGCGCGGTTAAGTTAATGCGAATGTTATTTTCTATTTAATCTGTAAAATCTATGGTTACGCTCGTACGTGAGATAGATAACATAGAGTATAGTTAAGGTTACATAAAACGTATTGGTATGATTGTACTGAAAAAACGTGTTAGTATTGTAACAAAATTTTGATTGCCATAATCTGGAATTTAATATAAAATTCCTAGGAGATAGGATGGAGGAAAGAAACGCTAATTCGTGGAAATTATAGACTTTATTTTTAGAATATTCTGAATATCATAAAACAACGTAAACATTCACAACAAATGGGAATAGGGTATTATTCATAATAGTAATAATAATAATGTTATTACTTTATCATAATAATTAATTGTTATGAATATGTCATCATGACGTATTTATAATTATGTATAAGTAAGATCTTTTATTTAATTTTTAGCAATTATCCGTCGTACCTTCATCGTTTTCATTTTTCGTTTACTGATAATAATCATAATGATAGACATAGTGGACATATTTAATAATAATGATAATCATCGTAATGGTAATAATAAGAATAATAGTAATAATAATAATAGTCGTAATGTTTTCTATACGTATGTGTCGTGTATATGCATATACAAACAAATATAGTTATGCTTATCTCGTAAGAAGGGATAGAAGTTCACAATGGCGCTAAACAATGTATGCGATGCAGTTTGCTTTTTTGTTGCATTTTTCTTGTTGTGTTGTTGTTACTGTCATCGTTCCCATTGCCAGAATTATTCTCATTTCGATAAAATCACATATGTAGCCGAAGGTCTTAGGAATAAGATTTCTCGTAATAGTAAATAGACAATAGTAAACGTGCGTATGTACAGTTTTATCGTTGAATGCCATTCTTTGAATGTTGCGAAGATAAGTTCGATTATGATTCATGCAGTGTTTTGTGCAAACCAGGCGGATACACCTTTAACAAACCTGTCATATTTCGTAGTATCTTATCTAATCGATTCAACAATGTACTCAACAACGATCGAACGATCGGTACGAATACGATGGTTTCGTTGATTTTCGTAGTAAACATCCGTTATAACCACGGGGATCATACGTAACATACTTCAAGTGACATCATGTTTCGTTACTTCATCGTTTGACCTATCATTACGTTCATTGCGTTCTCTTTTCTTCGTTTTCGAGCATTGTAGATATATATAAGTGTATCCGCTGTAATCATTGCATAAAACTGACGAGAGAAACGAAGACTGAGGCTACGATTTCCCTGGAAAAATTAATTAAAATCGTGACGAAGCTCGTTTTCCTAGCCCAACCAACCTCTCTCTTTCATCGTGATACATTACTTATGATTCTTACCCTTCAATTCGATCGATTTTACCCTTGTTTCATTAGAACTTTTTACTCTTTCAGTATATCTATTCAGTTAACTGTTTCCCATTATCGGGAAGGCAGTTTTATTCGCATACGGAAGAAACGAAAAAATTCACAATACATCCAATGACGATTCGTAATACCTGTTTTCTCTCTGTCGCTCGACCATCATTTTTATGAATCTAGGAATATAGAGATGCAACATACCGTCACTAAGGAGGTCATGTTGAGGTAAATTACGCCTAATTTTTATTGAAATACTATTTGAAGTACGACAGTTAATATTTGCCAAATATTTAGTTAAACATTATTTCAATAACAAATAGTGAAAGTAAAAAATATTGCAGTGTAATTCGTATTAAAATATTTCCATTTTAATTAATTGTATAAATTCTAACGAATTCATAGGTAATCATCTAATCATCTTTTTAATAAGAAATTGGACATCTGGATTAAACTGATCAATAATCTTCATAATTAGCAGTGCAGAGGATGCGTGGAAATGTAACCAATCAAATTTAAGTACAATTGGAAGTCTTCTATCCTCTTCATCTATAAGTTTATGTTCCAGTCTTATATTCCTAGATTTATATAACTGATTTCAACACAACGATTCGAAATATTTCGTCTATATTTTTTTATACCTTTTATATTTTTTATATTTTTTATATTTTTTTGTTTTCCTTGTTAACTCGATATGTACATACGATTACCGATATAAGATTAATGGTGGATCACAAATCGGCGGTTAGTAAGCAGTCAATGACATTTAACGATAATTACAAAATAACGGTGAACCGTTATGGTATATAGATATATACACACACGCGCACACACAAAATTCTATATATGTATATGTATACATTTACTGTCGCGGTAATAATACACAATAATCAGTCGTAACAGGTACATAAAAGTGGTTTGTCGGTGAATTCGACCGATTGTGTTTACGTTAAACAAATTTCGCATCATTGTACGACATTTTGTTTAAAACATGGAAGCTTTCCCTCGATCTAACTTATCATAAGTATGTACATGAATCTGTCTCCCGTGAAAGCAAATTGAAAAATGACAAAACGCGTTTGTCTCGCGTAAAATTTACCACGCAAACTCGTCGTCGATTTCTATGATAGAGAATCGTTGTTCGGTATCGTCGAGAATTTCTAATCTCTGGATGTAGGGGAAAAACCAATTTGACTCGCGATCGATCGAATTCGTCATTGAGTCGCAACGAACGCTGCGGTGAAGCAACCGAACGGTATCCGGTATTACGTAGCAAAAATTTGTCTTTCATAAAACTTTCAGGCATCGTGCCAAATACCACGAAGAACGAGGCCAGATTCTCAATTTTCTTGGTTCGTCCTCTTCTTCTTTTTCTTCTTCTTTCCTTTTAGCAAAATTATATTAAATCGATCGGATTCGTTCAACGATGGGGGAACCTTTCCCTTTTGAGAGAAGATACTTTCAAAATTTTGCGGAGCCGCTTCGTACGGGAAAGTTTCCGTTGGTTAAACATCCGGTTATATATATTATACCGTATATTATATGTATATTTAGTATTTAATTTATGGTCTTGTGTTCTGGCTCATCGTGTATATTCGCTACTTCCGCTCTTTTTTCTTTTCTATTACGTGTGTGTATGTGTGTATGCGCGCGGGCGCTCGCGCGTGTGTGCGCGCGCGTGTGTGTGTGTCTACATATGTATATAAAAGAGATGAGAATGCATGTATCTTAACTCGGTATGTATACATATTATATGCGTATATACATGTATATAACCGTTTATAAGTCATCGCAAAAATTCTGTTCCCCGAGCGTGCGCCATCTTATCGAGTTGTACGCGCCAATGAGGCTATTGTATTGCTTGTCGATTATCGAAAGAGGTTCGATGAGTATCTGAACAACGGTTGCTCTCTTTTTACTTGCGTGGTTTCCTCCCTTGGCAGATAGAATTCGAAGAATTAACGAAGGTGGTTGAAAAAGTTTTCTTTGTCGCGTCCTTTGAGAAACGCAGGTGTTGGAAAGACAAGTTTCGTTATTATTATTATTATTATTGTTGTTGTTGTTGTTATTATTATTATTATTATTATTATTATCATTATCATCATCATTTCGAAAGTATCTTATTTGTTCGAAGATTCGTTAAAGAAAAAAAGGAACTCTGCAAAATTTCCGGTGCAGATTGTATTTGGTATCTTTCTTGTTTTTCTTTTTAATATTCTTAAAAATTCAGGTGTATTTTTCATTAAAGCGTTTACATGTGGTTCCTTGATAATCAATAATGCAATCGCAGATATTTCTTTCGATATTTCTTATGTTTTCCCCTTTCTTCGTTCTGCCCTTTTTTCGATTTCCTTTCTTATCGAAAAATCTAGATACTAAACATCGACGCATATGACTTCGGGTGGCGCTACAAATCGCGGAATAACATTAGACAGAAATAGAAAGAGATATAAAGAGAGATAGAGAAAAAGAGTGCGTGTCTTTGAAAAATGTAGATAAAATGGTAAAATACTCGTTTTAGCTGTTCTCCTTGTTCGTATCACGGAGGGGCAAAAAGTATCTCGAACGAGTTCGTAACAATCTAAGAGATCGCTAATCCACCCTCGCTGCTCGATTTCCCATTCGATTAAGTTCGATTCGCAAAGTTATACATGTCACTAAAAAAACATACACGATTATATTACACGTTAGTCTTACTAGTGCATACGTTTGCGATTTTTCTCTTTGCGTTTTTTCTTTATCGCTTAACCAATACAAAATACGTCTCTTTCGTCTATCGTTTGTTCTACGTTCTAGAAAGATGTAGATATTTTATGAATAAATGGTACAACAGAAGGTACATTGTCTATCCTCAACGGTCTTCTTCGGATTCTCCTGAACGTGACGCACACGATCCAGCATGTGATATAGTCGTGGATGTTGTATCGCATATTAAAGTTACATATTTAATGCACGTTACGTTATTATACCCGTACTCTTTCGTACAATGATGAGACTCAAAATGTGAGAGAAAATAATAAAAGGAAAAATCGATCCGGGAGTCGAGAGGATGTTTCAGTGGATGCGCATATTGTAAGTCTAAGAGAAAGGCTTTGGGACAACCCCAATCGTAAGCTTAACGATATACACGCTTCTACATTATAATACAGTTCTCGTTTTTCATCTTTCATTCTCTAGCGATCTTTGCCACGCCGACGTACGCATCTTCTGTTATTTTCTCCTAGATGTCGTTTAACATCTCCTTTTCATCTTTTTCCTAAACTGCTTAGAAAAACACGTAACCAAATGCGAGTCGATAATTTCGTTGAATCAGCATTATTTACTTTATCGATAAAATGCATCGATTGCGTAGGCAAAGAGCGACGTAGATCTGTCATTACGAAAACGAGGACGGTTCGGATGTAACAAACGATGATCGTATCCTTTCTCGAAGAATTCGATTAATATTCGGATCAATATTCATTTGATTAAAGGATACGACCGTCAAAAAGGACGATCCTGTATTTCTACCGAGACGTTTCTCTCTTCGGTATATAACGTAAAAATGATCGGCTTTGTACGCGTTCATTTCGACAAATCGTACAATTATAATTGCAATTATAATTGCGTTTGCCTTGCTATCGTAGACACAGTTACAAATTGCACTTTGACAAACCCGTTCAATAAGATCGAAACAAACGACTAAATCTGATTATATCGTGACAGGATCGATCCCTCGTCCGGATTGGTAACGATCCACGCGCTAATGGAATATCGTTACCGATCCACGGTGATCCGAGCCGAGTCGATAAGGTTTTCAACGATTTATCGACGATCGATCATTGATTTTTCTTTCTTTCTTCCTTCCTTTATGGATTTTTTGTCATTAACCTATCTAAAAAGATTTCTACGACACGATACATGTAGGATCAAAACGCCCGCACAAATATGTACAATATGTTTTTTTTAAAGAGGCGACTGCATAAAAACGTACGTTGGGACACGGTTCGCGTTCAGGAATCATTATCAATTCTGTCCATCTCTTCTTTTCTCTCATCGTTTCGCATTGTTTGTTTTTGATTACCGCTTTATCACTCGATATAAAAAAAAATGCTTCGTTAAACAAGGGCCTCGATAATAAATTCATCGCTCTAGCATATTTTTCCTTTCTTCTATTTTCACTCTTTTCTCTTTTACCATTTTCCTTTGTTTGAGCGCGATTAGATAACGCTAACGATTAAGTACTATACTGTACGTATGCGAAACAACGGTAATTAATGATAAAACTCGATTAGCAATTGTGCTCGACGCTGTACACGTCTTAATTACAGGGCATTGCTATAGGTGTCTTATTTAATTGTACGCGTTCTTCTTTATCCTCTGATTTTATACATGTCCAAAAGGATCATCATTCGTATCCCTTTTTTTCCTTTCTTCTTCTTTCGTGTATAACTATCGTTTCGCGAACTTTCAGTACGATATTTCCCAATTGATAAAAATGAAAAATCGGTAGAGATTGATTTTATCGACGGGAATAGAAAATTCGATGATGCGTACAGAAATATTCGACGTCGTGAGTAGATTAGTAGATTACATTTGAAAGAACCGTATACCGGAAGCTGAGGAACATCGCGCGAAAAAATGTAGTCTCGTCACGTGACGAAAAATGGCGGATCTAGCGCGAAGAGACGAACAATCAAAACTTGCGATACGGTAAAACACACACTGAACAAATTCATATTTTTTTTTTATTATTATACACGAATATAAGAATTCTGTTTGTTTGTATAATGGAAAAAGACAGAATGGAAAAGAAAAGGATAAACAATAGGGAAACGCGATTATCGTGCGAGCAGAAAGCGACGGATAAAGTCGAGCTTTTAGTATAGCAGAGGACAAGTGGATTCCCGATTACATGGTCCTGAACCACCATTATCGTGTCACCCTCGTCGTAACGCAGCTGAAACGACCATCACAATATCGAACAGCAGTAATAGATAATATACACGTTTTGTTGTATATTAACTTTACCAACGGCTCTGATTCCTTTTTTTATTTCGTTTTCTTCACTCCGTATAACACTCACTCACACTTCTTATGTACTTTGTAATATATATATATATATTTCTTTTTATTCTTTTGCGTTTCGATAGTGAGACGATGTGAGAATATTAAATATAGCATCGGTAATGTCGTTAACGATATAACGGTAATAATTAATAGGAATAATGATATATAATATAATAGTCATGATAATAATAATAAGAATAATCATATAATGACAATAATCAAATAAGTAAGAATAACCGTATCTCACAATGATCGTAATAATAATCATAATAATAGTTAATTAACGCTATATCATATGTATAATATATATATATATATATATATATATATATTATATATATATATATATATATATATATATATTATATATATATATATATATATATATATATATTTATATTTATGTATATGTATTATTTATATAGCTGTATATTATATATATATATATATATATATATATATAATTGTATTTCATTATTATTTAACACATTTCTTTTGTACAAGTAAATCAATTAAGAATAAGTACAACTTGGTAGCAAAGAGAGATAGAATTATATTATTCACTGTATATCTTTATCCATAGTGAGAAGAGATATATATATATTTATACGTACATGCGTTTATATATACATACACAATATATCTTTTTGTATATATATATACACACACACATATATTTTATTTAATTCATTTTCATTATAATAATATTCTTTCATTATCTTTATTATGTTTCAGACCGTAATTCTTGCACGCTGTCATCATTTGGCTGCCGGAAATGACCTTCTTTCCTACCATGGCTTTCCGCAAATTTTTCTTCCACTTAAATATTTCGCCACGGGCCCTCGCACACCTAACGTGACTTTCCATTGACTCTTCCATCACAGTGGGATGCTTTTCGTCGCGACACCCGCCCGTCTTCTCTTCCGCTTTTCATCGATCTCTAGAGAGAGAGGAGGTAGAAAAAACAGCGAAAACGACGAGAAAGGCCCGCGACTCGATCGCGAAACCGCTTTATTACTAGAAATATTACACGACGAGGAGCGTGGCGCAGCCCCGTGGCTGCGATCGTTTACGAAGCTGGCCACGGCCGGGGGAGATGACGTCTCGGGGACGCGACGATAAGCGCGGGAACGCTTCAACGAATGAAGGAGGAGCCAGCTATGCACTCGGGAGTCACAAATAACGGGAAAACGCGGAGAACTCAGTATACAACTAGCACAGGAAAAAGAAGCAATTAACTTATAAAAAAAGAAAATAAGGGGATAAAAGAAACTGTCGTTTTTCCATCGGCACAGACGGCGCCGTCGCGATTGAGATTCTTAAAAACAGGCGACCTTAAAGCGAAAGATCGATACGCGCAATGTACAATTGTCAAACGAAGATCAAATGATAAAACGATCGATCAATTGAAATTAGCTACGTATCTACGCTTTGTCTCGCGAACTATAGTTACGCACAGTGGGGTCAAGTGATCTTCGAGCGAAGAGACCGCAAGAATCGTAAAGGAATTATAGTTTGGCACTGATACCCGTCAGCTTGAACTCAACACGCTCGCGTATAGCTAGGAAGAGCTAACACTGGCAAGTCACGTGTACCGAGGTTCGATCTCTCCGCGGGTGGACTTTGTGGCACGCGAGTATCCTCCTTGGAACGCTTTCGATTCCACCATTTCTCAAACGTCTCTCGCGTCCAGCAGACCCTCAAGAAAAAAAAAAGAAAAGAACAGAGAAAGAAAAACGAAAGCTACAACGTAACTACGGGACAATTCGCTGATATTCGCCCACCATTCTGTCCACCCTACGATCCGCTTCGTGATACATCCTTGCAAAGACATTAAAGGCTGCACTTCCGGCACCAGTTTCGAACAGCGTGTGCCTGTGGCCCAGACTTACGTCGGATAGTAGCAAGAACACACATTAAAATCATAGAGGATCAACGTTATTAGACGTGCCATGCGTGTGTCTGTTCGCTTGGCCTTTCCCTTTGCTTTTCCTCCAACCATTCTCACGCGATTCAGAGCACTTCGGATGTTCTGCCCGTTACTGCATTCCCCTTTTCCCTCGCTTTATCATCCCTCATCCCGTTCCTCTCGACCACGATAACTCGCACACGATGTAAACACCTACGCACCGGTCGATCAAGCAACCTGCCTCCCATTTCTGTCTTCCTCGTCTCTTCTCGAGAACGTTCTCCGGAATTTCGTTTCGCGTCAAAATGCCTCTTCGGAAACTGGTTGAGGTCTACGCGCATCGCACGTCCAAAACGAGCACACATGTCATGGTTTATCGATATAATTGTATAATATGTGCTATTAGATCCTTCATGCGCGGTCGAGGCTCACGAAGCCTCGAGAGATTCCTCTGCCTCGTCGAGCGTGCCATTTTACCCATTCTTTTCTTTCTGTCTGTTCTAGGTCATCCTTGCGAACAAATAGGATGCACGGATCCGTCTCGTGGACGTGGTTCAAGCGAAATCGCTGTCCGCGGTTAGCACGGTCGCGTGGAAGTCGGCGAATCGAGTTCTCGTCGAACGAGAATTTAAAATACCCATCCGGGTAGATTGGTCAGGGGAACAAAGTTAAAACACTTGGGAGATGTTCTCACAAGTGATCGGAGATTAAAATTCACTTGGTTTGAGTGCGCGTGCCATCTTTTCTTTCTTTTTTTTTTTTCTCTCTTTAGTGGCAACGAGAAACACACGTTTTAATTTAAAGAGAATCCTCGATGTTTAGAACATCGATGGCGATTCTCTTGGGAAGGGCGAATGGTTTCTGCGAATTGGTGGGATTAGAGGGAGGATTTCTAGGTCGTATTCCGTGAAAACCTTGGTCCATGATCGGTACCAGCTAATTCTTGCCTTCGATTCAATCATTTCGCTATATCTTGCTTCGTCTATCTTTCAATTATTTTTCATTCGTTACTTCTCGCTAGTTCAAAATGGTTGTTTAAGTTGAATTATACGGTTCCTAACTAGGATCGATTGGAACCCTAGAGAGGATGTTACGTTGGAAATTATGAAATATTTCGATCAATCGGAATTAGCTGGTCGAGGATCAGAAGCTGTCGTCAGTTTTGCTGGAATACAGGATGAGGCTAAACGTGTTCTAAAAAAACGTACGGACTTAGTCGATGTTCGATAAACCGGTTAAATTCGTTCGAGTGCAACGTGCGCTACCGCGGAGGGAACAGTTTCGCTTGCAGGTGGGCAGAAAACGATTCGCTCGACGTGCGATGTTCCCTTCCATAGGTGTGACGAGAACTATTATTATGATCATCATTAACATCGTGTATCGTATTCGATAGTATCGATGATCATCGTAATAATTAGTAATAATAACGATAGTAATAATAATTCATAATAATAATTCATAGTAATAATCATAATTTTAATTAATTAATTAATAATATATATATAATATATATGCGTATATTAAATAAATTCTCCGATATAACTTACGCCTTAATCCTAAAGCTTAGCTCGACTTAAGATTTAAGTATCCCCGCCCCCAATTTTTTTTTGCGCGCGCGGGGGGATGCCCGTGCATCCTCCAGGGCGAACTTCTTAAGAATCTAGTAAATCCTAAAACCGGAAGCTCCGCCGTACCGACAGGCCAGCTGCCTTAAAATTTTTCTTCTTTTATTTTACTTTCCCCCTTTTGCTTCTTTGCCGGAGGAGCGAAACACCACGGTCTAGCGGTTTCCGCCAAAGGAAACATAGAGCAAAGCGAAGAAACAGCAGCAACGTATATACGCGGTGAAAATGATTTAAAAGAGAAAACAATTTTTTCTTCTATCCTTCCCTTATTACCCTGCCCCTTCTTTTTATTCTCCTTCCTTTCGAATCATTTTCATCGCTACGTATAAATTACTTTCGTTTCTCCGCTTTGATCTGCGTTCTCTTTGGCGGAGACCGCACACGAGCGTGGCTTCCATCCTTCGTCCCTTGCCTCGATCGCTATTCGCCTCGCATACAGGAAGTCGAACGACAATCTTCCTTTATCGCGTTCGATTCCAAGAAGATCAACTTTCCAATCAACTACCGCGCCAACGTCCCCGTACAACTTCCATCCAGCGTCTCCGATAAAAAAAGGTCGGCCAACCTACAGCGCGATGCTCTTTCTCCTTTGCCCCAGCTCCGTGTCTACGCGCGTCCCTTTCTTCCTTTTGACTTCCAAACGAACGCATACGATGCCCGCTTCCCTTTGTTATCGTACCCTCGCGTCATTTATCTTACAATCATCGATACTCTATATATAACTCGATACTCCGTGCGTTCATCCAACCTCGTTACCAATCTCGTTCAACCTCCGTTCTTCGCGATGCAGCACGCGCGTACACACGGAGATCCATTCGCGACTTCTGCCTTCCTGAGAACGAACCTTCGTACGCGTCCTGCTCACTCTGACGCTACAAGACGACCTTTAAGTGGCGATCCAACGCGACCACGGCTCGTACAGCGGCAGAAGGAGGTCGTACGAGTCGTCGTTCTCAGGGAGGAAGAGGATAAAAGAGACGAGTGCACGGCGGGCGCGCAGCTCCTCTCGCAAGGCGAATATTCCGGCACGTTTCGGCCGCGGACAACCGAACGCAGCCAAACGACTCGTCGTCGAGTATCTGAAACGCCGTGCGGGAGATCTGTCGCAGCAACGGCTGCCGAGACGCGAGCAACATATGCGACGACGATGACGACGCTCGTTGTTCCCCTGATGAGTTGCTTCCTCTTCTCGGACTCCATCTCTGCCACTCGCATCTCGTGGTTGGCCGTGGTGCGACTCTCGTTCCTCGTTGCGATGACACCTTCTTGACTCGACGAACGGCACGCTGGCGATAACAACCGGGGGTGAGAGACGAGCGATGGTTTGGATTTTTCGACGGTGGCGACGACAGCACTGGGACCTTAACACCCATCCTTGCCACCTGAAAAACGTGCAACGCTGGCCTCGTCTTCGTTCCATCACGCTTTGCCGGCCGTGTTCTTCCTCAACATCGTTTACGCACTGGGTGGATATTTTCGGTGTTAGATTCGAGTTTACGTTTGGCGTTTGTCGTTGACGGCGGCTGTAAGGTCCGGTGCAGACGAGCGACAAATCGTCGCGGCGGCAGCGGGTTGGAAGAGCGGGGAAACACGTGTGTGTGTGTGTGTATGTTTCTTTTGTGAGACGGAAGAACCGTACTTCTCTGCTCTTCCAACGGCACCGCTATGGTGTCGTACGATGTTCTCGATGATTGTTTTCAACCGGGAAATTAATGAAAAACGTATGACGAACGCAGCGCCAAAAAGTCTCTCGTCTGCAGCCGGCCTTAGAGCGAAGGGTGAGGACAGAAGTCGAAGATTTAGGAAATTAAAAAATCTTGGCTGGTTTTAACTTGCTGTCTGTTTTCTCTATTTGACTTTTGCTTTGCTTAATTTCATATCGAATTTCTTGAATTTTTGACAGGAATTTTTGGTAAATTTGGTGGGTTGTTGTTTCTACGTTTCGTGAAATAATATTTCCAGAGCGAATAACAATGGGGTAAGTTGAAATCCTAAGTATGCGTGACGCGTATAAGTGACAAGTTTACGCATCTAGCGTATGTGTCATCATAAACGACGATGTTTGCAATATAGAGAGTAAGGCGAAACAAACGTGGAATGATAACAGATATCTTCTGCAATAGGGGAATGTGAACGCTATTCCTATTTCTTTTTGTAATATGAATATCTTTAGAACGAATATCTTTAAAACGATGATAGGAAAATACGTGACGAATAAATACAGAATGAGAAACCAGACGGAACAAGTACGATAGTAAAAACGGACGAAAATAATATCAATCGATAGATTTTTGTTATATATTTGAAAGAAGAATGTATATTTTTTAAGGACCAGAATCTTCGACTTTGAAATAAGGTACGAATCGGTGAATTAATTTTGAAGCAAAGTTTATGGAATCGTGAGAATCGCAAAGGGTTCGTCTGATGCCCGGTTTCCCCAAAGGATCCAAATTTCTGGAAACTAGCGTTTCCAAGTGGTTGCTGCAAGGGTCTCGCGAACGTTTATCCGATGGAGAAGCATCGGTTATGTTTAAGGTCTACTTTGGGGAACACGGAGAAATAACCGTGCGGGTAGTTTGTGCGGGTCTATCGATTTCCCTTCTACGGCTCTGCAGCCTTGACGTTTAGCATGCGGTGAATTTCGCTCGAGGGAACCACCAATTTCAGACGAATCCTTCGACTTACTGCTGTTAACGCTTCGACAGTAAGTTAATTAAAAATGATAAAAAAAAAAACATGATCAAAAATGTAAGTTTCTACCTTGTGTATATTTTTTCTATCTTTCTATTTTTCTGATAATTTTTCTATTTCAATTTTACGTAAGCCATCGTACGTGTAAAAAGAAAAATAATCAAAATTTAGGTTCCGTTCGTAAATTTTACCTTTTTCTTTTTTCGTATTCCTGTATTATAATTTTTATAACTTTAAACCATTATGGCTAAAAAAGAAAAATAATAAAACAGCATGTTTCCTCTTTAAATATTCTTTTATTTCTTTCTTTTATACTCGTTTCAAATTTTTAATCGCCAGACGGTTGACAAAGGGAAATCAATGGAAAAAGTTATGCAATGTTTCCTTTTTATTAGTGAAAAATATGTTTGATCAGTGTCGTGTCTTTTTTCAAGGGACTCGCCATTTTTAATCCTTTCGTTGCGACGATAATCTTATTAGCAGCTCTGTGGCTGTTAATGGCCGTCAAATGCTACTCACTGCTTTCAGTGGTTCAAAGGGCTGACAATAAACGGCCGCAACTACTTGTCTCTAATTCCGTTTAGCAGCGGACAGTTACCGTGAACACAATATCGCTCAAACTTTGATAAATGTTAGCAGGTTTGGCGGAGTATGTAATTCGAGGAGCGAGAGCTGCAGTCTTCTCCTGATATACTAATTTGTATTTCTAACGAGGAATAAGCCGCCCTTACACAGTTCCCATTAATTACAACGTCAACGTTATTTTTATTACCAATTGTAACTTAATTCTCGAAACTCGACTAATCAAGCGTTATTAACTCTGCATAAACGGAAGGAAAATTTGAAAGATATTATTCCATTCGCTGCTAAAGAAATATTACGGTAGGTCGCTACTATTTATTCTTCGATGTAAGAACAAATCGTAATTATTGCAAGGGAATTTATCAAAATTCTGAATTTCGAGTCTTCCAGACATTCGTAAAAACGTTAAACTTGAATTTCGTACGAAACTTATAGAAACGCTAAATTCCGAATCTTCTGGCAAATTTCTAAAAATCCTGAGTTTTCGATTCTTATGAAATTTATTGAAAAATTTAGAATCGTTGATCGTTCAAAAATTTCTCTAAAATACGAAAAATTCTACTGTCGCGGCATCGAAAGGATTAATAAAATATCGTCGAGGGGTGAATGTCGAAACATCAATAGCGCGTCAACGAGGGACGATGTTGATCAGGAAGAACGATTCGGCCAACAAAGTGTTCTCCACGGGTCGACACTCGTGCAACACGTAACAGGAAGCTGTGAATCCACGTGTCGCCTGTAGTACTACCTTTACCAGGTTAGTTGTGACCCCGTGACTCAAGTGTCAAAGTTAATCAACCACGAGACACAGGGTGAGAACAGACAAGTCAGATATATATATATATATATATAACATATATATACATATATATATATATATATATATATATATATATATATATATACATATATGTTACATATGTCTGAAGGTGCGTATCGTGCGTGATGAGTTAATCGGTGTACAATTATCGAGCTGTTTTCGTTACAGTTTTCGATACACATTCACTCGTGGAACTTCTTACGTTCATTCTTCGATATCATCTATTCTTTCCAACAAAACAAACTTTCAAACGCCTGAGCAAGATACTACTGAAGTTCTTTTATTGATCATAATAATGATCGTAATATACATTTTAAGTTGCTCCTTTGGTTCCTTTATATCCTTCGAATGCTCGATCCGATCGATCGGCGAACGAGTTCTCGTTTTCAACACGTCGAACGACAATCGTTTGCCGATCTTCCTCGTGGATCCTGTGAATTCTGCTACAGTACGATCCAAGATAGTTATAGCGAAGTCGTAAATTACGTGTATATTGTAAAGCTGTTATACAAAATCCGGCCGAATAACACGTAAAAGCGGCCACGACGCGATTCCTCGTGAAAAAAATAAGAAAATAATATAGAGTGAAACTTTCTCATTTTCGGCTTAGTTTTCGGGAAAATCGAGTTTGAAAATTTATCAAGTATGTTTGAACATAGCTAACTACCGACCGAGTGAACAATGAGCGACCAATAAAACCAACCGAGTAAACAATAAGATGTCATCGTAGAAGTAAAAGTAAGTAAAAAGTATAAGATAAAATTTGTCCGTTTAAGGCTTTATTCTTCAGGCAAATAGAGTTCGAACGTGTTTGATCAAGGATCGATCTGATGAATTTTTAAATTTATCTCCTCGGAAACGAAGCGTCTTGAGAAAACATTTTTTCTGCGTTTTCGACTTATTTTCACACGTGGAACGACCACTTGTCGATTATTTACTTCCATCTAGTGCGAAATTAATCGTGTTCGACGTATACTTGATAAATTTTTAAACTCGATTTTCTCGTGAACCAACCCCAGAACGAAAAAGTTCTGTTTTTTTTCTTATCATTCTAGAAGCAATCACGTCCTGCACGCTTCTATCCTGTATATAATGACTATATTATAAATGTTACCGCGTTAATAAATTTTATAAATTTGATAGATTCCACAAATTTTACGAAACATCAGTGTATTTAAACATAGATTCTATCAAATCTTATAATGTACCACTTCACGGTGAAATACGCGTAGAATGAAATATGATAGCAGATTTGATAGGAGAATCGGAATTGGGGATTAATAATCTGAATATTATCGAGAATACCAGCTGCGAATGAGACAGTCATTCTACTTTCTTCTAGTTCAGTCTTACAGATAGACAATGGATGTTTAATTTGATAAAGAAACTTTAGCAATCCTTTATATAATTGTAGATTCGCCATAGCCGTTGAACAATAAGCTTCTCGCGCATTTCTTCGCATCCGAAACGTATTTACCTTTCTCCATTTTCTCTAGATATATATCCCACAATCGACTACAGTTTTTACGCTAGATTTGCTGTTTTCTGTGTATAGCTACAGCTAACAAACGATTCCTCAACGTCTGCTTTATTCTCTTTACAACATATGAAGTTTACACGCGCTGATAACTTTCTCTGTGTTATCATTCTTATGGCACAGAGCTTCTTTCAACGAACTTCCATAGACCCTCTGACACACCTCTGAATATCCAATAATACGTATTTCATTGCCAACTGGCCGAAGCCTTTACAACCTTGCTATATCGTGATTCGTAGCTATATATATGTATCGACAGGACCAAAGGATCGAGAATCCAAATTTAAAAGGAGCAAAGACAGAAATCAAAGGAGAGAGAATAAAAATGCTCTCTCTGTCAGGATCATCCACGTGGGTGTGATGTGTACCTTGATTGGACGAGTGTGAGGCTCACGATTGCGGTTGCGGTGTGTTGTGGTCTCGCTTGTCTCCCGCAGGAACCGGCGGCTTTATCACGGGCTTCTCCTCGTTTACCGGCGTGGGCGGGGCGTCCTTTCTTGGCGGCATCCTCTCGTTTATGGCGTCCAAACCTTTCGCTTCGGCGAACGAGGTGATTTTGTGGTTCGGCGAGAAACCTTGCAAAGCTGTCAACAATAATTTCGTGAGTCGTCATCAACCGCGATTCGAGCGCAACGTTTCAAGGGTGCGGTATGAATAACGCAAGAATCCAGGGAAAGTTCGACGAAGGGAAGATCGCGGTGGTTTTTGTTAAAATTTCCACGAGGGGAAAATACAGCGAAATTCCTTTGTCAAAGAAGTTCTAATCTGCTCTTTGATCATTTCATTCGATCGTTCATTACGATCGCCGATTAAAGATTCTTGTTAGTCGTTAAGCAACTGGTAGAGAGCTACGAATTATCGAGCTTTGCTACCGGTTCAACGTTTTACGATTGGTAGTTCGCTGTTTGGGCCATCAGCCGTGCCACAAATGTGACTATGTATTACGAGACTGTGTACTTTGACTATGTCCACTAAGTGTATCAAACGCTTCTGACTGTCCGTACTAATTGCACATTGTAAATACGGTTATGTACGATGTACTACAAGATGATGACAATGTCGTAGATAATACATTACAATAAAGTGGAGACTAATTTATTCTTCCCGAATCTATTAAGAAAATATCGTTTACCATTAGATCGGCTGTCGCAAAGGATCGCTCTGTTCGCTAATTAACGAAGTAATTGGTCAGGAACGAAACTCACCGTTCTTTAGCGACGTCTTGCCACCTGATAATGCGCCAAGAGGTAAAGCGCCAGTCGGCGTCAAACCCTTCAGCTGCAACACGCTCTCGCTCTCCTCTCTGAAAGACGAACCAATTGACGACAATCAGCACCGCGTCGAAGTAAAAAGTGGAAAAGCAGACAAAAGATGTAACAGCGATGGTAATCAATTTCTCTGCTGATTAACCGCTCTCGATAAACGCGTTCGAATTCGCGCAAACCGTTTAGCCAGAAGCGTTAAAATTTGCGAACGATAGTTGAGTTCCGGCAGAACGGTACAGCGATTTTCATGGCGAGTTGCCTTTCATTTTTGATTTTCTGGAAGACTTCGAGCCAAAGGCGATTAACAACGATCCCGCAGCGATACGAACGCAGAATTGTTCTCGTGAAATATACGCGATCGTCGATCGACCGTGAAACATGGATCCACTTCTCGCACCGTTAATCAATTCTATCGGCTCAGTCGGGGCATAATCGTTCCATCAACCGAGTAAATTGCTACCATAGTACGTTAGCTTCTTTGTTTTTCAGCGAAACTTCCCGTTGTATGCAATTTTTATGGGTGTTGCGTCGAGTTACAGTCGCGATCCGGCAAGTTTTAACGCTTCTCTCGGTCACGCTAGTATTCTTGTAGGAACATTCTGCCCCGAGTCTGTGTATTTGGGCTTCGACTCTGCTTTGTCTCTGCCAATCGTGAGCAGAGTACGACTCTGTGAATTTGGAGGATTTTGTGTTCTTTCATCGTTTCGTTTTTTAGTCTACGCATGTAAATTCGAGGCGTGAAATTCCTCGTTATTGTGTTTTTCTTCTTAATTCATCTCGGAAAACATTCGACCAGTTGCAAAGGCTCATTGTGCAACTATTGACGTAACAACGCAACGCAACGCACGATGTATCTTGGATTTTGAATATTAAACGCTATCTGTTTCTGCTGTAACTCTAACGTATCATCGGCTAGAGATGATATTTTATCGTTGCATTTATGAGACGCGCTTTTATCTCATAGAGATCTAACCGAAGTCGTTTGAATAGGCAAGTTTAACTGTTATTAATTAAATTTGTTCGCTGACCTGAGGACGGAGAAGACACGCGCCATCTTGCCAATGGCTCTGATCTTGTTTCTGATAACCTCCTTGCGTAGATTGGCTGCTGCACCTAGAAAAGCGACAAGATTCAGTTAGGACGATCCGTCTCTTGATAATTTAGCTGATTCATTCTCGGTGATCCACGAAGTCGCGAAGGCACGATGCTAACGAATAGAATCTGGCGCTAAAGTTACTAGAGTCTAGTGAGCTTCTAGCATGATTTCACTAGCGATCAACTTGCGTAATTACATACTCGCAAACAGCAGTTATTTTTCAATTAATAAACATGACGATACCTATGTATTATCTATGAGTAGCTGCGTAAAAAAAAAAAAAAAATAGAAAAAAAAAGAAAAAAGAGACAAAAATAGTGAAAGAAATGGACATTAGCGATTTTACGTGAAAATAAAAATACAGGTGAACGATCGTGGATTTTGATTTGCCTTCGCGAGATCTCGATCACGAATTCGCCTCGCGACTCTCGTCGCGAAGTAATTCGAAATTCGGCTTTTCACTACATTATACAACAGCTTATCCGGTGATTATGTTAATGAAAAAAATTAAAGGAAAAAAAAATGGAAAAAAATGTCACTCGTTATATTTGGGTCTCACGGCAAACAACAACGGCAAACTACAGCCAAAAGAACTCAGTGCACGCGACGAGCGAGTGCATATTAGTCTCGGTGTACCATATTTTGCTCTTTCATTTTGCTCATTTGTCTTTTTGTGTCTTGATAAGAATTTGCTATTTGCATAAAATTACACGTATTAACTTCTTTTCATCCGACAGATTCATTGGAAAATTTCTTTATTCCGCGTGGAATTTACTCGCGTATACCGGAAATCATCGATGTACATTGAATCGTCACAATTATCCTTCCTTCACGGACAATCGAGATCTCCTATTCGTCTCTGACCAGCGAACTGAACGATAAACGAACAGAAATACTTAACGTAGATACTTATCGAACTCTATACAAACGAGAAGCAACGAGAGAAAAAAAGTAGAACGATACGTGAAGAAAGAAAAAAAAGCAATATATCGATCAACAGAATTGCTTGACCGTTTCGAATTTCGCGCGTCTCGCGGTCAATCGCTCTGGCGCGTGCGCAGAAGCGATTCTCCGCGATTCTCCGCGATTCTCTCGCTTTCCGAGCGAGTCGATTGTTCGTGTACGTTCTCGTTCAAAATTCACACGAGTCTATCGAAGCTCTGTCCATTTTCTTCCAGTTTTTACACCGGAATTAACAGACAGGCGACAAAGAAGCGAAAAAATATAAAGAAATCCTTCGAATCGTAATCGTATATCGAAATATAATATATATACACATACATATATATTATATGCGTAAAAATAGAGAGAGAGAGAGTGCACGAGGATAATAGCACAAGCTCATTGCATATAACAAATGCACGCAGCTACGTATGGGCGCGCGCGCGTGCACGTGTTACAAAACTGAAGCCGATGTACGAAATACGTGCGTATGTACATCGTAATAAACAGCAGCTACTAACATGCAGGCCAACGGCTGCATAAACCATAGGTTTTTCTCGGTTACGCGAAAAAAAGACACGGCCGATGCAAGAGAAAGAGATCAACACATGCACATGCAGGCTTTGAGCGCGGGTAAACGTACGCACCATCGGTCAACTACGGGTGCTTTTACCAGTCGCCGTTTCGTATGTTCGTCGCTACTTGCCTACTTGCTCGTTCGCATTTTCTCTTTCTTTCTTTCTTTTCTTTTTTTTTTTCTTTCGTTTTGTGTTATTTAGAGCGCAGTTGCGTATATGCGTATTCGCTCGCATCTTTACGCTCGATGTTTTTCTAGTCTTTAACCCGTATCCGTGTGGTAGAACTTTAGTCGTTCTATTCAAATGTTAGAGTTTGAAAGCAACGAAAGTTTTTTTTTTTTTTTTTTTTTGACTCTAAGCTTCGAGTGTTTGAAATTTGCAAAGGGAATGCGATGGTTAGAGAACCGAATGGTTTGGAATTATTCGATTTGTTTTAATCGAATATCTTGCTAATCGATCACGTGATTTGGTTTTTCGCTGTTGAAAGTTTGGCTTGAAGACTGAAAGTTTTTCGACTGAGAACCACTGGTTGGTTATCGAGGAGTGACCATTAAATTAAGCCAGTCGCGGAGAGGTTTCGGCGTGAAATCGCTCGTAAAATTCTAGGCGCACAGTTACGGGTTAAGAAGCAGTCTACGGATAATCGACTAAATAAGGTATCGAACAGCCTAAAAGTCGGCCATCTTGAGTTCACGTCAATACAAAATGGAGGTCTCCTTCCGATATCGCGGTACAGTGTTTAAGACTCAAATTGAAGAATTACATTATATCGAATAGCATCGAATAATTTCTTTATAATCTTTGACTTGACGAATATTACACTATTCTTTATATTTTCGATATTTTTTGAAAAGTTACCGATAGTTCGTAAAATCTTTCTTTGCAATTTCATCGTACGTTATTTGAAGGGAACAGTTAATGTACCGATACTATTCATTGTCAGTAGATATTTTTTTTTTGAAGAAAAAAAAAAGGAAAAATAAAAAGAAACAGACGTTTACACTCTTTTTTGCTCGTTTTCAGGAGACCGAATGAAACAAATAATATGTATACGTATGTATATTAGTAAGTAAGAAGTCTCTAAGATTTAGCTTGTTCGTTCTATAAAATAACAATTTCACATGAATCGACATACGTGAAAGCATCGTTCCGCTGTCGCTGTGTTTCCGCTTCACTAAGCATTCGCGAGTTAAATTTGCGGATGTCGGGGCTTGTGACGCTACAGCAAATCGGGTAACTTTGTCACTTATATAGGAAAACAAGAGATTCGTTCTTGCTGATGAGATAATTGGCGAATTAGGAGATTCTACTGACTCTATCCGTTTTTTAATTGTTCAATTATCAAATGGAAAATTCTTGTTTCGTAATGAATTACAAATTAATTTAAATTAATGAATTACAAATTATTTTCCTTTGTATTGCTCAACTTTAAGCTATGAAATAATTTATCTGCTTTTTGCTTATCTTAATAACAATGGAACATTCTTAATTCTTTTAGTAACATCGTTTAACGATGTCAACTATGTGAATTTTGATGGCGTGCTCGGGTCGAACATTGAACAAGGTTCAATTTCGCCAGGCCAACTGCGGATTCGTTTTAATTTCTCGTAATCCGCAATCGCGCGGCTGCGCTGCATGGAAAAGCTTTTTGCGAACGTTCTGCTGAGATGGCAGGAAGAAAACATTTCTGGAATATCCTGCGACGTCCATTTCCGCGTAAAAGCGTGGCACGAAACGTCAGCGTGAATCGAGAATCTTCGCCGTCTATTTCGTTGATTTAGAATTGCGCGAACACGTGCCGATAAAAAAACAGTAGAGAAAATAAAAAGGCGAATAAAAAGAAACGTGGAATTTATTTTACTTCGATCACTTTACTCTGTTAGGATAGGTTAGATAACGTTCGAGCTCGAGAAGTTTTCAAGTACGATCGATATTCTGGACTGTATGGAGTGTACACGTTTGTCTTGTAGGTTTCAATGTGCAAATTGAACACTGGTTCTTTACACGTTAATTAAAACAAGCTTCGTTAAAAATGGTATTGGGAAATGTAATTCCTTGTCTGTGTGTCGTTTATGAACGCGGATAGAGGATAATCGTCTTACCCGAGAATTCTTCGAATTTCTTGGAATATACGTATTATATAACAACGTAAACCATTGACCAAATATTTCGAATCGCGTCTCCAATTATAAATGCTGATTTTATTGCTCCTTCGAAATAAATATCGCTTGCTCTCGCTATGCTTGCCTTCGAAACTAACGCTACGAATATCGATAACGATCTTGGTCTTTGCCTCGAAAGAATTTTCCAAGTGTCTTTTTACCTTTTAATCCGTTTACCAAAGAAGATTTTCGCTTCCCCGAACGATAGAATTCTCAGCTGACTATCATTCGAAACGAAATTTCGCTGAATAATTTCTACGAAAATAATTTCCACGCGTTAGTAATTGTAGCAGCTTGGTCAACAGTATGTATCTTCTCGTCTTCTCCGATAAAAAAGAAAATATCGTCGAATTTAAAGAGAACGAGAAGTGTTTTTTCAACTTGCCTCGTCAATAGCAACGGCTGAAGCGACCTTCAACGACGTATTCTCGTATGCTTTCGCATTTGGGGTGATAAGAAAATATCGAAAGCAGGGGCGGAGAAGGATATTCAAAGAATTAGAATAAAAGGGGATAGACTTCACAGAGAGCCTAGAAAGAACGATCTCTCCTCTATAAGGAGCTATCCTAACCATGGTGGTTTCCATTTCATTTTTTTTCTTTCTTTCTTTCTTTTTTTCTTTCTTTTTTTTTTGATCATTCGTACGACGTCTGACGCATTCTTCCAGGGAGAAGAGCGCACGACGAAGAGATTTCAGTGGGTCTCTGACTGAGGGGAGCAGACATTTATCGATCATCCTTTACATCCTGCGGCTTTCACTGAGAAGGACGATGCGGCACATACAACGACGTACGTCACTACTAATTTATACAACAGATCAAGCCTTTGCTCTCTAGACATTTACGTGTCAGCGCATGATTATGCACTCGTGGTCTGTCGCAATGGGCATTAACATCGAATATTCGCCAATCTTTAGGATTTCGCAATTTTTACGTTAACATTAGACGCGTAACTTAATTTGGTGTCTTTTATTTCTAATTAGATCCATTCGCGATATTCTCTCACTTTTGTGGAATTTTTAATTTTTAAAGAAATATCATTTACAGAGGTTACTTTGTTAATAGTTAACGGTAGAAAATGACCAGTCAGGTTATTTTCACTGATTAGTAAATCGATAAAACTTATTGTTTTTATTCATAAATATAATTAAATTGTACAGTTCTATGCATTTACGGCGTAAACGTTAAGATGCGAAGAGCGTAAGAATGTACGAGACGTTAAAAATATACAAAACGTCCGAAGTATTTGTTATAATATTCGGATGAAACAGATCTCTGTACGTGCTGCACTTTCTTAAATTGCTTTGTCAAATCGTTTGGTTAGTTTCAGTTAGTTTTCAAATTCTTCTACGACAATTGTTTTAAGATATAACAAACAAACAAAAAAAGAAAAGAGAAAAGAACTCTGATATTTCTAAGTAGTTTTAAGTTACACGATCCTCGAACGAAATACGAATTCTGTTTAAAACGACACCAAACTAATCTTATACACACTTAATGTTTCCACGTTTATCGATAAATTTCATTACCAATCCCCGTAAAGCCCAATATATTTCAATCTGGAAAATAATTTTTAAAACGCTCGCGTATTAACGTTTCATGATCCATCTTGCAACTTCGAGGCACGAGGGTTTACTTTCTCGAAACGGTACAGACTTTTCTGTACTCTCGGCTCGTTGACGATTCCTTTTGACCACGCCATTGCGACAGTCTACTACCGAGCTAACATTTATCACAGGGTGTTCGAGTTTGGCACCGAGTCCCAGAGACGGAGATCCATCGTCCGTGGGGAGTATCGACGGCGTTTCAAAGGATGACGCACGATATCTGCGCGATCCAATAGAGGACCCGACGAATTGCGGAAGGAACCGTTCGATCTCAAGCAGATCTGTGCTCAAAACATATTGCACGGGCCACTAGTGCTCTATATCACTGTTTTAGAAGCGTTTCTAAGAGGCATATTTCACTCTTCGAGCTGATAAAATACATCGCTCTCGTCCACGAGCAAAGAGCAAATTTCGAGATCGATCTTTTCGCGACGCTTTTAAAAACCTTCCGAATGTTGAAACGATTCTGGTCTTAGCGAGTATTAAAAAAAGAATAATAAAAAACGAAGAATAGAAGGAAGAAAAAAAATGATTTTTCTCCAATTTTACCCAGCTTTCTGTCGCATTTAATTTTCCATTGGATTAAAGTTCGAATACGTTAAGAGACTTCAGCTCGAAGGGTCGAACGTCGGTGAGAATGATCGTTTTGAATACAGGTCCAAGCGTCCATTTTCTCATACGTTGATGGATCTCCGTGTCTTTCGACGCATAGGCGCCGCCACAATCGAATATTCTCCGCGAATCCCCTTCGCCCTGCCGGCTTATTTTCCCTCGTAAGGTTGCGACGCCTATGGAACTCGATTTCGTCGATGCCCTCTCACGCGGATTCGCTTATCAACAGTGGGAAGCTTCACGAAAACCCAATGGCGCGTGATTCCGTCGAGTGACTCGTGATTCAATTATCCAAGCCGGAAACTCGTCGAGTCGCTCGACGGGGAACCATTGGGCGTTGGACGTGTTCCTATATCATTGCTTGGTCGTCGAGGATCTCGGCCAAGAAGACTTATCCCGTGGTTCGTCCATTCGTTAATAAACGCTGTTACAATTTTACGCAGACGGAAGCTTTCCTCGTCGCCTTATCGCGTCCTTTGATCATCAGCAAACAGAATATCCAATCACCTAGATCCAATAATCCAATCGACTCGAAATTTTCGAACCGATTTAACTCCAGTTTCAGATAAAATTCCACGATTTCGAGATACGACTCTTCTTCGCCTTTAACCCTCCCGTGATTTCTAGATTCTCCCAGCTTTTCCTCAAATTTCCATATTTCATCGTAAATGCCCGAGTCACATCGATTTGCTGCGTGTAATTTAGAAATTTCATTGATACGCGATCGAAGCACGAATCTGGAGAATTGGTGGGATTTTGAACGATCCAAGGATCTAATCACGGGATACCGTCTCCGCAAGCCTACGGATCCTCGACGAACGAGATCTATGCGCACTTTCAACAGAAAAGAACTCACCGTACGCGATGGTAGGTGGGGTCGTATTCGGACCAGACCGTCGGGTTACCATGGCGGCCATGGTGACCATGTTCGTTTTACCGATGGTGAGCGTGGACGTAAGTAAAAGGACAGAAGTAACCAACAATGTGAGAGCAGCGTCAATGCGGCCGAAGAGAAGAGATAGAGAGAGGCGGAGATGTATATTTTCATGGTTTTTTTTTTTAGTTGGTCAGTCGAACAGTCCAATGGAGGAGATTCGAATTCGAATCGTAGAGTATTTTTGTAAGTTTGTTTCATGGTATTTTTTTTTTTTGTTTCGAATGGTCGACATATATATATATATATATATATATATATATATATATATATATATATATATTTAGTGGTTGGTTGGTGACGGTTGGTGGTTGGCGAAGAAGGTGGTGGTCGAATATGGCGTAAAGAAAAGAACACATAGAACAGACAAGAGAAAGAGTGCACAGCGTAAGTGGCATTCAAGTGAAGCGTTGGTGCGTTAGAATTTCGAAAATTGTTGCTCTGTACAAGGTGTCTCTTCGTACGTAAGAGATCACAGAATGACGACGGAGATTAGGGGCGAGATTGTGCTTCAAATATTCTATGTCGTCTCTTGATTTCTCTTTTGATTTCTCTGTGAAAGCGACGGTAATCGTTTTTAGGGGACAATGACGAGATTAACCTTAGAATCTTTCTTTGAAGTACTTTGAAGTATAATCGGCATATTTCTGGGGGTGTAAATGTGTACACGAGAATATGCGAGCAAGTGTTCTTCCTTTAGTTTACAGACAAATTTATTTTCCTAAAGTTTCTTACGTATTAAGAAATACCTTGTATGCTGTTAATCGTTTTTTTCTTATACAGGTTGGGTCAAAATTTGACGGAATCGAAAAATGATAGAGTGACTCTATTCTATACGTTTGTAGTTACCTCTGAATTATCTGGTTTTTCAACGATGTAATAATCATTTGGTTAATTTAAGAATGACTCGGATGAATGTTTTAGTGGATTCGGAGAATCATCTGTTTTGACTCATCCCGTGTATAAGAGAGTGATTCTTAATTGCACGTAAACAGTTCAAAGAGTAAATCTGCGATATAAAAGGAAGAAAGAATGTTACACACGCGCAAGTCTTCTCTAATTAAACGAAAGAAATAAAAATAATATCGAAAGAACCTACGGTTGTGGCACATTCTTTCCTCATTTTTCCCCCTATATTTGCACTTGGAAATGTTAACGCGCAATTGAGAACCACCCTATGCATTTCTTACCCTCGATCGAGTACATCCAAAGATCAACGATATTAATTGTTTAATAATCGGATCGAATTAATTCCACAAGAAAATACAGCATATAATTCTTATAAATTGATGTCCGCGAATTATAAATTACAGATCGAAATATCAAGAAGCATAATCTGATAATCTGCGAAATATCTCAGCGATCTGTGTAACGAATAAAATTGTAGAAATAGCAGCATAGATATTTCCGCGACGCTAATTTAATCGGAGGTGCTCGATTCAGGCCCGATAAAGATAAAATAGGCGATCGATCATTTATTTGATTAATATCGAATGGTGAATACTGAAAGCGTAAGAAGGTAATTCGTTAGTGGGAAATGCGGGCGGTCTGCGTTTCGTGGATTCGACTTTGAATTAACGCGTCCTGAGAGATTTAATTACGTATTAGATAATGAACGTCGATCGAGGCTCGATTACTTTCGATTATTCGCTGCGGCTGAAGGCCTTCGTCTGCTTTTAAGATTTTCTACCACGTTCGTAAGGTTTGTCCGAATATACGAGAACTTGTTCATTTCTTACGTAGATGGAAAGATAAAAATGCGGATTAAAACTTGCAAGAAGAAATAAGATTTGACTGGCATTCGATATATCGTTTGAGGTAGTTCTCGTTAATATGAGAAAAGATATATTCGTAAACGTCCTAGGTATTCGTTTTAAACGATTAACTATCGTATGACACTTATAGATGGTATTAAAACTCACTCTACATAATCTCTATGTAATATAATTACGTTACGGAGAACATTTACGTGTAATTTTAACGAATAAGAAAACGAATAAGTTAAATAAAGAAATGGACTTGCGTATCATTGATCTGTATCTTTGCGTTAACGTTGATTTCAAATAATTATTCTTTGAATTAGTTACGCGCACCTTTGTACGGATAATTAATAAGGGAAAACTACGCGTGCGGTTTTTTCAATTTAAATAATAAGAAAACGCAGACCACCCTGAATCCAACTTCGCGATTACTTTCTACGTGACTGTCAATGTTTCTCTTCTCGTCTGTTTCTTTAAAGCTAATCACGGCCGACGCGTATCGCCGAATCTGAAATACAGCTTGAAAAGAGGAAAAGTAATCTCGACAGTGATCATGATACACAATGAACCGTTCGCTCGAACGTATTCGAAATAATTGTGCGTGGTTAATAATACACCGCTACATAGAAGCTACCTGCAAAAACTGATTAAGAAAAACCTTTGATTAATACGTGGTCTATCGATCGTACGAGGATTACTTCATGATTCATTAGCCTTTCGATCAAATCTTAGAACAGGAAAAAAAAAAGAGCGAAAAGAATAGAACGAAGCAAATAAATAAACTTCCATTACTATTGGAACTTCGATAAAACTCGTTATCGAACGATCACGAATGAGATAATTTTCGAGATGCAGATATAAATAACCACGGATTCTTCGACAATTCGATCGAGATTTAATCAGAATGAATTCCTCGACGATCGTCGAATCGATAGAATAGAGATCTAAATCGATGAGAAAAAAAGTTTATTCGATTAATTTAATCCTAGACTACTGTATAGGCTAGCATGCTGGAACAGAAAAATGGTGGTCGCAAAAGATCGACAAAGAAGAAAAACAGAAAAAGGTACGAAAGTAACGTATAGAGAAATGTACAAGTGAATGGAGCACACCCTCGGCTTACAAAAGTAATACACGCGAATCAACGAACGAATACAACTAAGGGTGAACGTAACAAAGATCATTAAAGAGATAAAGAAAAAACGAGCAAATTAAGGGAAAACGGACCGGAAGATAAGAGATAGAGATAGATAGAGATAGAGAGAGAGAGAGAGAGAGAGAGAGAGAGAGAGAGAGAGAGAGAGAGTTGGAGTGTTCCTTTTCTTTTCTTGTCTTTTTTTTTCTGTCGCGAGATATTTTAGGAACAGAGAGAAACGAGATGGGTCGATGCGTGAAAAAGTGAGAAAGTGAGAGACAGAGAGAGAGAGATAAGAGACGATGTCGGGCAATGATGTTGTCACGGGGCTCGAGAGTAAAGAGAATACGATATTTCGTGGCTTTGATTCTCCCCTATGCGGGATGTGGGCTTGCTAGATGCAGTTCCTCGACGAAAATCGTTCGTACTGTGGACCTCGTTCGCGTTTCAGGGAGACGAGAGCGAATAATTTACCGAAGAAACTAAGCGAAAGATATCTTTCGAGTTTCCTGTTCCTGTTTACCTCGGCAGATTGTTCGAGTTTTCTTCGGTTCTATTTTAGTAGCTGAACGTACATTCACAGCGATAGAACGTGCAAAGATCTCTTCGCATAGTTAATCGATCAAGTGTCCTCCGTGTTGTAACACGAAGGAGCAGATCGACACAAGGGAGGAATGTCTTTTGAGCGATCATCGGATCGAGGATGTTGCTTTAACGCAAAAAGGGACGAATGTGAGAAAATAAAGCTGACACAGTGTGTCTAACGATACGGAATTAAAGCAATCAATTGGAAGAATTGAATTAAAATGGTGGATTCGAAAGAGCGAACGTGAAAAATCACGCTTAAAGAGAAGAAGAAGGCGAAAGGGCGAATTGAAAGACGTGTCCGATAGGACTAATTTGAAAGAGACGAATTTAACGAATTCAATGTAAAAGAATTGATATAAAGGGATCAATTTACACGGAACAATGGAAGAAATCAACCTGACAGAACCAATTAAAAAAATCTATTCGGACGGTTCAATTTAGAAAAAGTTTATCCAACGCATCGAGTAAAAACAGCTCGACCTAAAAAGGCCAATTAAAAATATCCATCTGAAAACTCCAAGTTACAGAGAAAAAAAAATCAATCTAAAAAAAAAAACAGAGATAAAGAGGAGAATTGGAACGAAAAGCTCGTATCCCATTAAAATGGTAACATCAATTAAACGAACCGTTAAAAAACGATTAAACGAAAAAGAGAGCTTTAGCGCGGGCTTGTTATCGTTTCAGGCGTAACCAAATGTTTTCTGCTTTGACTCGTCTCCTTTCACGCGGACGCAGCCACGAGAAGATCGTAGAAGCGTGCACAGAATGAAAAGGGTTGGTGCAGCGAGATCTTGCGGAGGGACGAGGGAAAAGTCGCTGGTAGAACCGTGTCGAAACGTCGTTCAGTCTATGCGTCACGTAGTTCTGCGAAAGAGGATCAACATAGAAGAATGGCTGGCGAAAAGTGCAAAGATTCGAGGCTTCTCGCGGAGCTGCAGAGCGGAAAGCTGACATATCTCGAGATATGTTGGAAATAACACGGTCGTCTAGTAATTTATTTTTGTTCGAAATGGGGCTGCAGAAACGAACGAAGAAAAGTAATCAGAAAATAATAAAAGCACACACGTAGTAAAGAGGGAGAAGGCGTGTGATGTTCGAATTTCCCGAAGAGGAAGAACGATGGCTGTTTTCTTTACACGTTTGTACTTGCAATCGCTGAGAAAAGTCTTCGTACACAATACAGAAAATCTATTTTTATCGAAATGAAATAATGATATTTGGAGAAATATTTTTATTCCCATACAAATTGTATGATTTGATATACGGAAATAGGATTTTTACTCCGTTTGATATTTAACCGTAAAGCAATAACGAAACAGCTTTCAGATTTCACGTGGAACGCATTCACTTTGTCAAGAAATTCCGTGGAATTTTATTTCAGTAAAAATCGCTTTTCCGTAGGATATAGGAAGATTTTTGCGAGTGACTGCGTAGGTTCGTCGATTCTTGATTAAAAGCAAGGATCTAGCATCGAATTGGAAAGACGGTTCTCTAGCGAAATCGATAAAATCGGGACGCGTCGTGTATTCCATTCGATACGATTTCACGATTCATTGCTGGAAATATGGCGTTCGCGAGAGATGACGAACTTGAGGCGAGTTTAATGGATTTGTTTTGGATGTTGGGCACTCGTGTTGCTGATTATACAGTGTGAATGATCTGTCGAGCGAGAATGACGGTTCTTATCATCGTCGTAGAATTAACACAGCAGCGTTGTGTCGTTGTACATACAGCAAATGCCGAGAACAGTAGATTAATCCGTGCATGCTCAGACACGACGAGAACGTTCTCAAGTCCTCGCTAGTTCTTATCTGTGGTAACCAAACGTTCTTCTAAACCTAGCAAATTTTCTCTGGTAGTAAAACTAGCTTCTACGGAGTTGTTCGATTCTGA
This sequence comes from Bombus confusus, assembly GCA_014737475.1. NCBI lineage: Eukaryota > Metazoa > Arthropoda > Insecta > Hymenoptera > Apidae > Bombus > Bombus confusus. Next base: position 5,695,260 of record JACXIV010000015.1, read on the forward strand.
AGAAGATCTCGAGTAGCTAATCTTCCTCTCAAATTATTATTTCGGTTCCAGAGACACGAGAGCTTGGTCGCTTCATTTTCACACATTTGAATTCGTTCAATGACAGTGTACGTTTCTCTTCGTCAACGCGAGAGACGTAAGATTATGTTCGATTCCTTGAAACAATCGTTTCGCCTCATAGAATCCATAAACTACGTTGTTTCGCCAATTTCATAACCCCGTTTTCGAGTCTCTTCCACTAACAGTACGTCTGTCTCTCTGTCAGCACGATGCAATATAACTATAACTCGACTGCTCGAAACGAAATTTCCTCGGATTATCTCGACTGCGGAAACATACGTAAAAACATATACAAAAAGAGAAAGGAAGAAACAACCGTCCTATCGATTTTCTAACCACAATCTCAAATCTCTTCCACCTGTCCGGTACGCTCGTTTGTCAGCTTGCCGCGACATTATTCGCAAGACGCGAATGCTCGAGCAGCGATTTCTTAAAATCGAAAACCTTCTAACGCGAGAGACAGGAGAAAAGAGCCAGGGGCAATAAAATAAGGTTTCCAGCTGAAAACTAGGGTAAAAAAGGCAACGGTGGAAGCGCACACGTTCAAAGGCGGCAAGTTGATCGATGCACCGTGGCCTTCCTCGCCTTATCTCACGGAACTCGATGCGTTCGATCGATCGACGTGCCATTTTCCCCGGGCGAGACACGGCGAGAAAATAGAAGGAAGAAAAAGTGGACGAGAAAGGCGAGCGACGTTCGTCTTTGGCCGAAAGAGAAGCGGATGGATCCGTGGTTTTCACGGAAAGAAAGAAGAGAGAGAGAGAGATAGAGAGAGGAGAGAACGATCGGTCGGATGGTATAGCAGGATTCCGGATTAAACGTGTTTCATCCGGATTATCCGTGTATCAGTCAACGCTTGCTTCCGTCGATTGTTTAAGAGAAAGACGTATTGTCATTCGGCTATCGATCGCAGCAACTCGTCCTATCATCTGCCTTTTCGACCCCTTTTCAGCTCTCTCGTTTTACGCAGAAAAAAAGAAGAAGAGAAAGAAGTGAGGAAATTACGCGAGAAAAATATTTTAACCGCGCGAATTTCCCGTTTGCGCGTCGAATGTTACGAGACACGGAATTTTGAATTTTTCGTGAACTTTTTGCAGACGCTTCGGGGAAAAGGAAAACTTTCCTAGAAGAAAATATGAAGATTTTTACGGTTGTTTCGATGGGAATTACAGCGACGATCTTTAGAATCCATCTAATTGATTGGAGCTAGTTTTCAAAATATAGCAGACGGTTTGGCGTGAAATATAATACGATCGGTATACCGACGATCGAACAATCTGTCCAGTATAATGAAAGCAATAAAAGATCACTTAAACGAAAGGAACGATCTATTTTATTAGCCGCTTTATCGATTCTTTTCATCGAACCACCGACTGTAAAACGATGTAGCAACCTGTTCGTTATTTTTAGCATTCAATCTTCTATCTTAGCCCCATCTTACGATTCTTTTTAGCGATCCTATCTACCGCAGATTGCAATTTTCGTCCGCACTGATAATAAAAAAAAAAAACAATCCACGATGTCATAAATTTCCCATAAATGCATAACCGTCCGCAAACAAGTCGTAAAGCAACGTTCGTATCATTTTTCCCTTAAATATCCGGCACCAAATGCTATATGACGTCATTCTCTATGCTTGTTTCATTAAAAGGAAAGCTAAGCTGGCGTTGCTTCTTCTCTAAATCCTTCGTTTCATCGTTGCTCTCGAAACGGCGGTCACAAAGTACGCAACATCAAGCTGTGTTAAAAAGTTTCCCCTTTGAAAACGCGCTTTACGTTCAACGCCAATATTTCGAGGGTATTGCCGCGGCCGATCGTAAACTTGCCTCTCCCCGAACGCGAGTAAAATTCAATTCAGCCTTGGAATCCCGCGGATAACGACCGAAAGGCAATTCCACGTTATATCCATGGCCGCGCGTCTCGTTTTACACCGCGCGTTAAATTTTCATTGGCTTGGCTTTATGCTCGCGCTGTTCCCCGTTTCTATGCTGCTAATACCGATTATAATTGCCACGGACGCGAGACACAGACGGAGAGATAGAATTTGCTGGCGAACTTAACGGAAGATCGCGTGAAAATTTCGCAACCTCTGTTCGACGTTAACCGCGCACCTCACCAATTACCGCGTCGACTTCTGGAAATCTCTGACCATCCGCAGTCTCGTTTCATCGCTATATCCGCTTCTAATTGTAAGATGCGTTCTCGAATTTCTAACACTTGAATATCGCGGCAGGAAAACACGATAACTCACGTTTTCCAAGTTCCAGAGGGGAAGACTTTTTAAATTCGATACGTTGCCAATTTTTCTTTTTTTTTTTTTTAAGTTCAATTTCACTTTGGTATTGGATATATATGTACATGTTGGTAAGTTTCTCGAGCATTTCAACGATATTCATCGTCGCAATATTACATGGTCGGGTCGCCGTGAAATTTCGTGCATTCTGATATTTGATATTTCCAAGTAGTCTTTAGCTTTGGATTTAACGAAACGATGTTAAAATACTGTGTACGTTGAAAGACGTTCTTTTGGTATTGTAGGAATGAGAAAATCACGGAAAATGGATTTATCGTGCTCTTCTCGTGTGCTTCTGATTTATTTACAATTGGTAATTTAAAAAATTACTTTAAAAAATCGAACTGACAGTTTATTCTTTGGTACGCGAATACAAATTTAGAGTCTGAATCTGCGAGAGTTAGTTTGCAATTTCCTTCTTACCGAATTAACATTTTCAGTAGCGGATTTGTTCTTTACTTTACTTTATTTTAATCTTCTAATTTACTTTCGTGTAAATTCTCTTATATTTTTGAAACGTAATCTTTCTAGCTTTTCTCCGCGCGAATAAAATTCGGGTGAAAGAGGGTCGACAAATATTCGAGTCATACAGAAGCCAAACTAAATCGTTTCATTTCCGAAAAATACCACCATCTCTGCTATTAAAACGTAGAAGTTTGTAGAAAATGGATCATCTGACCAGTTTGACTATCGAGTGGCTCAGTTGCGGTGGATTTCTTGCTACTAAATGCTGTACACACGAAGTGATTGGAACAGAAATTCTTGCTTCATTCCGCATCTTACGTACCGATTTCGAGGAACACAGCAGTTGAAGTGTTAATTACTAGCTAAATTACCTGATAATTCTGTCGACAGCGTGTTGGTGTCTCACATCGGTTTCGTATGTTAGTATACGCTACCAGCCAAACATTTCAAATCACTTTTCCAACGAATCTCTCGTTAGTTTTATAATTATTCTCAACCGAACAATTCTAATCGATTAATTAACTCGTTTGATGTAAAATTAGTTATTACAAGTGCTTCAGATATCGATGACAATTTTCTTTTGTACGATAGATTTTTCTCTAAACGATCCTCTGTCGTAATAAAAATCCAAATTGACGTCTTCTTTAAAATTTCCAAAATCTGTGAAATCGATTCTAAATTTTTGACTGGTAGCATAGTTCTTGTAGAGGAGAGGGGGAGGGTAATGTTAAAGAGGAAGTCCACGTGGTCGACTAGACGCGACACGTACTGACGTTTCGAGGATACGCGTCTTTTAATCGTTTCATCAAGCTACGTTTGTTTGGAAACCGGATTATCGCGAAATTTTCCATCGCTTGTCGCTCGGAATATTTTAAGCCCTCCAGCACACACACGGATCCAGTGGCTTTACACGCTCTGTTTTTTTCGCTCGATACTGAAAATACTAAGCGTCGTGCGTTTCAATTCGAAACACTGGAATATGTTAAAAAACACGGTGATTGCTCTTGTAGGGGAAATTTTTCGTGGATTAATCAACGATTCGTAAGAAAAAAAACTACGGTAGTTGGTTGAATAGGGCGGAAATGTCGTAAATTTCGAAACGAAAAGGAAAAGAAAAAAAAAAAGAAGAAAAAGGATAAACTGTACAGCATCGACGTTGAAGCGTGCGCACGAAAAATCGAGAGCTATCAAATTGATTAAAAAAAGAAGGGGTGGAAAAGCCATGCTCTACGTCGACGTCAAATGCACACGAAAATTTCGGGCTGGTACGAAAATTTCTCGTGGAAAAAATCACGCTGCACCGATGTCAAACGCATCTGCAACATTCGTGGTGCGTTCAACGAGAAATGTAGACCACAAATAAAAGTCTACATGTCAATGAAATACACCGATGCTGCGCAACAACTTCATATTTTTAGTATCGTTGTTTTATTAACAGCAGAGCTACCAACTTTTAATGTGTAGAAAAAAAAGTATTATACGTAGATTTTAAGAAATTTAATTTAATTCAAACATTTAAAAAGATCCGTACAATTTTTTTTTTAATAAAAATATCTTTATGATCGAAATACTGAAATTTCAATGTACAAAGATTTAGTATAGAATACAGATGACGTACAAAAATATATGATACGCGACATATTAGTTATAGACATTTTATAGCATGAAATAAATCATTCTTTTTCCTTTTTAATAAAACATTGATTCCGTTAGAAGCAGTCCCACGTTTTTAGCAAATGCAAACACAAAAATCCGAATTTTTATAAGTTTGGTAGTTCTAATGTTAAAACACAGGGAAACGTGAAGTAAATAAGATACGCAATTAATAGAAAAATGATTGAGTCAAACACACTATGATAAAAAAATTTGGAAGCACTTTCGTGCCTCTATCGAATCACTCGCCAATTCTATCATTAATTAAAAAACATTTTTCTCCAAATTTTAATTCGATAATATGTTTTATCAAAGAATTTTCTCTGATAGCAGTATCTTATATGCAACTGTTTCCAAATTCTTAAATTCCACGAAACACGATTTTAGTCGATTGCAAATTTGATATTGGCAAAGTTTCCCAAGGAATCGCCAAGAAATCCACAGAAAAATCCTGCTACGCCTCTATGAAACGCTATGAATTGCAATTACGCTAACGCCGTGCTGGAAGACTTTCCGCCGAATCTGCTGAATATTTTTCGAACTCCACGCCCACTACTAACAACAATTGTCCGAGCGATCTTTCCCATTGGGCGAGATTTCGCTAAAAATAAAATTTCGAAATGCCGATACGAACGAACGAGCCATGAAAAATCGGGCGAAACCGGCGAAAAACTGGCACGTGTTGAAATGGTGGCGTTTCGTGGTCGATCACAGAACTGGTTCGCAGAAACGCTTTCTTCGTGCGCGATGAAACACCGATCGTTTTGCCTCGAGATTCGTGTAACGCGAGCGAAAAATTGAAAAGAGAAAAAACGAAAAGAGAAACAAAAGAATATAAACGAGGCTGGTTGAGGAGCAGGGAAAATGGGTAGAACGGTGGAAATAGCAAGATCGGTGAGCGATCGGTGGTTAAACGTAGCGTGTTCGATAGATAGAGGAGAAAACCAGGTGGTTTTGGGGGAAGCGTGGTCGAAAAACGAGACAGAAAACGAAACCAAACTTCGCAAAACGGGGGAGAAGGAAGAAAAAAAGAGAAAAGAACGTAACGAAAAGAACGAAAGAAGAACGGAAAACAAACATGGCGAACAGCTAAGAGGCTTCGATTGAAAAATTGAGAAAAACAAAAGACTCGAAACGAGCACGAAAAAGAAGTAGATGAACAAATAGGCGGATCACGGTGTGGAATTAATGTTGATTGTTAAATAATCCGGGAACAAAGAGACAAAACAAGTGAGAAAACTATGGCCCGCGCGGAACGCTCGTCGCTAGGTCGCTCTGCTGGCTTCCGGTTTGCCTGAGGACCTTTATCGAACACTTTCCACGGAAATCTCTGTAATTTATTCATTTACAAATCTATATAACGCGAGTGGGAAAGATTTTTTTTCTTTTCTTTTTTTATTTAAAACATCGAAGTTAAGATCACTCGACCAAAGAATTCCTTTTAAAGTTGAGTTTAATAGAATTTCGTGTATCCTTAGAATTACCAGCAATTGTCTGGAATATTTAATACCTTTTAAGCAGCGTTGTTCTATTTTCGAACAAGCAGCCCGAGGAAACGTATTTAGATTGTTTGTTTAGTCTTTGACAAAAGGAAATCCGCGAGGATGTTTCACCGTGAAACTCGAGGTAAATCTTGCAACGAGCGTGATACCATTAATTTCCGGTGACGAACGCGTATTTCCGATCCAGCAGAACTGGCCGCGGTGACGCGTTCGCGCGCGCTCTGCCACGCAAACAGGAGAAACACTGGCAAAAAAGAAGAAAAAGAGAAGAAAGAAATAAAGGCAATAAGAAAAACAGAAGAAGAAAGAAGTGTGAGAAGAAGAGGAAAAAGAAAACCAGTTAAATGGTTCAAACGTGTGCAGGGTGACGTGGAAACAGATAGATAAACTTTGGTACTGCATTCTGCTCTTCCTAGGGATTAAAGAACATTATAGAAACACTTTTCCTTTAGACAGATAGATACCTTTCCTTTTAGAGATAAAAGAGGTTTTCGCCTATGATGCAAACAAATTTTCAGGTTTCGTATTCGGGAAAATTGTAAAGAAAACATTCGAAAGTTCCTCCTCTCTTCCTAATCTTGCTACAATGACAAAAAGCCTGTCGCTTTTTGTGTTTTCCGGCTACCAATTTGTACCGAGATATTTCCGCGATTAAAAATTCAAGGACGTAAAAAAGTAGAATTGCGAACAAACCACGCAAGTGGTCTACCATCAATCTACCAATATCGAAATATTCTCAATGATTTTATAAAATATTTCACATTTTCTATCAAGGTATCTCAACTTTGTTATCGTACTCTGCAAAAAACCAGACCCCACTCTGTTCGTTACTGATAACACGTCTTTTGATAATCGACAAAACACAAATTGTAAAGATTTACGTTCAATCGTTAGCACGTTGTTTACTTCTAACAGAAAGAAACGTTCATAATAATCGTACGCGCGACTTGCGTAAAACTTCCATGTAAATCAGAGACTCTCGCGCGTCGAAAATTTCAAGTGAATCCTAACATTCATTTGCGTAACCCTTATCCGTCCCCAACAAGAGCAGAAGTTTACCAAAATCCTATCATAAATTTCAGCCTCACCCTGTACAAATGTACGCCGATATACATATACAAGCTTCCTCTCTCTAAACTGCGCAAATTAGGCAAACGCCATCTACAAAGAAGAAAACCATACGCGTGGTATACGTTGTGGTATACGAAATACACAGGACACGTACAGAACATCATCGTGTATATCTATATCGTCTCGTACACAGAATTAAAGAATTAAAGTTGGAAATCCTTGGCTCGTTCCAGTTGAAAAAAAAACCAAAAACAAAGGAGGAACGAAAAGTAAAAAAGAAGAAGAAGAAGAAGAAGAAGAAGAAGAAGAAGAAGAAGAAGAAGAATGAAAAGAACTCTCTTTGCGTCTCAAGTAAGTCGTCGGCTCTCTCAATGGGGACTTACCGTTCTTTTTTTGGACAACGACTTTCGCTGCGACTTTACGGGGGTTGCGTATGCCGAACAACGGAGTTTTGAGTGGAGTAGTAGTAGTAGTAGTAGTAGTAGTAGTAGTAGTAGTAGTAGTAGTAGCAGTAGTAGTAGTAGTAGTAGTAGTAGTAGTAGTAGTAGTAGTAGTAGAGTAGTAGTAGTAGTAGTAGAAGTAGTAGTAGTAGAAGTAGTAGAGGTAGTAGCATAGTGTCGTGCCGAGATAGGAGGAGTCCAAGGCCAGTGTGATTGATTGACAAATATAATAGAGAAGGAGTACGATAAAAGACAGTCAGTGCAACTTCGTTCGGGCTTTGTTCAAAATCAGGGTCGTAAAACGGGGCATTCTTGGGCTGAGCTAAAAAACTGGGCGCAGGGGTGGGGGAGCTTTGGCTTCCTAAACCGGTGACAGAAGGGCCAAAGGGGTAAACTATGGTTGAACGACGATTTTGCAAAATCAACAATACGAATAAGGTATCCGGATCTCTCTCGAATATCTCGTTTCTCCTCGATTCACGTTAAGCGAAACCCTAATTGGTCGTGGAATCGCTATGGTTTAGGTTGCTTCTGGATGGCTGGACTCTTCGAGATCGATGTTTCCCGATCTTAAAGTGGTTTCTGAGAGTAGGTTCGAGTATTCCGTTGATACATACTCCTTCGTTTGATAGTCGATAAGCGTCGTAGACTTGCTCGAAACGGTTTGCTTTATTTGGCGATGTCTCTCGTTTATCTACGTTTATTAGCCAGACGCAGTTACGGTTGTTCGTCGCAAAGATCTCTGTACGTGTACGCGCTACTTAGGATTATGGTCGTCAGACATCTTCCAGGACAGTTTCTGACGGTCACGCTTCTCTCATCGTAAATGAAATTTGGTAAATTCGTGTGTATGCAGCTCATCGGACGATCGTAATGGCAGATTGTTTGCAAGATAATCGTACGAACAGGAACGAAGGTATCCAGTTTCTGATAGCGTTTGCCATAAGGCAAGGAGTTAAGTGTCGATCAATCATACTCGGGGTAATTTTAGAAACTTTGCGCAACTTGAAAATCGCGGACGATGCAAAATCGTCTTTCGAAACCTTGCACATTCAGCCAGTGCGAGACAAATGGCGAGCGCGGCCGGGACAACTGACAGGTCGCCGCAGATCGATTATCTAACTCTTAAACTATTAACCCAACAAATCCAGGCCCTCTAATAACGCGATAAACTAAACATCTGATGTATCATCCCGATGTATCATATTTGAGAATAACCTGTCAAACACGTGAGACAGGTTCATCCATACTCATCAGCCACCCAGAACCCGCCATTTATCCTCAAACCTATACCTATATCCTACCAATCTTCGATAAATTACTTTCATCAAACGTAATACGTATCTCTGATCGAGACGAATGAGATACGCCGCGAATACGTAGCAAATTCTCGACGATCTGAATTAAAATCATCGATCGGGAAACAGCTATTCTCCAGAGTCCAACGGGTGCCTTTTAGCGATCGGTGCACGTGTACCGAGGAAATTTCAGGACGCGGCGCGTACCAAACCGAGAAACGGAGATGCAGATGAGAAAAAAGAACAGAGAGTGCGCGTGGAAGTTAGAAGTGAATTCTTGGGATAACAGGCGTGATACGAGAGAAAGAGAGCGAAAGTAAGAATAAATCGGCTGCGGAGAACTTGATTAAGAAGATGGTATGTGCCAAGTGACATCGAGTGGACGTTTAAAGCCAGGGACCACCGGAAAATTAAGCCACAGCTGGGCTGTGCTGTGCCGAGCGAGAAAAATGATTTTTGCTGCGATACAGAATACGCGGAAGCGTTTCCATCTGAGCTGATAGCACAAGTTCGATGGGAAAGGCTGCGTGTACTATGCATCGAAGCAAATATTTGTCAACTCAGCATAGTGTAACTTGGCTCGGTCTTCCGGTGGATCCTCGGCTTCGGAGATCGGAGAAATAGAAATGAAAAAGAAAAGAAATGAGAAAAGAGGAGGTGCAAATATGTGGAGACTGAAGGTAAAAATACATCGATGGGTACGTGGCGAACTCTCGAACGTCGATTTCGTGCAAAATCGACGATCGGTTGGTTCACACATGCGTGAACGCAACATTCAAGATGGCGCGGTTGAGTTTCGCGTTCGTTGCTGTTCAATATTTTTTTTACGACACTCAAGTACCGACTTGCCAGTTCTTATTGAACAGAACACATCCTTGTGTCGTCGTTTCGGAGCTTTTTCTTCGTTTTTGCTTTTAGTCAACGCGGGATACCAAACGGATGCACTTGCTATTATCAAATAAAAAATAAAAGAGGGACAGAAAATTAATTGATGACTTAATAAAGAATCCTTTGCTCCTTTGAACTCTTGAAACTAGAATTTTCTGCTTTAAAAATTCTACGTATTTAGCAACACCGTATCCAATCAGACTAGGGAGATTAGAGTGGAGTGACCTTGATCTAGCGCAGCAGATTCCAGTCAGACTATAATCTACCATTCCTGACGACATTTTAATCCTCAATTGGTATCGTTGGTATCGCAGGTGATCCACAATAGTTTGGCACAAGTTAACCTGTATCTTGCGTTTTATGTGATAAACATCGTCATTGGCATTTGTTACGCAAGATATGATCATACAATACAGATTAAAATTTACCAACAAACTATTACGGCCAACTATGTATAACCAAACGATAACAGTTGTAGATTGATACGAAAAAATGAAAGAACCTTCCTGAAGCACCATCTTGAATGGATGCACCGAATCAAAGGTGACAGAAAAATATCTTCTAAATGATCGTAACGATGCAGAAAAATGGTCAATTCTACCGGTGACAACGACAATAATTCAGATCGTGTGCCATCGAAGTGATGTAAAATATATTTATGTTTATCCCAAGGAGTGAAAACAAAGAATAGATATAAATATATAGAGACAAATAAGAACGATATATATAGAGGATCAGAGAGAAGATATAAAAAAAAGAGAGCTAGAAAAAACATAGAAAAAATCTGTCGTACCTTGATGCGAGAAGATGTGTTACGAACCACGAAACATGGATAGAGAGAGAGAGAGATGTAACAGTTGAAAATGAAATGAAGAATTCGTACGTACGGAATGCGCAATTGTGATTCGATCGGAGGAAAAAGATACGAAAAAAGGAAAAAAAGAAAAAAGAAAACTGAAAACGAAAAACCGTAGAAATGGCAAGGTATACGTTTCTCACGGAAGTGTATAAATTGCGTATATACTTTTCTAGAGAACCAAAAACAAAAATTTCTCGTTTCTAAATCTTCTTTCCGTTTCTTCGATTGCTCTGAAATTTTCGCTGCTTTTTCACATTCGCGTGATATTTCATGCTCCTTTATCCTCTGTTCTTCGCGAAAAGGAGAAAAAGAGGAACCGAAAGATCGTACAAACACGAAAGGAAAATCTGTATATATATATACACACACACGTATATCTACATGATGTATGTATATACGTATATATACGAAGTAAGGGAAAAGAAGAATAGAAAAGACGAAAAAAGAATGTGGTGAGAGGTAGAACAGAAATAGAATCCAATAGTAACAAGAAAACTGATAAGGAGAGAGAAATAGAGAGAGAGAGAGAGAGAAAGAGAGAGAGAGAGAGAGAGAAATAAATTTCGACACACCGAAACTATCTAATGGAAAAAGAACAATATATGTAGCTAAAAAAATCAATGATCAAATATATAATGAAGCTCTTAATAATGTGACGATTAGAAGAGTCGAGTGGCGCTTCTTACCATCTGTCCGTGCAGCGGGTGAAAATGGAAACAGAAAGAAAATTCAAAATCTTCCTTTGAAAGTCGAGACTCGCAGGATATGGGACATTCTTTTTCTTTTTTCGATATTCGACTTTACTGTTTCTTTTTTTTTTTTTTAAACTTGCTTATCTCTTTGAAATATTTCTTTCGCGTTTATACCTTCTTTTCGCGATATACACGTATAATTAATTTCTTGGGGAGATAGAAAGGGTGAAAAGGGGGATCATAGGGGGAATATTTCTACGACAGACTATCGAACTTCGCCCTGACGATTTATCTCGTCGTGATAATGTTGCCGCGCGCGACTATCCTCGCGTTCGATCGTTGTTTCGATCGTTCGTTCCTCGAAACTATTTGTTCTCGTTTTTGTGAAGTACATTTTGCTTTTCAACGTCGAGCAAAGATGAAATTTTTTGAGAAAGAAAATATAGGTGCGGCCGTGGCTGAGTGGTTACGGTAGAACGAAAGGTGTGACTCGCGTAAAATCGAGAAGAAATAATTCGGAAGTATTATATATATATATAGTATGGGGTGGGTGCAGCTTCTTCGTCTGCAATTCATTTTTCCTTTTCTGCGATTGGCGGATCGAGGCGTGGCGGCAAAGCTTAATTAAAAAACGTTCACGTTCCGAGGCGATCTTACAAGTAAATCGCGGACACAAGACAGCCTTTTTACGAGAAGTAAAAGCTTTCGAAGAGAATAGAGAAAATTGTTACACTGAGTTGTCTTGTAGAAGTTCGAAATCTATTTTCCTTTACTTTTAAAGAAACATCGCGACGATATTATCAAATTTTATTTTATGTTATACGAATGATTCAGAAGTCTTGCTGATCAACTCCAGATATTGAAATGTAGTCTGTATACTACGAACTTGAGCTAAACGAATTTATGGAATTAAATCATTTGATTTTTGACACTGATGTTGAATACCAATCATGTACCTAGGCAACGAAATTGAAAATTAAAAAAAAAAAAAAAAAGGAAAGAAAATTAAGTCGATCAGTTCGTCTTCTGAGAGGTTCATATTTTAAAGAACTATTTGTATGTTTTTAAGACAACTCAACGACGAGAAGGAAATTATTTGATAATAAGAAACGTGTCGAATTTTTAAAGAGTTTTGTTCCTCACGTCGATTAACGAGGAACATTTTTTATTACAGAACTCTGCCCTTTCTTTGTTACTTAAAGGCACTGTATATTTTCTCATATAATAGAAAACATTTGTAATTAAGATAGATAAAAAATTTAACATTCATCAGAAGCGAAATAAAAGTGAACAGCACTCTCGAACAATATCCCTCGTAAGCGAAGTGCGGATCGAAGCTGGATCGAAAAAAGTGTGAATAAAATAGATCGAAAAAAGTGAAGATAACTCTTGTTTTTTTTAATTCTTTGCGGTCACGCGATCGATCTTCCATTCGGTTGAACGCGACGATTCCCTCATTTCCCTTATAAAAAAAAAAAAAAAAAAAAAAAAAAAAAAAAAGAAAAAAAAGATTAAAAGATTAAGGGAACCACGCGTTAATCTTCGTTATCTCGCCATTGAGACTTTAACGCATGGTAAAGAGATGAATCCTCGCGTTCCCGAGCGTTCAACATGGCCTCTCTTAAATCGTGTCTAGAGCACGTTAGAGTTCACCGATAAATTGTCTGAACTGAAAGTCTAAGTTAAAATCATTATTTCTTTCAAGTTATCGTTCCTTCGATTTAACTCAAAAACCAATGAGATTGAAAATGCATTAAAAAAGAAAAGAAGAATAAAAATCGTAGAAGCATATTTTCGTACAATTTTTGTTTCGTAATAAAAAAAAAAAAAAAATAATGATATTTAAGATAACCCTTTTTTGCTTTTTTAATAGAAAGATAATATCATTTGCGTATTTTTCTTAAAGAGGAAAAAAATACGGCAATGGAAATTGGAAACATAAACATTCCCCTCAATCGGTTAATCGTTCAAGCATCAAACGTGTCGCACAAGGGGAACACTCTGATCACGATGTAAGAGGGACCAGTGGATATCGATTTGAAAGAAATAAGAAGAAGAATATTTATATAAATATGTAAAGGTAAATAGACAGAGAGAGAGAAAGAAGAATCTCTGCAAGAAACGTGGTCGTATTAAAAGAAGAACGAGGACGAGCGATGGATAGTGGACATTACCTTCTTCGAGCCCGTCGTCTCCGTCGCTCATGAGCTCGTCGTCCGAGCAGATGCTCAACACGTTCACCAACATCTCTGTGACTGTGAAATTCAGAGACAAAGTACGGAATAATTCATTGCCACAGTTCAACTGATTAAATTATATAAGATAATTACATATTAAAATATATCCTGAAAGATCATATATAAAATTTGAAAAGTTTCTTTGAAAAATGAACATTTTTTACGAAAAAGGCGAACGAAACCACGTACAATAATTAAAGGATATATTAATCAAATATTATACCAGAAAATTAATCTTAATTACGGAGAATTAGTCGCGTAATTAATATTCTTAATAATTGATATATCGTATTAGATTACTATTTAATTTCAGTAAATATATGCACGGAGATTAATCTCACTATGGATAATTAGCCATAATGAGACATAACGAGCATTGCTCAAGTATAATTGACATTTGGTATAGATAATCATTTAATTTTCTGATACATATGCAAAACCATTCACTTACCTTTTTCACCTACAAATGGCAAAGACCACGTGAAGACGTCCATGAAATTGGGCAGCCAATAGGGATGCGGTGAACAATTGAACTGCCTGATGTTCATCACGTTGTTTTCGTATTTCAGCACAGCCGCCTGTAATTGTAAAAAAAGAAAGACTCATCTTTAAACGTTATACAATAAATAAATTCTCCGGGAAATACTCTACGATCAACCGTACAATTTTCCTAACTTTTCTACAATTTTCAAGTAGTCGACGTCTCACCTTGTTGTTGTAAACGTCGAGGTAGTTGGGCGCGCTGAAGATGGTGATCAGCGACGGGAAGCCCGTCGTCTGAGATTTGCGGTACATGCGATAGCCCGCATCCTGAGCCTCGTGCGCCCTTATGATGCTGAGCAGGTTGTTGTTTTGCAGAAAATCGCAGCACGCCGCGTAACTGTGACAACAAACGCGACAAATTAATTCACTTTGTATCTGGAGAAATATGTGAAAAATGTTCTCTTGTCTTGCGAAATACAAAGTGTCTTTTCACACGCACACAACACACACACAAATTCAGATAGAATTCAGAATTCAATTCACGGAATCATTGTAGAATACATCGAATCTGCCAGAGATTCGACTCAATAGAAATCCCTCCTCTCGTATTGTTTCCTCAAATCGTATTGTTTTCCGAAATAAGAATTCCTTTTACATGGAATGTAAAATGGCAAATGACTATTGTTACGTCACGCGACGTAAACCGTACGCCATCCCTCGTTGAGAAAGGTCGCCAGGTGCCGACCTACCCTTACTCAGACGAACAATGAACCTAAGGAGCCACCATAAATCACTATTTTAACAATTAGGACTCTCAAGTGTCGTAAGTGTCTTTGGTCTATAAGTGGCCCTTAAAACATTCCTCGGGCTTATTGTCCGTTTCTAGAAAGCACGGAGAAAGCGGTTTTTTCCCCATGAGCAAAGCCACGATCCACGTTTGGTAGGAGCCTTCCCCTACCTATCTTCGTCGAATAGCGTTTTTCCTAACCAATTGGCACCTTTGGTCGTTATCCTCACTTTTCCTAATGAAAAGTGCCATCAACGAATCCGCTTTCCTCGTATTCTAGACACACCCATCACGAGCTTTGCTCCGTACTAACACAGCAGCCGAAAGTCAATGGAAGTGGAGTTTAGAATTGTCAGATTCGAAGTCGAGTTTCAGAGTTGCCGAGTTGCGAGTCACATCTTCAGTCACAAGTTCAGTACATTAAACCCTCTAGTCACTCAATTACTTGACACGTCGGATCAGATCCGCAGGCTAAGAAACACTATCCCTTAGATTTAAGCAGTAGATTCAATTAGAATCAAACATGCAATAAACTCTTTATACTCGTGACACTGTAACACGCCAGAAAAGCTTACTGAAAATTCTTTTAGAATTGATTGTAATTTTTCTCTAAATAAAATAAAAAAAGTTCGGTACATCTTCAGTACAGAGTCGCAATTACCGAGTTACACAGTTGTTAGGTCGAGTCAAACGCTTCTAAACCTTGTTGTAAACGACGTTATACTTCTTGCGACATCGTCACTTACCACGCGAATCTCTATGAATATTTATATTTTCCGCGAGAAAAGTTATTGGAAATACATAGGATATTTGGCCTGTTAATCCAGTGCGATACTTATTAAACTACCTCTATTATCCTAACCGAAATAGGGGATCGGCTCACTTCGTGGCGTCAGTCATCAAATCGTAACGAGAATTTACGCGTCTGCCCGCGAAGCGGTCGAACAACTATGAAATATGTCAAATCAAAAATTCGACTCGAAAGAAATGTTTCCCCTCGTTTACCAAATTCTCGAGGTACAGAATTCCTCTTTACGATCGGCTATAGAATTTTGAAGAAAATCGCGAAAAATATGAATTGTATCGAATATAAAATGCAAGATTTATTCTCTATTTATCTCTCATGGTCCTGCTTCCCTTCCGGGATAGGCTTCCAGTTACGTTTCTCTTTGGTTTACGCTTACGGTCTACTTTTCCAACAATCAAGCTTATCATCTCTCGTACTTAACATTTAGACTTAGAATCTACAGCTTAAACTTTTTTTTTTATTTGGAAGAAATTACAATCAATTCTAAAAAGAATTTTAAGTAAGTGACTTAAACTTGACATAAGAATGTACATACCTCTTACAATTCTTATTCTCTATGCCTCTACTACTTATATTCTCGCAGCGCCTAAACTTCGATAACGTACAAATCCAAACAGAGGCATAAAATATGAAACTTCAAAGATATAAAATATGAAGCTACAAAAATGATATTTATATGTCGCAAAATCTGTGAAAAATTCTTCCACTCGGTTTCCCGGGTTGTCGAACGTTCGCGATGAAAATTTCTTTTCGTAAACAGAGGCCGATAAACTTTCGAAAAAGATCGCGATATGATCCTGTTTTATTGATCTACTGCTTGCAGTAGTTTATGTATTAGAATGACCGAACATTCTCATGATAATGGATCTTCAAATTATCCGAATTTCACCCATCGAAACGAAATGTGTATTAATACCGGATTAAGTGAACCGCTGCTGATTGAATCCACTTAACTGAACGCGAATTCCTATTATTTGAACGAGAAGCCTTAGGTTGTTGGGAGAATCAGTGATTTTCTATTATGTGAACCGCAGACATATGAATTCTTTCTCTGATCACGTAAATGGAATTCTATTTAGGTTGATTTCAAGTGAGAGTGGTAGAAAAAGATTCTACATATTTATGAAGGTGGTGAAAGTAACAGGGGAAAGGAAAGGAGAAAATAAAATCCTTCCTCTAAAGTTTTTTCTAGTTTGGTCGATGCACAGGCTGGTCGACGTGTAAGAGTTGTAAATTATGAAGATTTGCATTATTTCACATTTTTGTTACTATACAGTTACTATCGTAATCTTTAATCTTTTCCAGTTCTACTGATTCCATTTCTTCTATCATTTAGTACATAAGATGGATTCCTTTGTATCGAAGCTTAATTTGATAGAAATACGCTCAAGAAGGTGTCTGAAAACTTACCGTATAAAACTTTTACGTCCATATTCTATATTTTATGTAAATCATTCAGAAATTTCATTAGCACTGTAGCAAGATATGTTGATCAAATTTGAAACCTAACTCTGACCCTAATAAATCTGAAAAATATATATATATATAGATATTACAAAATATTTATTGCA
Source organism: Bombus confusus (assembly GCA_014737475.1). NCBI lineage: Eukaryota > Metazoa > Arthropoda > Insecta > Hymenoptera > Apidae > Bombus > Bombus confusus. Next base: position 5,712,367 of record JACXIV010000015.1, read on the forward strand.
ATACTTAGTAAAGAATCAGGAAGTACATATTACAGTCAGCATTACAGAAGCATGTAACAGGTGTTAAATATAATCCCACAGAATATTGAAGTTTATTAATATAATGAATTATTGACTGTTTAACTACTTTTGTTACCTTCGCTATACAAAATATCTTATAATTTCTTTGTATACGAGTATCTTCAATCCTGTTCCAAGCTTTACGAGTACTTTTTACCTACATCCAGATCATATTCCTAAATAGATCGTATGACGCGTGTTCATCTTGTTATTTACCTATACGAATATTTTCAAATTTGTTCCAAACTTGACCAACGTGGTCATGGTAGTCGAGTCTCGTAACAGTGCCAACGAAATTTCAGAACGTTTCCTATAACACGCGCAATTTCTAAGCCCGTGTACGCTCTAGTAAATATTTAACCTATTGAACATAAATTAACTACGATAAGATGTTAGCAGCGCAAAGGGGCTTTTCAGAGGCACGCGATAATTGCAAAAAATGCAAATTACACCGAGCGTTAAAAGAGAGAACAATATTCGAGGCAAGAATAATAGTAAATTTCCATTAACGACACTGTTAAAGAGGAAGTTCGGTAGGACGAGGAAGGGTGGTGAAAAATTGCTCGCAACTCTTGCGATATAAAATAGGGAAGCACGGTTCGTTGGCATGATAATATTCGCGGGATCTTTTGGTGAATGCAACACGAAGGCTACGATGGTAATCCCGTAATGGCCGTGGCGCTATAAAGAAATCGTTCGAGATGGCTGGTGCACCTCCGCGTCGTCGTAGAATCTCGAAAGGTAGAGTCGTAAAAAGCTCGCGTGAGAACCGTCTATCCTACTTCTTCTCCGCGTTCTATTTCACCCTTGTAAACGCAGCGACCTTCGTTCGTTCGTACGGGTCACGTGAAACGCGTGACAACCTTTTCGATCACCTTGCCCCGCTAATTAGTCGGTTTATGGCCGAGTTTCTGCGAAGATTACCGAATTATGTTAAACAGCGTGTACAGAAGTAAAATTTCTGCTCGAAGGTCACTACATTATCAGCTACAGAATTTGCTTAAAAGCTGGAAAAAGACACGCGATCGTCGTCAAAAGATCGTTTAATTGGATGCTTTGTACATAACAAAGAGGATATAAATTACCGATATATAATATTAAGAAATTTATCAAAATTCCGAAGTATCAAATTTCGTTTACCGCTCGTCAAATTTGCCGATACTTACTGAGATAGTAAACGTCTATTACAGTCTCGAGTTTGCCAACAGTTGGAAATTTTCAAGATCTTGAAAATCTAAATTTTAGGTGTGAACTTTCCTATTAATTTATACTAATTCAAACGCTTCGCATGGTCCGTAGATACCCATACAAAATTCTAGGAAACCATAGCTATTTTGGCTGAGAAATTCCACATGCCGAGCACGTGTTTCGAAAGCTGGTAGAATCGAGACTACACAAAGCCTGTGGCGACTTTGCAAAGACGTCGCGAACCAGTTGAAATATAATTTATATCGATCGAAATTCGACGAAATCGAGTACGGAGAGAATTACCCGGGTGCAACAGCCTCGTATCCGATAGGAAAGCACGACAGCTTTTCGACGAGCGCGAACTATCTGTCGACTGTCAGATTCGATGGAATTGTGTCATGGGCAAAATATTGCGCGTTTTATCGCCAGTCTATGACACGATGATTTATCGTGGCACACCGTTTACACCGAAAACGCATTTAATTTTAGCGGAAATTCTAGAGTCTGCTTTTACGGACGCTTGCAATGCCAAAACTATTGTTGGTTGGCTGTAAAACCTCGAACGAGCGTTTCTTGTGTTTTGCATTAGAGCGACGAGAATGCAGAAGTTGACCCAGCGACGTGGAAGTCTTGCTTTTCATTTTCCTCTAATTCTATATTTCTTCTTACGTATATTTCTCTATTCATTTTTATGCATACTCCTGTATTTATTATGTTCGTTATCCGGAGCTACTTAAAAAAAGGAAAAGAAAAAAACGAAGATTAGGTTAACGTTAGGTGTTTTACCTTTCGATTTTCTGAAAAAACTCGTTCAGAATTTCCTACTTCCAAGAATCGAGTCTCAAAAGAAGAAGAACCGGAGAGGAACAGAAACTTGCCAGAGAAAATTAAAATATCGCTTAGCACCAGGAGAGGCCCTTCGAAATTTTTTTTTAAATTCATCAAAAATTTCCTGTTTTCAAAAATCCAATCGCGAAACAAGGACTGGGAAAGAGCAAAAAATTTGTCAGAAAAAGTTAAGATATAGTCTGACGATAGAAGTCTTCCCTTTCAAATTTTTATAAAATTTACCCAAAATTATCTATTTCAACGTCATCAAAAGACTTCTCTTTTGAACCAGAGAAGAACAAAAAATCGTCGGTAGAAATGAAAAAAAGCCACGCAACACCAGCAGGCCAGTTCTTAAAATTCCTCAGAAATGTCCTAGACCCGAAAACGGACTGTGAACGATTCGAAACATTGGAATTATTTAAATGAAAGGCAAAGTAGATCAGTGCGACGGCAACGAGCCATCGACGGATCCACGTACGTGAAATTGGTCCGAAGGTTGGCCGGAAGTACGGTGCAAGGGAGGCTTAAAACGTTCTCGACAATTTCACTGGGGTTTGCTGCAAGCCGCACGCGAGGCTGCACGCGAAATTTCACGATAACTGCTGCTCTCTTCTTCTCGCCGTCTTTGTCCGACTTTTTCCCTCTCGCACACTCGCCCCTCTCGCGGCAGAGTAATTTTATCCGGCGATCGAGCACGATAACAGAGGCACGGGCCGAGAGAGCGTTTATAAATTATAATGCGGCCGATAAATCATCAGCATCTGACGGGGGCCATCTCGCGAATCGATCGTACACGCTCGCGCGAGCGATCCGGAGCGGAAAGAGAGAAACGGATCGCGGACGGATCAATTAGTTAATAAGCTTCGTCGAGCGTGTTAACGCATTGTTGACCGGCCGCGGGTGAACTCGTGTTTCTCATGCATAGAGTTGAGTTGTTCGATTTTACATAAAATAGACGGTAGCACGCGTTGGTTTTTTTTGCATAAAATAACCGGTCGACGATGCGTTAATATCTTTCATTCTCGCGCGTTGTACGGATAATTCCTGGTGTTTGTATTGTTGTCGCCGTCGTCCTTTTTTTCTTTTTAAGTAAATTTATCGTTATGAATATGGATGACGATTCGAGAATCGACGTACGCGGAATTAAACGGGATTAAAATTCGAAATTATTCAATTTTGTCGTTACTATAGTTGCGCGTAATCTCCCTATCACTGTATTGGGACATTGTGTAATTCTGTTTCAACGGTAAACGGCAATACAGAGAAAATCGTTGAGTAAGTGTAAGTTGATAAAGCAATTTTGTTAAAGTAACTGCTATATTATCTGCATCGAATATTTCACGAGTAATAACAATGATATTATTGAACAGACAAGTTGTATACTCTCTTCTTCAATTTTTATGTCAATCAGAGTCATCGAGTGAAAATTTAGAAGTCTCGTTTCTTTCGTTGGCGAACTTGTTAATGGCCAGACAATGGCAATTATTCGTACTGGCTTATATATCTTCACCGAAAGCGGTGGTTTCATTTTCTAAGATAATCCAAAAATTATAAAGAACAAAGAGCATTTCAATTTGTTAGAAGTAGTAAAGATAAGAGTCCACTTTACTGGCAGTTCTAACGTTTTACAGTTAAATCGTAAATAAACGCGACGACTTAGGTTGCTAGTTATTTTTCAAGTAGAGATTATTCAAGTTCGAAGATCGTAGTTCAAGTTCGAAATAAATTTCGTGAATGGCGAGATTAGGAAAGGGAAAGAAATTGTTAAAGATCTTTGGCAATTATATGTGGAAACGAATGTCACGAAGCAGCGGCTTTTAGCACGATAACCATCCCACAGGATCATCAGCTTCCGGCGAATGTGCAATTTGTATGAAACGACGCGCTCGTAGTTTTAATGGCGAACAACGATTCAGTGCTCTCATAAATCCGCTCGTATCGCCCATAATTAATGACTTATCGCGGTAGCTGAAATAATGAGCTGTGTAGAAGCCATCATAAAACCCTGAATTTCAATATTAAACCAAAATAGAAAACCAATAAAATAATAACGGAATGCAAAACTGACGAAAAAAAAAGTAGTAATTGCCCTTTCGTTAACAGAAAAGCTTTATACCTTTGATAATTTAATTATGAATATTATTTTTATTATATATTATTTATTATCGCGAATTAATACGAGATTTACAGGAATATGAATACGACATCGTATGTTTGTTTTTCGTCCATACATAACTGCAATTGATCTTTCAGAAGTCAAACGAATGAATTTCACGTTTTGTAAATATTCGATTTTAATATCTGCGTAATTAGCGTAGTTAATACCCAAACGTTCGAAGAGCGAATCATTTACTTCCATAAAGATACTTGTTTAAAAGAAGCGGCGCGAATAATTGTAAATTTCAAATAATAGTATGCGTAACGTCATTACTTCTTTACGTTCCTAATTTATGGAGTTAATCAGCGTGGCTTTCCAGCGGTTTAATTGGTCACTGTGGTCGGTGTGAACGGTGCTTAAAGGTAGTTTGCGGCCTTGCCTCTACCTTGGCTCGAACGTTTCTCGCGGCCCTTGGCCGGGTCAGTTATAGGCGCGCAAAAAAGGTCAGTCGACTGACGTCTAGCGCTTAATTTGTTTACACGAACACACCGGCCGTGTTCGACGTAGACGCCAGCGACGCTGGCCGTCGTAGCAGTCTTCGAAACGTTGTTAACCATGTCCGGATTCGGAGAAATCTTTTGGAAAATAACTTTCTTAAGATAAAAAGGAGAGATTCCATAAAGATCTTCAAACGTCAGTCAATTTTAAAGCAGAATCATACATAGCGTCTCGGAACACCGAAAGTCTCGATATACGCAAAAATTCATGAAAATATCACTTAACAAGTAAACCATTCAGGAGCCACGTTAAGATCAGTCCCATTTATCGAAAGAACCAAAAAAAAGTTGACGATGTTACGAACACTATTTTCTTAAATTTATTTAAAAACCTATTATTACATATGTACGCCGTCTTTCGAGGATAAATAAACATATGAAAGTACCTACGATAAGTGTCAAAAGCGAGTAGTACACTTTAAAGGGACGAAACTCGTGCAGAAACTCTTGTTGCAGAAATTGCAAATCGATTGAAAAGATATAAAATATGTGGGAACGTTGTTTTAAAATTTTTAAGGTGTATCGCTTTTGAATCTCACTCTCTTTTGAATATGTAATAAAACTGTGAAATTGATAAGAAATAAAATCGGTCAGTTTTACTCTTCAGAGAGAGAGAAAGAGAGAGAGAGAGAGAGAGAGAGAGAGAGAGAGAGAGAGAGAGTCAAATTTGTCCAGGCAGATTGTATTGTATAATTTAGCGTATGCGTCGGGTCGCCGATATTTTCGAACGGACGAACAATATTATTTTCGAACGTACGTCGATAGATGGTGGTTTGTCCCGAAATTCGCGTCAATTATGTACTTTATCGAGGACGCCAATGTAGAACAGTGCATGGCTTTCAGTAGAACGAGTCGACGCGTGGTCAGACAATCGGCTGGGATTTCGCGACTAAAGCAACTTTGTGTGTCGCGAACGAATTTAAACGAAACACAATTGCCCTTCATTAGCCGGGCTAATTGCCGACGGAGACCGAACGTGCCCTAGTTAAATCGTAGTTCGTAAACAACGCTAATCAGTCGTCGTGTAATTATTGGGGCTTCGATGGCAAGGCACGCGTTTGGCCAGGCCGGCTGGAAAATTCGTGATCGTGCTACTTGCAATTTTGCGATCTACCACGAGGTAAACAGTTTCTGACTAAATATTTGCATTGAAGATTGCGCCGATTGTTTAAGTAAATAATGCTTGTATGTAAATCATAATTTACGTACTAGATATAAGCTAATTAACACTAACCTTACCAGGCCCGGTCAAATGACCGGTTTCGAAATTTACATTTAGAATTATACATTCACAGTTATTTCTTTTGTTCGTCTAACTTCGTGTAAATTCTTATATCATCGGATTAATTAATTTCTCAATTTTGGTTAATATAAGAATTTACATAAAGTTAGACGAACAAAAGAGATAACAATGAACGCACAATTTTCAATTAAATTTTGAAACCGGTCATTCGATCGATAAGGATCTGATAAGGTTAGTGTTGATCAACGAATATAGCAAGTAAATAATTTTCGTGTTAAATATAGGACAACCAGTGAGAGCGATTTATTACAATATCTTGTTACTTGAACAATTAATTACCATGCAGGTAATACTAGTATCTTGGTCATTCATATTCATATTTGTAGCGAAGGTATTTTGGAAGCAAACACATTACGAAGTTCGATAGGTGTAGTTACAAAACAAATTACAAGTCAAGGGTTTGATAGTTTGGTAAACACGTAGTTTTCAACATCATGCTGAAAATTCGATGAGAGGAGCTTACATCACGAATTTCATTTAAGTCGAGAGAGACACGTTCGATTGAAACGTCGAGTCGCGTCCTGCTGTCTGCTCAAGCGTGCATGCAGATATTCAGAATGGAAAGATTTAATAAAAATGTTGTATTCTATCATACATTCTACTTTCATGAACCGATCATTTGCAATATCTGCGAGTGTCATACTCTTTAAATTCGAAGTCGTCGTCCGGTCTAACAGGAAAAGTAAAAATTGAAAGAACGAAACTTCTTAAATCGAATGCTGCGGAAAAGTTAAATGTATTTTTTCGAAAGTTTTCAGAAACTTTCTACAAACTTTTAATTAAACCGCAAACAATGATTCGCAGCAATACGATAATATACGAGATTCAGAAGCGAAAATAAACGAGTCAGAAACCACAAGCAGCGCCCGCGAAAAATTGTTCCACTCGGATACATCGATTTTTCATAAAATATAAAGGTATTAATGTGTGATCGTCATTTACGTTATTTGTATCGTTCATTTAGTAATAGTATTTCGCTGCTCGCGTCTGCTTATAAAACGTTGATCTACTTCAAAGTAGAGAAAAAGCGTCGTTCATCTTCTTTATTAAAATGCTAATATTTAAACGCCAACAGCCAGTGGAGTTTTTCACTCGTTTTTATTCGTTCATTTATCAACGGCACACAAAAGAATTTAAAAAGATACAAAACGCGATCCAAAAGTTTCCTTTGTCCCTGTCAGAATTATATCACCGGTTTTCTTAGTAGATTTTCCGCGTGTCCTGGCAGAAAGAATTCGTGATACGTGTAAAAACTTCCATCGACCTCGGTCAAAGGAACCGCCACTCAAATTTTATTTGATCGCTTTAACGATTAGTTAAAAAAAGAAAAAAACACGATGATTGTTATTAATACAGTGTGGAAGTTTACGGCAATTTATATCTTTACGAACGTAATTAGGGGAATAAAATCTAAGTGGAGATTTAAATGTTAATAATAATAATTTCATATTTTGTTATGTTGCAAATATTATATATTTCCTTAGTATATTTAAATATCATAGCGAATGTTTCTTTATTTTATTCTTTAATATACTTTCATATCTTTAAATGGATAAAAATTTGCAGTTTAGTTATCATTAATAAAATATTATATTTCAGATCTCCAATATTTTTCAACTATTGTGTATTCTATGTTTTTTCCTAGTTTTAAACTCTCCATAAATTCACAAATATCAACGGTCTGGTTACTAATTTCTTTGAAAAACGTAGACAATAAAGTAAGCTAAAATAAAAATGAAAATGTCGTCAGTCGACGAGGGCGTTGACACGGAATTTGCTGTAAAGCCGACTCGTTTGGTGTTCCACGATCGCTTTCGAGTTCGCGACGAACAAACGGCTGGCTAATTATTCGGTGAATAGGATCAAGGGACGAGGGAAAGTGGAAGGGAAACGTGAAAGGCTGTGAGAGATTTTCCGAGGGACAGAAAAGCGACGCGAGTGTTCTATAAGTGATGAAAAGGGGTAGGTTGTTTTTAACGTTTCCTAGTAAAATCATAATCCCACGTTTTGTGGTTTTACGAGATTAATGAAATAAAGTCGCGTGGCCAAAAGCCAAAATAAAATTCGCTGTTAAAAAATTCGCGAAAGATGCACCTAACAATGAATTGCACTATATGACCCAAGTTGTGAAAAATATATGAAAACGTCTCTCAGTGGATCGTTCTTCATTTGGGAACACATATTTTCTTCTTTACAAAGAAATCAAATTTTCCGCGTTATTCTACGTACAAAAGTAGATATTAATAGTGTCGAAGTGGTTGTCACTTCTAAGAGAACTCTACATCTGATCGGTTTAGCTGGCAAATGTATTTGTGAAGTCATTGACGAAATCAAGGTTCAGATATTTACAGGAAGAGTTAGAAAATATTAAGAGATCATTGTTTGTGGAGATGTAGAGTTTTAGGGAGGGTGTTGAAGCGGTTAACACTTCTAAGTAAACTCTACGTCTGTACCGACTAATTTTCTGACTCGCTAAAGCCATCGACAGGCCATAGACGAAAGACAACCACATGGCAACCATAAGACAAGAGACAGGCAACGATGGCCTCGGTGTTCAGTTTCTAGGTAACACTGCTAGCGTGCGGATCTGGACCAGCTCAAACTGTATTCATATTATACCAACATTTCTTTATTAAATATAGTTTACTATCTGACAATTTATCCACGCGCTTTTCTCTGTATCTATATAACCCATAACCACAACAAATAGAAAAATATATACTCGTTATTTGTTCTTGTATTTATTAATGTGTTTGTATTTGTTACTATAAAGATATACTCATACTAATATGCATGTATATTTCCACTCAAACAAGTAGAGTAAAAGAGCAATGAAAATAATATGGTCCTGGAAAAATATTTAATTGAAATCGTTCATACTCGTTCGTTATCGATTTGTTTCGTGAGATTTCTTCTTAATTACAACCAAAGGAAAGTAGATCATTTTATATGTTACTACTATACGCATAAGGGTGAGATTATTAGAAAAGAAAATTGTAATTACATAATCTATACAACTAGATCATTGCACTAACGTGAAAAAATATCATTCTACAAAAACAGCAATCTTTTTTACTTAAAAATTTCTTTCTAGCTCTAAGCAGAAAGCAGTGTATCTCGTCTTGCATACTGCTATATTGTGTATTATATTTTAATACAATAATTAATTAATCTACATGTAAAGGAGCCATGTACTCACCTGTAAAAGTATGAACAACCCCTAACGCTGTTGTGAGAGAAATGCTCGGCGTTCTTCTCGTTGCCGAAGTCCTCCAATGGATCCGACCAGAGCAGATCGCACATCGGCCCGTACGCCGGAGGCTCTTTGAACCTGTCCAACTGCAACAGCAAAATCAACATCGATCAAATTAGTCGAAGGAACAAGTTTCTCTGATGCACAGTCATCGTGTAAACGCGTCATGTGTCTAATTATCTAAACGCTCGAATGTAGCGAGAACTCGTTGCTGCAAGTTTCTAATTAACGTGGCTGTGTGTTTTGACATCGATGTATGTACATCTACCGTAATCATTTCTGATTAACTCGAGAAAACCACCCGATCCAATATCCTACTGCCCAACAGCTTTATCATATGACTAACTCAGAATCAAGAACTCGACGCGAAGATGTAAAAATAATTCGAGATTCGTTTGTCGGAAATATTCGCTTTATATGTAGCCTAATAGGAATATGTTTGAAATATTTGTTGGCCAGGAATATCGAGTTACGCGGTCTAATGGAAATAAATGTGCGGAATAGGAGGAAAATACGAAACGTTCGAATAAAATGATATTAGAAAACGATGTCACGTTTTTAATTTAATGCGAATATATAAATACAGTTTAGTCGGATAATTTCGTTAGTTGGAAAAAAGCTCGGAGAAAGAAACGCGTAATGCAACAGTTCTCTCGCGTCGATCCATAAAATGCATAAAATTTACTCCAGAGTGTATCGCTGCGCGTTATTTCATTTTATCTCGCGATATCCTCTTTCGCCCCTAACCCTGTTACACGCGTTGAACGCCCAAACGTTCAAGTTCTCATAGACAATTCAATTTTCCTGATTAAGCAATACCAGTAATTTTATGAATTACTTCGTTTATCTATCTATCAATGGCGACAATAATAATCTTCCTGATTAAACGACAGTTATTCAGAATTGCTCAGGAACGCGCCAACATCCGCAGCCAGCTCGAATAAACGCAGTAACCATTTCCCTCTGGAAATCGATATGAAAACCACTGAATCGAGTTCCGATGACAAGGAACTCGACTCTCAGGTTCGCGTGTCACTTAATTGCGCGTTATTTAATTTACTCGCGATCGAGGATTCGTTTAGGATAACCCGGGAAAGAGAAAAATGAAGAGGAAGAGTAGGAGGAGGAGGAGGAGGAGGAGGAAGGAGAGTGGTTTACGCTCTCTCGATGGAGAAACTAGGTAGACGAGCCACTTATTTACTCGAAGGAGACACACACACACACACGCACACGAGCGCGCGCGCACACGCGCGCACACACACACGTATAAAAACACACACAGGCGGAGAAGAGCTAGACGGAGAGCTGCTTCGCTCTTCGAGTGGTGTTTCCGCGTCATAAAGCATTCACGAACTCTGGCCTAGATTTATTCCGGGCTTGTGTCGAACCGCTCGTCGGAATCAAAGAAAAATCAGAGAAATTTCAACCCGGTAACTTTTACCCTTCCTCTCGTTCGAACGGTTACCGAAAGAACCGCGCAAGGACACATCTCACAGAAAGGGAAGAAAAATTTTAAATATTTCAACGATATCAGTCGATCGGACAGCTAACGCCCTATTTTTCCCATGTTTCGCTCGTCGACTTTCTATTATATTCGCGTTTCACTCTCTTGTGTGTTCTATCGAGCGTAAATATAACGAAAAGGAAAAAAAGGGAAGAAGTACCTTGGAAAATATTGAGATTCAAATATTTGGAAATTAAAGGAAAGAAGTTAATTTTAGTCCAGGAGTTGATGTTTTGCTTGACTAATTGGATATTTATGAGACGAAACGAATTTAACAACAACTTCCGCTGCAAAGTTTTCGTCGCGAAATAAGAACAAGAAGAATAGATACAAATTAATGCACAAAATGCCCGTCAATCAATTTCCACAGCCTCTAACTACGAAGCATCTAAAAATTCAAGTAACTGAAAATTAATTAAAATAATTGAATTTTGGTGGAAGATTTGAAGTTCCTTTGATTAATTATGAGATAAAATGAACTTAGCAGCAACTTTCATCGCGAAGTTTCCATCGTGAAATAAGAAGAAGAAAAGTAGATCAAAATTAATCTGCAAAATCCCCGTAAATCAATTTCCAAGCTTAAAATACAAGGCGTTTAATGATTCAAATATTTGGAGATTAATTAAAAGATTCAAGTTTTGGTTCAAGATTTGACGTTGCTTTGATTAATTACAAGATAAAATAAATTTAACATCAACTTACGTTGCAGGCTTGCCATCGCGAAATACGAAACAAGAAACAAGAAACAAGAAAAGTAGATCAAAATTAATCTACAAAATCTCCATAAATCACTTTCCAATCTCAAGCCACGGAGTATCTAAAGATACGAGTATCTGAAAATTCATTCAAAGAATTTCATTTCGGTCGACGATTTGCCCTTCCTTTCGTCAATTACAGGATAAAATAAATTTAGCAGCAACTTTCATCGCGAAGTTTCCATCGTGAAACAAGAACAAGAGAAGTGGATGAAAATTAATGAACAAACTCTTCGATCAATTCGACCAATTCTCTTCAAAATGAAAAAAAAAACCCTCAAAATTCAGTATATATCTTGCGATTGCTTGTAGACTAACGTAAACTTGACAGCAAATGAAAAGGAAAAGAGGAGCTTGAACGAACAGAAATCGCGAGTCGATCATTGGAAAGGGAAGTGGTTTACAGAGGCTCTCGGCGTCGAAATGTTTCCAATAATTATCCGGTCGTAATTACCCAACTACGAGAGCTGACTTAACGTTGACGTATCGACATTGTCTCACTGTTTATCGTGCGGCGGAGACCCCAGTCGTGGACTACAAGTTTTGATCATAATGGGTAACGCTAATTATGTTCAATGGCATTAGTTTCCAGCGCGCAGTGGCTGGCTGCGTGTGCTTCACGCACATGGCTACAAATATGTATGCATGTATATACGTATATACACAATGTATGTATATGTATATATATATACATATATACGCACGTACACGAAGGAAACGAGAATGCAGTTTACAGTGTAACGAGCAGTTCGCACCTAATAATAGCAAACGTAATATTACCGGCGTTATTACCCTTGCCAAAGTAGCTGCGTCGTTTTCGCCACTAAATCCGCTTTAACTTCGAAACGATCGAATTGGACGACGAAGTTGATTGCATTCCATTGGTATTGCCGGTGTAAATTGTTGCGTTTGTCCCTTTGGAAAGGGAAAGTTCGAGGAAGAAGCTAGATTATTGAAATTCATTGGGCTTGGCAAATTAAAAATCGGAAACCTGAACTGTTGCATTGTTTTCTCGGTAAGAGAAAATGCGTTGGAGGACGCTGGATTATTGAGATTATTATTAGGACAGGGGAATTTAAAATCCGAAATTGCTGCGTTGTTTCTTTTGGAAGAGGAGAATTCGCTGGCGGATGCCGGATTATCGGGATTTATTTGACTAGGGAGATTTAAAAATCTAGAACAATTGCGAGAGAAATTTTGCTTGTCGGTAGATAAAAAAACTGTGGTCATTGCGTTAGAAATAACGTATTATGTAAATCTAAGCGTTATTACTTTGGAGAGTAGAATCGAGGTAGATTATTAAATTATTAATGGTAGATAGTTGAAATGATTAATGTGGGAAGAATTTAACACTCGTAGAACTCCGGTAGTTTGTAATTACGTTTGCATAATCCGGCGCTAGAGACGTAACAAATTTCAACAATAAAAATATTCATAGTTTTTAAGTCGTTTCTTTTCTGGCGCCTTATTTTACTCTCATTTTGTTAGAGTTACATTCAATTAAATTCCATAAAAGCGAGTTTCTAATTTGCATGAAAAAATTTTTTAATAAAGAAGAAAGAGGTGTTTCCGCGTGCACTTTAATGAAATAATAAGCGATTTTAAAAAGCTAGTGCCAGGCATGTTAGCGCGCGCCGCGTCTGACTAGACACGTTCCCTTTTCACTTACTCATGCGTTACACGCCTACCGCTGTATTTGGAATTAAGGTTCTAGTTTATTGATAATTAATTATTCCGATTTATTTATATAATTAATAACCACCTTCTTGTTAATAAGAAGATCATACGGATTATGCTAGCAAGAATACTAAAAGGGATGTTTCTGAATAATAAAAAATACTATAAAGGCGTGGTGAAAAACTTGCAGCAATAAAATTATATGCCTGAAGAAGGGAATTATGAACGTAGAAAAAACGGGGGAAAATATCAAAAAAGTTGTTGCAGTAATTAAAATAGGGGGAAATGTTAAAAAAAAGTAGTTGCATTAATTAAAACAGGAAACGAGACAAAAAATAACATGTAAGAGAATTAAAATAGAAATTGTGGCAATAAAGGACGTAGTATAAGAACACAAAGAGAGAATGGAAAAAAAAGATAGAAAGTAGTAAAATATATAGCAGCAATAAGTAATTGCTGGTAGTAAAAAAAAAAGAGCAACACATATCGTTACATATATTGCACTAGCAAGAAAGATAGAAGAAGAATTTCAGAAGCTGAAAGAAGCGCCAAAAAATAGGATCGGAAGAATAACAAGTAAGCGATAGAAAGAGAAAAGATGTAAGAAAGCAATATACAAATTGGAAATAAGAGAACGCCGTATAGGTGTCTACTAAGACGAAAGAAGAATAAAAATATACAAGGGCACTACTAAAAAAGGAAGTTGCAAGCGCGATATCTCATAATTCTTCTCAACTTTCTGTCAGTTCGTATCAGCGTCATAAACTTCGACGTTCCATCGATCTTTGTTGAATTTCTCCCACCAGCTACAACTATACCGACTATACTCAACGTGATCGCGCTGGTCTAGCGCAAGAATATTACACGTGACAACATCCAAGTCACGTTAAGAAGTTCTATCCGGGCGACTGCCAATTGGTACAAAATATGTATAATCGTATGTTGCGGTGAAATTTCCCGGTTAGCCGAAGGAAAAACGACGAAAAAGAGGCGGCGACACAACGGGCGAATCAGTGGCCAAAACGTTTGCCATTGGGCAACGTTCCCGCATCGCGTTTTCTCATCCTCGAGCTACAACCACGCGTACGACATCCGCAATTCTACTTTTACCTGGCAGCCAAGCCAACGATCGCGTATCTTCTGTTGTAAATTTTCGAACTGACACCCGTCACAAGCAATCAGCGGTCGTTATACGCGTGTACATACATACGTACGCGTTTCAGGTGATTTTGGTGGCGGTGAAACAATTTCGGCATTTTTTATTACGTTCATTTTGCTTAACTGGAGATATTACGGTACGCCACTGCTGGGGCCAACATGTACGAAAGCTCCGAGGAAGTACAACTATCGCAAAATGTAAAATTAAAAATTGTTACTTCCAGGTATCGTTGGAAAATTTTGATAGTTTTGTGACTAAAATCACTCGACAGATGTGCTTCGATATATCAGGATTTTCTCGAAAATTAGTCGTTACAATGTTATACCGTGCGATGTATATTTAAAGAAGGAAGATGGATCAAAGTATTTACAAATTGTTAAAATTATGTAATTAGTAAATTATCATTAAACTGTTAAGTCGATACCTCAGATTCGTGAAACGAAAGAAGCGCGAAAGGACACGCACGCGTTCGGTGGGCTGTCGACGGATAGAAGATAGAAAAAGGAAGGTAATTTTGTAATAAACAAACGTAATCCCTTGCGCGTGCAGCATGATTACTTGCAATTTCCAGTTTTTTCGTCGCGAATGAAACGAAGGAAAAAAGATGAGAGAGGATCTGAAGAAGAGCGGTACAGGAAACGACTCAAAAGGAATAAAAACCGAGAGAAAAAATAGAGGGGAAACGGAAAAACACTCTTCCATCAGCCGGAGACAAGGACGAACGCACCAACTTGTATAAAAAAGTACAGTATTCTGAAAAAATCTTACACCATCCCTATCTTATTGGTTTCACAAAACGAAGAAATGTTGATCTCCAAGTTTCCTAAGTTTTGTATGTCACATTTTTACAAATTAGCAAATGGCTATTATTACCATCTTCAAAAAATACTTCTGTTCATTCACTATATATGCAACAATTGTGAAACAGAATTGGTCGCGATAAATAATTAAACAAAGTTATTTAAATAAAACTGAGTAGAACAGTCACATTTTTACAAATTAGCAAATGGCTACTATTACCATCTTCAAAAAATACTTCTGTTCATTCACTATATATGCAACAATTGTGAAACAGAATTGGTCGCGATAAATAATTAAACAAAGTTATTTGAATAAAATCGAGTAGAACATTTCCGACAAATGCAACTAGAAAAGTATCTTCATTTGATGCTTCAAGACTTTTGCACAGCATGGTATATACATATAACTGGGATGAGGTGAAAAAGAGGGAGAATTGGAAGAGAGGATTTGCATCTGTTCCGTCAGATTACGAGGTATTTCTCGTGGGAGAAACAGGGGTAGTTAACCCTCTTCTTTCAACTGCATCTCTTCGTTCACCGTACTCTTCTCTTTCAGCTGCAACAATCGTATGGAATAAAGCAAATAGTGGGAGAAAGAAAGAAAGAAAGGATAAAAGAACTGAAACCAGGTGAAGTTCGACCGATTGACAATATTCGTCGAGTATCGATAATAATTTGCATCGACGGCTATCCGTTGTTCCTCTTCGATCACCGTTCCGATATTTTAATACTGCAGGCAGGACTTGAATCGTTCTATTCCGGGCCATTTCCTCCAACAGCACCGGTATTATAATTTTAATAATCGCACAAATAAAATATCTGAAACTCGTCGTTTTGCGAGTTTGGCGGTTGCAATATAAAATTTACTAAATTCTCGAAGTCTGACGTATCATCGTCCCCTTATCACTTTAACCGCCTCCTCCCCCTACGCACATACAAATACGCACTAAAAACCAAATACTAGCTGTCAGTCTTCACTGTCACGTCCTCGAGAGAAATTTTACAGGACCTTCGCTTTAAACGAAACGTGCGAACACTTCAAAGATCGCTTTTACCATAATATCTTTCATAAACCACGGAATTCCTTTTTTTCACCCCTAACATCTGCCATTCACGAAACCATAAAATCTCCACCCCGCTGAAGAAAAGACGAGAGAAAAAAAAGAAAAGAATTCCTTTGTCTACGTCCCCCTCTAAACTGTCCACTTTCTTTCGCATTTCGCCCCCAGTTTCAAACACCAAATCGATCCTAACTTCTCTCGATCGAGCAATAACCAGGATCATTTATTTCACTAGGCTAGGGAGGCGTTTCCATCTTCGTCGTCGGAGGTCTATGCAAAATATGCTCGAAATTCGAACGATAGGCGACTAGGGTGGCGAAGGACACCGGCGACTATGCAATATTTATCAGACCCCTTCTAACTCCTCTCCAACGTCGATACCATCCGCTCTCTGTTATGTATTATTCCGCGTGCTTCTATGTAAAAGGTGGGTTTTGCAACCGCGAGCAAGCGATATGAATACCAAATGTTGGCACTGGGCTGCTACACGTTGCTCCTCGTCTTCCGCATTTACATGACCGACGATCTTCGAAAACTGGCCCGATAAGAGCCTTCAAGTTCGGTTCTTCTAGCGTGGACAAAGGGATGAACGATTGCCTCTTGCATCTGTTTCATAGCTCTTCTACTAACTTAGTTTCTCCTTCTCTTTTGAAGTCTTATTTTGATTACGATATTTAAGGGTAGATGAGCGACCAGCGTTTGCACGACTCCACCAATTTGGTTCCTTCTATTTTTTTTTATTTTAACCGCGACATCTAATTCGAATCCATGTAACATACTGTTCCTCCCAAAATCGAAAGACCTCTATATCATAAAAATACAAGCTTTCAAAACTATGCAAAAGTAATTCCCTCAAAAGTATCGTTTCCCTGTTATCTCCAATCCATTCTCTGATATTCTCGATTTTCCCTAAATTCTCTTCAAAATGGTATATAATCCTCAAAACATGATCAATCAAGCAGTGTCTAACAAAGTTATGTTCGTCACTGTAGCGAGCGAAAATTCGATACGATTCGCCGCAGGAGGGAGTTTGCGATACACAAGGCACAACTGTAATAGCATGTTAATTACGTCGAATAGCGGTGATGTTTGCTGTACTCCTTCCACGATTCCCCGTGTTTCTGTGTGTTAGCAACAACGCCGTACGTCGGATTGTTCGCGGTGTAACGAGCAGGCTGCCTATTTACCGGAAGCTGCACACAGTCGTCGAAAGAACGAGAACCTTATCGAGCAAACAGCGTCAACCGCGTGCTAGCAAAGCAATGGCTTTCGATGTCGCTAATTATCGTATCTCGTCGTACGTTTCAATCAATTTCGTCGATGTTCCGCGATGGAAACGTTTCGTATTTGGAAATCGACTGACGGTTCAAGGCCGTATTATTGCAGGTTCTTCGTGTACCAAAGGAGCGATAAGATGCAGCAGAGTATGGAAGATGTGGAGGAAATGGTGGGAGACAGAGTGAAAAACGTGTGGTGGGGAGACGGTCTGCAATGGCCTTGAACGAGAAATTGATTTTAGGAGTGCAATATCGCAGCTATGACGCGCGTGTCGTGATGGTTTCTGTGTCGATTTTTGGAGCAATTTAAGAACGGTACACACACTTCATCGGACGTTTACCTAGCAATGATGACAAGTATTGCTAGAAATTGCGAAAGGGCAAACTGTAAAGAGATTGGGCTTCGTACGAAACGAAAATCGCGTGATCGCAGACTTTTATCGTCGTCTTAATCGGCATGAAAACACAGAACATCCGTCCGCATTAATTTGCACCAATTTTTAGAAATCTACCAACGGTTAGATCTACCTTCTTAAATACACTGAACCAACAGAACAACTGAATACGTCCGCCACAGTTCCACAATTAACAATTAAACTTTCCATTGAATTTCTTAAAACTTATCAATAATTGACTCTACTGAGAGATCTCAAATGGGGTTAAGATTAGAAGGTAAGAATCAGCTAAAAGAGTGTATAAAGATGGTAACGAGTGGAAGGCTGAAAGCAAAAAGCTCGAAAGGAGGAGCCGAAGGAAACGACACAGCCAGAGAGATGTAGATAACACGAGAGACGATAAAAAGGGCATGTTTACAGAAATGGCAACTACAGGCTGGTAGATGTAGCAAAAATTATAAACAAATTAAATGCGAGGCAGTGACAGAATATCTAGATAAAAAAATAAAGGCGACAGCCAAAAAAGAATCGCAAGGGTAAGATGCGGCAATTTAGAGGAATCGAGCAGATTTTGGATAGAGGAAGATAAAAAAAAAAAAAATATGCAAATTATGCGACGATAGGGAAGAAAATCTGAAGCACTGTGTAACAAAGTGCGAAAATGAACAGCTCGAGAGGCAATATGAAAGGAATTGGGGAAAATGTTGCGAAGGGGTAGCTCACCGGATTCGCTCCTTCGAGAAAAAGGAAAACAAAAGTGCAAAACCACGCCAAAGCGTAAATAGCATATACGTGTGTTTATAATTCATAGGTGTCAGGAAGCAGAGGTAGGACATTGATCTATAATTCATAAGTACGTATGCGAAGGTTCGGATGGACAAACGTTTAGAAATTGTAATGCCAAGTACTTTTCGAAGCCGCGGTGGCCGAAATTAATAAATATTAATACATAGGATAGTGAGATGCTTCCCGAGTAAAAAGCAATGTATTATGCAGAGGCCATTTTACAGACCATATCGTGTGTCCGGTATTTTACGTACCGTGTCTTACGACCGTGTCATCGAAAATTGCTTATTATACGTACACATGTATAATGATTAACCATACTGTGTCAAATACAATACACTTAGAAAATTCCACCAAATAAAAAGATTGAAGTTCAGAATCTTTAGTTGAACTCGCAAGCTTCTCCGCTCAGAGGAGTGTCTCAGGTTTCGCGAAAAGAGAGAACTTCCTCCCGTGGGACAAGTTTTAACGACGCTTATAAAAGTGGTTGCCGTGCGCCGAATGCACGGACGGAAACGGATGTGCCCTTTTTATTTCTCTCTCGCCACACTGTACGTGACCGGAGAACAACGTCGGAAACTTCCAACCGACCAGCGCAAGACTTTCCCTCCTCCTTCGATTTCGCGGTCTTTATTCTCGATTTTTCTTCTGGTTTCCCAAGCCAGAGCCGCGAACCGCTGTTCGACGTGCCTCTATACGTGCAGCGTCATTACGGCGAATTTCCTAAGAGCGTGTTACGCGGCACGCATAGGTACACGCCAGGCCGCAATGGCGATTAAGTTAATAGCGGCAGCCGATAGCACGCGGGTCCTGCCGCTATTTAAAGCACAAACTGCAGCGTTGCGGCTGATAAAATGCACCAGGCGTTGTTCCACGGATTCGAGGGCCCCGTCGATGCGTCACGAGCCTGATCGAGCTTTTCAGACCGGCGATCGAAAGCAATTTTTGCAACGAGCAGCCAACAGGAGCATAGAGAATGGTCGAAGAGGGAAGTTAATCGTGTTGCGTTCTTCCGGCTATTCTTCGTTTCATTATGTTTTTTTTTATCGTTAAAAGATATCTTCGAGTTTGGACGAAATACGAAAGAGGCGTTCTCGTTGGCAGGTATGATTTCAATTTTGTGTCAAACATCTCCTTCAAATTCTTGTTGTTTGCTAAAATAAGGGCAAGATCGAGACGTGAAAGTTTATGGCAGGGTTAAGCGTGTCTAGAGATCGATCTTTCATACCGAACGTTGTTACGAAGAAGCCCACGCCCTCTTCTTCTTCTCAAATTTTTCTTAAACCGAGCATGCGCTCCCGATAGAACGTAAAACCGCGAATAAGATTGCCAAAGATATCAATAAGAAATGTTCGAAATTTGGAATAAATTCGGCCAATTTGAACGATAGAGGCTATGATTCCGGCGATCAGAAGCAATTTTCGCAACGAATCAACAGAAGCACCGGGAACGATCGAGGAGGAGAAAATTCAAAGAGGATGAACGAAGCGTATGGGAACGGTTTTACGGGCTTTCGCGTCTCAAAGGATCGACGATATCATCCTGCCGGGACTGTCAATTTCCATATCAAGCGTGTCGGCTCCTGGCGTCTGTAAAATCGCTCGAAAATAAAACATTGGATCACCATGGTTCCACGTAGAATCGCGAAAGCCGATCACGGAATCCTTGCTAGTTTCTGGCGGAGTATACCGCGGCGAAGGATATCGCGAAACACGGCTGGAATTTCTTATCCGTGGCTTTATGACGCGATGATGAAACCTCGTGAATAAATATTAAAAGCCCCCGCGGGATAATCGCGTCGATCGTCTCTCGCCGCTTCTCTTGCTGATCCACGACACAAAGAATCGATTTAATTGCCTTTGTTCTTCGTCTGTCTCGAAATTACTATTCAAAGACGGCTCGCAGCTCCGTCCGTTTCAGAATGGTTCTTTCGGCTCGGAGATTCGTTTCCTTTGGCGGTTCAGACGTTCTCAGGTAGTTTCTTTGAGGATGCTTCATAGTTTGATTGCGTTAAATGAATATTCGCGACGAGATGTAAGACAGGTGAAATTAGGGGTTGCTCAAGGCCGTTCCTCCGCTATGGAAATTGTTTCAGGTCTTCCAGAGTTTTGGATATTTGGCTGGAATTTTGCTCGTTTAATTCCCTCGGTGTTACCTTGCGTGGATTTCGAGAAGAACAGACGATGGTACCAGCGTTACAAAATTCTATTTCTCGTTTCAGAATTGATCTCTCAACTGGAAGATTTATTGCCTTTGTAGGTTGAAGTGTTCTCAGGTGGTTGCTTTGAGGATGTTTCGTAGTTTGTGATTGCGTTAAACGAATATTCACGACCAGACGTAAGATGGGTGAAATTAGCAGTTGTTCAAGATCGTACCTCCACCGCGGTAATAGTTTCAGGTCTTCTAGAGTTTTGAATATTTGGCTGAAACTTTCCTCGTTTAACTGTCTCGGTGTTTCGAGAAGAACAGTGGTTGGTATCAATATTACAAAATCCTATTTCCTCTTTCAGAATTGATCTTTCAACTGGAAGATTCGTTTCCTTTGGCGGTTGAAATGTTCTTAGCTAGTTCCTTTGAGGATCTATAATTTGGTCGGGTTAAGGTATGCAATATTCATGACAAGATACAGGCTAGATGAAATTAGATGCTACTCAAGGTCGTTCCTCCAATATGGAAATTATTCGAAATTATCTATAACTCGTCTCGTTGGAACCTCACTCAGAAGAGAGACACGCGTTCTATAAACGTTTTTCTGCCAAACGAATATCGAACAACGTTTGCGTTCTCGAGTTAGCGAAATTCTGTGCATCGCCTTCGATGTGTTTGACACAATTCACGCGAGGACAAGGAGACAGAACAATTTTCCGCGGTTACCAAGAGCCGCTCCGATTAAGTTAGCTGGTCTTAAGCATGTTGCAGCGAATGGATCGGTGCGGTGAATAGAACAGCGATTGAATAGCGAGCAACTAGGCGTTCGCGTACCACGAAATCCTCTCGTGTCATTGAACTCTATCAACATTCCGCCATATAAATCCACGTAAATCGACATCACCCAACACTCCTCTGTCTTTCACGAAAACTACGCCAACTAGGATCGAACGACAAACAAATTTCTCTAATTTATCTTCGCGAAACTTAAACTTCTCGCTTCCAAGATCAAAATTACTGCAATGGTCAGAAAGTACTATCTGCACTTCGATAAGGAATAAAATATTTCCCACAATTTTTATGAATTTTACGCTTGTCATACTCGTATTCTTTTTCTTTGTACTAGACGCAACCGAATAGTAAGAAAATCGTTCCAACGATCTTCAGGAAGTTTAATCCTTCCGAAAGTAACTTTTAGATTACACGTGCCGTTTAAGAAATTACAACCTACTTTCGATGTGTTTCTATTCGAGATTCGACGTATTACAATACGTGTTATCAAGTTACTTTACTTCCGACTCGAAAAATCTTATTTTCCCAATTGGAAATTACAAGATGAAAAAGACACGACCGAACAACGAGAAAACTCCAACGATTTTCACGCGTCTTCGATTCATCGTTCCCATCGTTAGAACTTCCCGATGAATAAGTATCGATTGCCGCTCGAAAATTTCAAACGCTGTACCAGCTGCTATTGGATAACGAGAAGATAAAAACTCGATGCTGGATTTACTGCGATCCAATCGGTAGAACAACTCAGTTGAACCGAGCGTCGGGAAAAGTCGCGTCGCGGAAGTACAAACAGGATTTCGCCGCCGTTTCTCGTGAAATCTCATTCCGGGACGAGTGTATCTTTACGAGTGTCGCGGAAATAAAAATCCCCGGAACTCTTCGTGTAACGGGGAAACAGGATACCGCGACACTTGTACGCTTCTTTCGGAAACTTTGAAACGCGTCGTGAACGCGACGTTTTATTCCTATTTTTGTATCGAATGTTTGGGTATCATTTTTCGACAATTTTCCGCATTACGAAACGGAATGATGGCGTTTCGTTGATACGTTTCACGGGCGAACACGATGTGAAAATTCTGTACGAACGTGGATCGTACGAAGCTTTATCGAAAAGTTAACGGTGTATTTTAAAATGACGGATTTTGTCAATGGAAGAAGATTGACGTCGATGGACGATTTATTCTCTAACGTAGTCAATTGTTATTTTGTATTATATTAACTTCAGCTCTAGACGTTTGCATCTTTGCCATTATTACAGACAAGCAGTCTATCAGTGTATTTTATAATTTCACACACGCACACACCCATGGCATTTATACGGCTATAGTTGTATTACTGGTAGAATAATAATTATTTTTAAATTATTTGGTAAATCGAAAAAAATTTATATCGTCTCGTGATAAAAATTAATGTGACATAAATATTTATTTTGATCGTGTAGATTTTTGTTCGTTCAAGTGTTTTGCAATTGCGGATACTCTATTTCTGAAACATCTAACCAAAATTCTCCACTAAATTGTAGCAATGACATCGAAATTTAGACCGCTGACAGTCTACGATCTTTATCATAGTATTTAACGCGTGATATCGTATTTTAAAATGTCGCGTCAGTCTTTACCGACGAGGATATAATAATTAAAGATAGTAACCTTTTAAATGAGAAATTACATTTTACGCTTTCTTTCAGGAAATTTTTGCTTTACGTTATATTAAAAGCAATCCCATAAAAGTGGACTTCGTATCTCACATTCGTTCGTGTCGTGGCATTTTAACGCGGAATTTTTAACAGTTTGTATGTACGTTTATATTTCCATCTTTATCTTATTTTTATTCATGGAAAATATCGACGTCGCTCGCCAGGGAAATTCTCGGCCGTAATGTTCGCCGTATAACGTTCGCGTAAACGTTTACGGGAACGTTACTTTGCGTAATGTAGAGAGGAATTCTACACAATAATATGCAGAAACATAAAATTGCATACAAGATTAATCGTTGCTGGGCAAATTCCAAAGCGAATTATTCTGTTTTCTACACTCGAGTGCGTAATATCCTGTAACGATTAAACGCGTCAGGAAGCATCGACGTTAATAGAATATTAATATGTTATGGTTAGATCCGGCATTAATATTCATTCGCAACGGATTCGTAAAATATCACGTTGTCGGTATTAATTAGCTTCACGATTTATATAAGCGATCGAAATCCACTGCTGGTCGAGGGACACGTATTAAACTAATCATCTTTTTAATAACTGGCAGCGTCGGCTATCGATTTGAACGTTTGATCGCTAGATGGACGTAATGTGGCTCATGAAAGTATAATACTTTGATCACTCGCATGATGGGAAACTTTTATGAATATCGTGCGTCGATCTTAGATCTCGCTAAAAACCTCTGCATCTTTGCGAGTGTAACAAGACGAAGCACTAAAGTTTCTGAAATCTTGAATTTCTAATAAAAAAAAAAAAAAAAAAAAAAATAATCCGGAATTTTCATAATCCTAAATGTCGTATTAAAAAGCTACCATTTCCATAGCAGTAGATTTCTCACAAAAATCGTAGATTTCTTTTGACACTGTTGAATTTCCAGAAGCCTATCAAACCGAAGCGCTAAAATTTTTGCAATCTTGGGTTTCTAATAAAAAAAAATTCGGATCATTCATAGCCCTACGATTTCTATAATTCTAGATTTCTCGTAGAAATCTTGGATCTCGTTTAAAGCTATCGAAACTCTGCAAGTCTGACGAGTCGCTGACCTAAAGCTCTTGCAATTTTGAATTTCGAACAACTAGATCTAGAATTTCCATAATTTCGGACTTCGTACAAGATCTGCAACTCCAGATATCCGGTAAAGATTTCTGAATTGCGCCAACAAACAGTAGAACGTTATTCACCAGTTTAAAAAATGTTCTATGGATAACATAGATAATAGGAAATTACGGGAAAAGAAGAAAAGAGTATTTTCTCTGACAAATTGGCAAGCAAGAGACGTACTCGTAGCATTGATGCGTACTCGCTGCGTCAACGTGGACAGTGCTTAGGTGAACGATCGATAGAGCAGGTGGCAGCACATCGGTTGCCTGCTGTGTTTCCGGTACTCCGATACTCTACACAGGCCAGGCTCCAATAACACTCGTGTCGTTCGCTTGACAAGCGACTTCGTCGTTTACGAAAATTCGCCCATCGATTGAATCCTGCTCTCGACAGCGAAAAATTTCGCGGTTGGGAAACTGACCAACGAATCCGTCGACAACCGTCAGAAAATAGGAAACTTAGAGAAGCTTCGAATGTATTTGGAATTTGGAATTTGCGAATTCAGCTCCTCGGAGATAAATTTCAGGAATTTAAAAACGAACGTAAAAGACTTTAATGTTGGAGGAAGGAGACTCTAAAAAAAAAAAGAAAAAAAATGGTAAACGCATGCAGGAGAGATTACGAAGTTCTGATAATAATAATAATCATAATAAAATATTGTAACCAACATCAAAATCAGCTTCCTGCTTTCGGATTTTCCGAAATTTTCCTGACAATTTAAGCAGTAACGAAAAGTACAAAAAAAAAAAAAATTCGACATTACACGAATTTCTCTCAAGACCGTTTTTTAAAAAATTATTTCAAAATTACAAACGACCAAAATTCTTTTCGAATTTAATAAAACAAGAATGTAATGAGAACCGGAATGAAAATTTACCCGTCTACAATCGGAATTCTGTTTGTTCGCGAAAAAGGAAGATTCTGCAGCGCAACAGTACGATAATAAATAAAAAAAAAAAAAAAAAACAAAAAAAAATAAAACGGGAACAGAGAATCGGCAATTTCAACAAACTCTTTCAAATAATCCAAATAATTCTAGGAATCTCGTCGAATGCGACGCGCCAAATCTTCGTGTCGATCGATCTAATTACGCTAAACGTCTACGTTATCTACGTTATCTACGTTTCTATCGAGAAATCAACGCTTCGCTCGCTCTTAATACAGAACACGTGCATGAAAGCGACTCTGTACGTCGTCCCATCAATAGGGATATCTCAATGAACGTTCTACTCACTTTGCGTATGTCTTCTAGATTGTGAATTTCCGGCGAGAGTCCACCGTGCACGCAGAGGAACTGTTGGTTCATGAGGGCCGCTAGCGGCAGACAGTCAAACGCGTCCATGCAAGCGTCGTACACCCTCTCCGAGTATTTTATTTTACCTGAAAAGCAGAAAAGAGGACATGCTCGTCAGAACGAGGAACGATCAGCCTCGGTAGTCTGCGATTCACGCGTCGCTAAAACGCGATTCGATGCGCTCGATTGTTTCGTTCTCAGCCTTTTTTTTTACGTAGCTCTGGATGCTCTTTGTGCGTCGACAAGTAACGTGAATAGGACGAGAGCGAATAAAAAAGAGGATGCGGGAGGAAAAAGTTGCTGTTCGAAATTGACTGGCTGTCGCGATTCGCAATATTATTGTCCATAGAACGAGGAATCTTTGAGGTCTCTGCGCGTTTGGCGTCGTTTGTGTTGAATTATTCAGACAGAAAGTTCATTCATCTGATTTTAATGGATTAAAGCCGGGGAATTTACTCGCTCAATGTATTTCTGGCTTTTAAAGGTTTGATGGAATTTTATGTTGGAATCGTGTAATTTGGTCTTTGGAAAAACTACGAGACAAAAGAAAGGTAAATCGAATGTTGGTAAGGAATGAACGTTTAACGAAAATATATTGAAGTAATTATGACATGGAATTTTAGAAAAATTCAAAGATCCACCGTTCGGTCGAATGTTCGTGTTAGCGAGAAGACGCTCGAACCAAAGTCCTATAATTTAATCTAGAAACAAGCCAACCGCGATTTTCGATGCTGGAACTACTGACGATTGAAATGCAGGACGAAAGAAATTCAAGGGAACGGTATATCGCAAAATACGCAGTGTAAGAACGAGACCAAACCTTTATACATGCTACGCTAAAAATCATTCAATTGCTCAAATATCGGCAAAATTTTTATGAAAAATTAGGTCGCGAATCTGTACAATTTCTGTAAAAGATTAAACCGGAAATCTATAATACTTCGATCGAAAATTACAAATTAGCCATTTGAGTCTTCTTCGTAGTTTGAGTGCTAGCCATGTTCGCCATTAAGAAGAAATTCCATATTCTTTTCAAACCCTCGAGGGTGTATAAAATTTCTATGAAAAATTATGAATAAATTATTTTGCTTCGTCAGTTCCACTCTGAAACCTCACCCTCGCCATTTCGTATACCAAGAACCTTCGTTTCTCCCTGCACACAAACGAGCCGAAGTCACCCTCTTTCTCAAAGAAAATGTTTTTCACGCGTCAATTATTTCGCCGGTCGTGTGAAAAGTCTAGGCCCCGATTTTTCACTGCAGCCAGATACTTTTTTAATGGCCACACGTGAACTTTTGTCGCTTGCCAGCTACAAAGAAGCACGAGACGGGTATCCTCTTTTTCAGGAGGCGGAAGGAAAGGTCGGGGAGAGCAGGTAAAAAAAAAAAAAAAAAGAAAGAAAAGAAGGGAAGAAAAGACTCTGGAGAGCAATAAAGAAGGGCTGCAAGGTAGACGGGCTATAGAACCTTCGTGCAGATTTCCGTGTGCACGTGCGTGAGAACATCGTAAAAGGGACGACGAATTCAAGGATCGTTTCTTATACCCAGCCACCGTATGTCCACCGAGAATAATAAATCCCTCTATAGAGGAATTTTCGCTGCCTCGAGTGAAAAGCGAAGCCAGAAGGGAAAACTTAACGTTTCATAGAATAGAAAGACTTCGGATTCCTTTTTGTCGTGTTTGGCTTCTTGGATTAACTGGGTTTTGCGAGTTTTTCTCTTTGTATTTCAATCCTCGCTTATTTTCATTCCTTTCTTTTTCGCTTTTGAAGAAATAAATCGGGGATTAATAAATAGCTTAAAATAAGCATAAAATGATAAATAATAAAATATAAAATATAAAGTTCTTGTAGAAGGGAATTGGAAATAGAAAATTACTTATTAATTTGTGAGTTTGATCGAAAAAAAAAAAATAAAATTAGTAACAGGTAAAACAACCAAGTGAAAATTAAATAAAAATTAAGTAAATTAATGTTATCGAGATTTTGAAATGTTTCGAAATATTCAAAAGCTCGAATACTTCCGTATGCTACCGTACATTCAGAATTCTGAAAAATTAATGACAAAGCTTTCAAGGCTCCTTTCGCTGGAAATCCTCGTGCCAATAAAACATCCAACAGCGACAGCCGCCCCATTCTGCCTCGATCAACAACTTTCTTTATCGTCCTCTCTACTTTCTAAAACAAGCTTTCTAAACATCTAAAACAATCGAACCTAAGACCTCCATTAAAAGAACCATCCGTTACAAACTTCCGAGTGTCCCTCGGAACTCTTCAACTCTCTAAATCCACTAACCGACTTCCGGCTCGATTCTGTCTTCTAAACTCCACTTTTCTAACGATCACCCCTCGTTTAACGTCCGTAACAACGATCAAAACGATTTTCCTCGTTGAAAGATTCGATCCTCGAGCGAATTCGAGATCCGTTCGCTTGAGATCCCGAGAATCAGCCACGAGCAACGATCTGTCCAGCTTCAACGTCGACAAATCTTCAGACAGGCTGTCCAAGGGATTCCAAGGGAGGTCGTTTTATTGACAGGAAATCCTTCTTGTTCGTCAAGACAGGAAGTTGGATCGGAGGCTGAACTCGATGGCCTCTTTGAGGCTCAACGACAACGTTTCCTCACTTTGTCCGTCTACTCGACGAATCTACTGTTGACATAATTCAACCGTCGACGTAGTCGACATAATTCAAGTTGATACATGAATTTATTACATCCTTGTTCGATGATGTTTCGCCAGTTAATTGCGTTCGACTCGTCGCGTGAAATACAAAATTATCATTTACTATAAAATCTCGAAATTCTGGTAAAAAGTAATACGAACGACATTTGGTGGTATGTTTCCTTTATCATTATTATTTCCTACGTAATTTTCAATAAACCTATTATGTATTTTATAAAAAAAAGTTTGATTATTTAATTATTCTCTTTGGTGTATCGGTTACGGTCCGTATAACGTATCGCTTTTTATAAATTGAGTTGGTTATTTTCTCCAATCCTCATTTGTGTGCTTTGCTGCATTGTTTCGTGTGCTTCACTTTATTATCTTTCGGCAAATTTTTCAGTTATTAATAACAATACCTTTTTCAACGACCATTTATTAATGTTTTATCGAATAAAAACGTAATCCTTTCTCGTTTTGTTTTACTTTTTTTCGTAAAATTTATAATACGAGTTCGACGTGTATACTCGTCGTTGCTTGATTTTAACTATGAATCCCTCAAGGGATTTTTGAAACTAAACTCCGCAGTTAACAGGTTAATTGACGATGTCGTCTCGAATGCTGCAGACTAGGTAGATTTTGATTAATGATAATTTATCACGCTGTTTATTTTTATTTACTTTTTTATCTTATCGAACTATATTAGCAAAGAAGTCTTTCCAGTTTATTTTTCTGTCTAACACTTTGACGGTCGCTATTGCGTTAACGTGATTCTGCTCTGCCACCTGTCGTCACGTTTATGCTCTTTTTTTGTAATTTAATCGGCACTTACGCGCGCCGATGACGAATGATTCCTGCATTTGATCGCGTTCTATCAGAGTGAAACGACGTAGAAATACGCTGGAAAGACCGACCATTTGTGAGTCTAATGATTCATTGATAGGTACCGGTGAGAAAATAATTTATTATCCAAATTTCTGTGACTGTATGGGAAACAAACAAAAAAAAAAAATAAATAAATAAATTCATATATAATGTATAAGTGTACGAAAAAACTGAAGATAACATGACAAAGATTCAACTAATGACGATGCATTCAATGAGATGTTTTCAAAAAGTGTATCATAATTATACAACAATAAATTGAGCGTAAAGTGCCAGCAGTTGGCAGTAAAAATTACTCTCGTCAAGCTGTTGAATACGATTAAAGCGATAGCACGAAAGCGTACATTAATTTTGCCAGAAACTGCCACGTGTTTCTGACAACGGCGAAGAAAAGAATCGCAGAAAGTTCTAACGTTGATAGAATTATCAAATTGATGTTTCATTGCCGACAGCATACAACAGGGAGCAACAGGGAGCTCCACGGGAAAAAAGGAAATCGAAGTTCGTTGTATCGTTTCAAGCAAATAAAATTCTTACTTTCCTGAAACCGATGTACTTGCTATCGTTTCTGTTTAATTAATCTTTCGAAAGAGCAAGCAGAGAGACGTTCCAAAGATTCTCGTTTAATTAGACTCGCCTAAGACTAGAACGTAGAGTGAAATCAAGGTGAAGGAAGAGCCGCGATCAGCCAAAATACAGCGGCGATGAACGCGTCGAATGCAGAGAACCGCGAATCTTGATTATTACGTTCGTTCGTTCTCTGGTTCTTGTTAATTGCACATGGTTCGTAATATCATCCTTGCCAACACGCTTCTACACGCTCCTCCTGCTCAACTCGGCCTCCTTTCCCGCTCACGCTTCTCTCGTTGTATTAACGAGGAGATCGAGTTCCGTCTCCTTGACTTTCTTTTGATGCCAGTCAGACATCGCGCTGGGACACTCCAGAAAGCTCATTTGCGAGCTTTTGACCCGAATAAATAAGTCAAGAACGGAACGATTGCGAGTTTCGTCGCGGCATCGCCGCCCAACAACCCTTGTTCTGGGCCTGTGTCTCGCGACTCTGTTCGTTCAACGTGCAGCGAACAAGGAAACGGCGTGCTTCCGGAAGAGACGAGAACTGGAATATCGTTCGTTTCGACCGCGACAATACTTTATTCCGTAATAACGCAGGAAATACGTGACATTTCTTTTGAAATTATTTCAATCGAGAAACAATGGTAGACGAAATGATTCGGATTCAGGATTTGTTAAATGAGAAACGGGACGTCGAAA
This sequence comes from Bombus confusus, assembly GCA_014737475.1. NCBI lineage: Eukaryota > Metazoa > Arthropoda > Insecta > Hymenoptera > Apidae > Bombus > Bombus confusus. The sequence continues at coordinate 5,742,936 of JACXIV010000015.1, forward strand.
CTTTCGTTCGAAATTAGTAAAGTCGAGGAAGGAGATTAGAAAAGAATTATTGACATTAGAGATTCGTAGTTGCTGGGGCAATTTTTAGATTAGAATTTGCTTGATTTCTACGGAAAGAATAATTCAATTTTTTGGCGCGACGCGAAACTCGTGGGAATGTCGAAGAATATTATTTCAAGTCCACCGGAGATATTTTTAGAGTAAAAAATGTTCCCTCTGTTCCGTAACTAAGAAACGAATGATCAACACCCCGCTCTTCCATGAAATATTCCCATATTTCGTTCCTATCTTCCCATCGTTCCACATTTTATTCCTCGTTCCATATCGCGCAATGCACATCTCTGTTTGAAAATGAACTTAGAATCCATTACAAGATTATACAATGCCGATGGCGATGCAGCTCCATAAATGCAAACGATTCAGTTTCATCCAGTGCACGATCGTCGAGTTTCGTTAGAGCCAGAAATCGAATGATTCGGTCTTCGACCTTAACCTGATTCCGAATCGACACGGTTAAAATCGCGAGCGTAACACAGTAGCGGGTTAACACGAGCCTCGTAAATACACGCGGCTTGACCCAGTATCGGACGATTTTCCAAGGATCGATACGGTTTTCCACGGGCCGCCTCCGCTGCGCCACGCAGAGAGCCTCGAGATATCGCTGATTGCACGCGGAAACTCTCGGATCCTGCAATTGCACGAAGATCGCGCGAGAACCGTGTTTCCTGCCGTCGAAGCTAGCCGAATAAATGGTCCCTGGACCTGGAGATCCCGGATCCGCGATAATTTCGTCGGATCACGAATGCTCACGACAGTTTGACGTGTTCCGTGGCGAAATGGAATTTCGCCGAGGAATCTCGCTGGATTTCCCGGCTTAGAGAAGCAGATACGGCTAGCTGAAAGTATTATTTTGTTGGATTTTGCGTGAACGGGAGAGATGGAAATGCGTGTGCTTGTGCCTGACAGCGAAACAGGAAATAGAAGTATTTTTCGCATGACTTTTTGATCTTCTTGTCGGTTAAAATTCACGAACAATTTCTTACTTTTGTAAACGTAGGTCGGCTTATAGAATTCGTTGAACAACCATCTAGAATGCTGGTGGCAGGTATTTTTTGTAAATGAAATTTTTGACCGATTATCTACCACGATGGCTGTAACCAATGTTTCTTTGGAAGAAAACTGTGAATTCCAGGCAATTGGAATAAGAGGAGTATTTAAATTACGTGGTTGGAGGCAGAGAAAGAAATTGAGATTCGTGACTGGAATTTTGGAAAAGAAGTTTGTACAAATTAATAGAATTCCTTGATAGAAATAATACGTATTTCTATTTCTTTTTATTTCTACGTGTCTGTTCCTAAATTTTTTTGTAAACAGTTCAAAGCCGTGTTCGAGGTTCTGGTTATTTGTTAAGTCGTTCGTTCCACATTTCTATTATGTCGAAGGATTAAGATCTTAACAAAGTCATTTTAAAATAGTGAAAAGCTAGTAAGAAGCTTCTGAATGAAGATCTACTGATACAGGATGCTTAGAGTCGAAGAAAGTAGCGGAAACACTGAGATTTCCGACTGAAATTTCCTTTTTACTGATAATATTATTTAAAGCCTAAGACGATGGTAGCGAACCAACATGAAATTTCAAAAAGTAAACGAACGTAACAGAGAGGCAGAGAATATTAAAATCCTTCTTTGTACGATACCTAATAAGAGGAAATCCGTTTGTGGATAGAAAATCGGTTTAGTTCAGCATCATAATAAAGAATGCCGCGAGTTTCGAAATAAAAGAACGCGAAAGATGGGAATGAAATATTCTAAAGCCTGAATTTTATTCAGATATCTAAACATATATATGTATATGTATAGGTGTAATTTTGTAGAAGTTTGAAATACGAAACTTTGGAAATTGAAATCGAGAGAAACCAGAGGCGGTCCGTTGAAAATCGACCGAAATTCGCCGCTGCCGTGAAAAAAAAGCGACGAAAAATAAAAAAAAAAATTTTGCTTCGGCAAATATCTCAAATGTACCGAAACAATTTTCTCCTCCGAAAATCAAAGGATTTCCAAACGACAGAGCCATCGAACTGTGAATTCTTCTGAAAAATGCTGAACGTATGAAAAATTCATCGGTAGATCATAGATTCATAAATTCCTGGAAACGCTTACATTTTCGAGACGTGTTCTCCGTGAAAGCGAGATTACTTACATTCTTGCTTAAATGTGAAGTATTCCGTGAGATGACGACATTCGTGGTTGCCTCTGAGGAGAAACAGTGTGTTTGGATAGCACAGCTTAAGTGCCCACAGGTACAATACGCACTGCAACAAAGAAGAGACAAAATATCAAATGTCAAAATGTAACATTCCAGCATTCTCCTATTATCGTGTCTCGTAATCAAAATCTATAATCCTTTATTCACGATAGAATTTTTTTTTTTTTTTTTTTTTTGGCTATAAGTTATCGTCGAACTAAACATACTATTTTAGTTTAACATTGGAACAACTACCAACGATTAAAGTATGAAGAAGTGAAAATGGAATAGGATACGAGGGGCAAACTTTAAAAAATAAGTCATCGCAAATCTATCAATCTCTTACGGAAATTTACGAATTTTAGTTCACGCGGTTCTACCAGCTATAGCGATATTTATAAATATCGTTAATATTTATGTTATATCGCAAGTAACGGATTTAGTGCAAGAACGCTTCTATAAATCTCATAAATTCACGAATCGCGAGAGATTAAACGCGTGGCGCGGAGAATAAAAGATTCAAAATTATCGAGCTGAAAATCGCGCGGGTTTTTTCTCCCAGGATCTTTGTAGCGTTGCGTTGGCGCGAGCGAGCAACGCGAGAACATCGATGGCGACCCGCTTTATTTTCCCGGGAAATTTGCTTTTTATAGAGACCTGGCCCGGCTGAGCGATTCCAGCGCGGACCTGAAAACGCGTTATTTATCCGCCCGTCTTTCCGTCTCTAGTCTCTATTTCTCTCGGTTTCGCGCCGTGGCTCTATAATTTATAACGCGCCATGAATTAGATTTACCGCGTTGGAACGAACGAATTGTACTACGATGCCTGGTGTTGCGACCTACAGAGAAAAGGAAAGAATTTCAACACATGCAGACACCATTTACGAGCATATTATGCGTGTTGTGCGAAACATGTTGAAATAGCATTATTACGAGACTCGTCTGTCATGATTGTATTCCTGAAGACCGAAACGAATTGGGAAACAGTAGATACGAAATGTTCCGCGGAGATCGCAAAAGTATTTAAACGATATTGATACAAAACAATGGAAGCTTTCGCCATTTATACGAAACAATAAAAATGTTGAATTATTCTATATTCGTATATCATCTTTAAATAACAATCTTCAATAACATTTATAAATAGACCTAGCGATGCTCCTAAACGTTTATGAACAAAATTTACAAACATTTTGAAGATCGCAAAATTATTTAAAGAATTTATACCAATTATGCTATATTATATTATATATATGTTCTTTTTTTTTTTATTGGCTAGAATATTACAATCGATTCTCACGGAGAATTTTCACGAACACCTGTAAATAGAATTAACGATATTTATAAACGTTTATGAATAGAAATATATATGATTTTCCATAGAAGCACTCGATTCTATGGAAATGAATCGAAACATTACGTCGTATAAAATGCAAAGTTCGGTGGAACCTTTCTGCAAAGATGACAAAGGCATTCACGGAGATAGATAGAAAGAAGCATTATTCGCTTTATTTCAAGCGTTGGTTAATTAATTGCGGTGACCGGCGCGACGCGAGACGACGAAATTAGCGGAACTGGCATGCACCGCGGAACAAAAGCGCCTACGCGAAACCTTCGTTCACGTTTCAACGCAATTGGCCGGCACGTAATTAATCTTCCCGTTTTCTTCTTTTCTGTTTTTCGGAACGCGCGTTTAATGTGAACTACAAGCTGTTGAGTTTGCGCCGTCGACGATAAAAGTGAGAATTTTGGCAGAGAAGTAGCAAGTTCCTTTCCTTTTATACCTCTCCAATTTCATGATTAAGCGTACAGTTGTTTGAGATTTCGCGTTGCGCTAACATCGCCTCGGCCGTGTTGGTAGCCGACTTTTAGTTAAAAATAGTTACGATATAAATACAAATTTATGGAGATACGATATATGGAGATATATAGATGCGATCTATTGTTAGAAGCTAATCTAAAATTAAAGCAACGCTCAGAATTGGGAAATCTAATGTGAATTATGTAAACTGAACTAAACAGGAGATGATGATTCTATTATACACGATGATTTACGACACTATAAAGGCGTCAGACGATACTATTAAATCACAACTTCATTTTAATGCGTATATTCTAATCCAGAAATAGAATAGACACAATCGATCGTTATTAATTGCTATTGCAATGTTAATAAATGCTGTCATTAATTTAACAACGTTTACGATTAAAACCAGGCCATAATATGATAACGTTGCTGATCTGTAACCTTTAAGCGCCAGTTACTATTACAATTACGAAAAATTGCATCCTCCAGGGATTTGACGAAACTCGAGTAAAACCTAGCCGAAGAAACTCGACTTCGTCAAACAGGACAAAAACTTTCCCGAGGAGAAGAGCTCGCGACGCTGCTGCAAAATAGCCGGGGAAAAAATGTTTCCTTGAATTTCGTTGAAAATTTCTCAACCGACCTATAAACTAGCCCTAACACGTAAATTAATTTTTCTCCCCCAAAATCCAAGAAAAAAAAAAAAAAAAAAAAAGAAAAAAAAGAAACAGCCCACTTACAATGCCACAAGAACAATTTATTTTCGGTGAAAGCGCATCGACGAAGTGCAAGTGCGGTTCGACTGAAAACAATCGTCGAAACTTGGCCGCCTTAGTAAAATCGATATCGAACGAAGGGCGAATGGGTGGCGAGAAATGGGAGAAGTCGGGAGGAGGGGCAGGGCCAGGCCATGTTTTATTCATCGTGTATACATTAACCGTTTGTTTCAAATGCGGGTATCCACAGGTATTAATGCACGTCGCGCATATTCCACGACCTAGGGAACAATCGAGTATAAGTAGCTATGAATACGCGTGAACGCGCGTCGCCGCTATTGTTCCTGACCGGGCTGGCTTGATAACAGGATTACGAGTGCATTTTCGTTTTATTAGGCGAGACGCCGCCGGCTGAGAGAGACGTTGCGAGTCACCGAGTTCATTATCGGAGGCACGCGAAACAGCGAAATTATGGTAATTCCAAAAGACTAGAGAATCGTCGCGACATATCAACGTCGGTTCGATGATTCCAGGACACCTTAATCGTAAACTCGTTGAAAATCGTCATTTTGCTACCAATTTGCCACTGTTATTATCCTGTTAAATGGACCCTTGCGTTCCAGGCGAAATTTTCATCGCTCAATTTCTCCGAAGCGAAGGTGTCAGACTTGCTGCAACTAAAAAACCTTACACCAACGAGGCTTTGACTGCTCAAGTATCGTTTTTACTTCGCTCGATCCGGTTCCGAATACCACGAAGGTAAAATAAGCGCTGTGCCTCCAGCGACCCGCATTGTCGCTCACGTCAGTCTTTTTGGTAAATAAGCGACAGTGATGCAAGAATTGTGCGTAAAATATATGTATTCCCTAAGAAAATCTTGTACAATTTTGATAAATTATTTTTTTAACTTTTTAATTCGTCTCTATAAGTCATCTTCAATTTTATTTTCCAAAATAACGTCTCCTATCGGTTTTCGATAATAAATAATCCAATAAAAAATCCCGCAAATATAGGTCTCGGATTAGTTATACTTTTCTTTATACTTTTTCGAATGATCATGGTCTTTTGGGTAAAATCCTACAATTACTCTTTTTAAATAATTATTCATTACAATACTGTGTAGCATCGTATAATTTCCGCTTTCTCATAACCTCCCGTCAAAATTTTATTTTTATCGCAGAGAGGCGTAAACACTTGGTTGAAATACCACTTGTATGGTAAATGAGAGATTATAGTAAGTATCTGAGAATTTTTTCACACTTTTTAAAGCCCGAAACGATAAGAAACCAGGCTAGGAAATGGAAGATACATTATGCGAATCACATTAGTGGAAAACCATATTGTCGGCAATGGGTTAAGAACCGAATGATAGTTTGTCGTAACGTTATGAAGACTATAAGTTTTTAAAATTTTATGGAACCATTGAATCTACGTAGGAAGAAAGGGATAAAAAAAAAAAATTGTCAAGTGGAAAAAACTTTTTCAGCCGAAGCTTTTCCTCCTCTAGCTTTTTTCTTGTCATTTCTCTTTCTTCGAAGACCAAAAAGAATTAGAAATTGCAAAGCGAAGTAATTTTTTATTGAAACTTGTCCATCAGAGAATCCAATTACAGTACAGCGTATTCATTTTTCACTCTGCCATTTTCAATGATTAAACGATCCAGCAGCGAACGCCACATGGCGAGATGGCTGTTCGTTTGGCACAGAACGCGTGTAATTAACAACAATAATAGGAACAATTCGTCGAATCATTTAAGTGCACACGTGTCTTTTGTTCATTTACCAAACTAACGCAGTAGCGGTTAATTACTCGTCACACGTTTGTCCATCATCAGAGGGCTAATTAATAGAAATTTGGAAAATGATCGACGCACGCGTCCGCTTTCGTCCTTGTCGCGCGCTTATGCGTTGTCCGCGTGCCTGTTACCCGCTATCATCGCTATTGCCTCTCATTGTGAACCCCCATTTTCGTTTTATTATTAGATACGATGGTCTATTTCGCGAACACAGAATCGCAGTGTCCTATGTATATCAATCCCAAGCATTAGCTTCGCGAATTTTACTTTCTAGTAATCTCTACTACAATACTGTTGCGCGTTTACACTATAGAGTTGTTTTCGAAGAAAGAAAAATCGTCAATTGAAATTTGTATGCCGCTACAATTGCGAAATTTTAGTATATGAAAGTAGAACGCGTCTTGAAATAGAATTTTTACTTTCTATCGAAATACATCTCTAAAGTAATTCTTTTTTAAATTCTTTTTTTGTAAATACAGCGAATTCTTTTAGTAGAAATTTCCATAGAAACACGATGCATCTTTGAATTAATTTTTCTTAAATTTCTTCGCAAATACAGTGCGCTCTTAAAAAATTCTTTTCAAAATTTTTTTGATATCTACGGCGCATTCTCAAGTAAAATTGTTGCAAATTTGAGACGCAACGCACCGCTCAGTAAAATTTCTCCATTGTCGAAGAATTAAACGCTCCATATCTCGTTTCTAGAATTATAATAGAGAAGAGAAGGAAAGCATAGGTGCTTTCAGAAAAATTTGCCATTTCAAAGAATTGGATGATAGCGCTTGGCTGACTGCACTACACTTCTAGAGGCTGCTGTGCACAATAGAAATAAGGACGACTCTAACGTGCATATAACGCCGCAGCCATGTTACTCTAACACGTTTTATACACTATATACGTTTTATACACTGTACATACTTAAGCGGTGCACGTGGAATCGGGAAATCTTGAAAGTACGTGGCCTGAGAATTTCATTGTAATTCCATTCTATGGGATATAACCTCGACTTTTTTCCTCCCGTTTTCCCTCTCTTGCTTGGAAACTCGAGGGAAGTTTGCATACGCGTATACAGAAAGCAGGAAAAAGTTAGGAGAACTGGAAAACCTTCTAAAAAATTATTAATTAGAGCACGTCGTGATTTTTTAGAAAACGATTAATTTCATTAAAAAAAGATACATCAAATGTTTGAAAATACGCTGCTACATAAACTAAACTGTAAATGTCAGTGATAATTGCCATTTAACGATTTCTTAAATGTCGTTGAAAATACTATTTTATATCCATAGAATATCGAATCCTTTCTGTTATTTTAATTCTTTTTACTTTCTGGTCGCGAACGATCGTTCGATAATTTACGACTTAAATGAAAACTCCAATAAAAGAACATTCACGGCATTAAAAAATTGCTTATTTTTTATAGACTCGCACACCATTTTCTTTCATTAATAGCAAGAAAAAATGATGCGAACAAAATCTCTAGCCATTGAATTAGTTATGTCCTACACAGTACACACGTGATACATCTAACTGTACGTTAACGACAAAATTATATTCGTACTCAGTTCTACAACAAACTAAGGGGATATATTTTAACAGCGCTTTCGACTTTTTCACTGCGCCTCAGAATCCTGCCAAGGCGATCATTTTCGCCTTGGAACGCGGTAAACAATTTTAACAAGAGGCAGAGATCGGTACACATTACAAGACGATTCTACTAATCTGTACAAACGAAGTAACGTGACAAGAGAATCTGGCACGATGACTAATGCCACCCACGATGACTATGAGCGACGTTGTCTGGATCAGTGACACGGTGCACGATCATTTGCCAAGCCGATAAATTAGACGCGCAGCTGAGCGTTGCCTTGCGACGTACCTCGAAGAATCGTGCCGATCGTGATCCACGATCTTCTCAATCTTATTTACCTCCCAACTTTGCGAAACAAAAATATCAGCGTCCGGCCGCACCTGTCACAAACAATGCGCTCTTTCCGAAATTTCTACGCCAATTCGACGTTGCTCCGTTCGGCCGTAATCTTAAAATTACACGTCGCGTGAAATTAAAGTACTTCCATTTGATATTAGGACAGCAGATTCTTTGCACATGTCGGAGCACGTAACAAAACGTGACACGTGTTTACAGTGAAATCAACGAATTATTTAGTCGATGCTTGTCGCATTGGTTGACGAAACGACGTAGATAAAGATTGTCGCTTGGCAAGTTTGCGACATGATGGCGAAGAGAAAGGCATATCTCTGAATCGGAGTACGTTGCTGGCAGTGTCGATTGACGTTTGCTGACAGGAAGTTTAGAGGTTTTCATTTTCTTCGCCTTCGATAGCTTAAAGTAGGTCTTTTTCCGGAAAGCTGCTCAATTTCAGTTAAATTGTAAAAACATTTGTATCCAATTAGACGAATAGAATTTACACGAATCTAGTTGTGTAAACAGATAGAAATATTTTTAACAATTTAGCTGAAATCGATGAACTTTCTGGGGAAAGACCCACGGGACAACACGATGAATCGAGTAAATTTTCAAGTTTAGCCTTAGGCAATTTTGATTCTAATTGTTTGAAGCATTGGCTATGTCTAAACTGATACTTCCCACGATCCTTAAAGAACTTTGTTCTAGAGATAACGCTACTCTAGAACATATACTCCTTATGTATTTTTATGCGAACATAAACATTATCCTCTTCTTTAGTCGAGTAGCATTCCCCTGCAGCTCAACGTTTCTACGATATTCTACATCGAACGTACGAAAGAAGAATCTCTAAGAAATAACTGCACATCACCGTACCTAAATCCTTCCACCGCAAGTAGTATACACCCAAATCTAATTTGCTAGTCAACGCGAAACAAGATGCTAATTACCAATCCCAAACGGTAAACTCGTAACTAAAACGTAACGTCATCGAGTACCAAAGAACACATTCAACCGCAACGTTCGCCGAGCATCAGACATCAAATTATCCTCGCGAATAGGTGCGTACAATCGTCACGTACAGCGCAGAAATCAAGGCAATCACACACTCTCTGACAGGCCTCTTTCGCAACTACAGAACCTAACTCAAACCGAGTCAGGCATTTTACTCTTCGTTTATTTTCAAACGAATCGAAAGACACTGAAAGTTCGCGGGAACAGAAAGCGAGAGATCGATTTCTCAGCGCGTTCTACCGGCCATCGATTAACGCGCGAGATCATCGATCCTCGCTCGATGATTCATCTTTCGCTGGGAAGATTAGCTTTTGGCGAGGATTCGAACTGAAAGAACTGGATCGCCCTTCAAACCGAAATAACGAACGAGACGCTGTCTGCGCGACCATTTTACAGTAAGTCGCGGAACAATGGCCAGGTAAATGATTTCGTTGCTATATGGCTGCGGTATCGCGCGTAATTATAGGACGAGCAGAAAGCGAGTATATCGTCGCAGTGGCTGCACAAAGGGACGGTCGAAGCACAAAAGAGCCAGCGAGAGCAACGCAGACAGTCGAACGAATTAACGAAGTGAAATTAATTGACTCGAGGGTTACGTCGAGGCCGTGGAGTTTTCAGTTATAAGGAAATTGCGCGTTTGCTCGCGACGATCGCTGCCAGAAATTGTGCAACTTGGATGACCCGCTTGCGCAACGACGCTTCGTGGATCTAAGTCCGCCGCGATCTTCCCAATTTTCTACCTTAATTTTCCTCTGGTAATGAATCAACGGGATTTTCATGTTTCGACCCGTGATCGTTTTCATATGTTTAAATGTAATTCACGAATGTTGCGAACGATTTTGTAAGAATGACACGAACCATCGTTACTTTACAACTAACAACACGTCTGAATATTTAGAGCGAACAATTGAAACAATATTTTCCGTTTAAGTGCACACTGCTGTCGTGCTCACAATACTTGCACCTTTGTTGATTGTTAATACGATTTTCCAAGGAAACGATTCTTCAATTTTTTCATCTAAGACATTTGCAGTCTTAATTTTACCATTTTCGTGCTCTTTACTTTGTTCCGTGAATCGGTAAGGCGCAAGTCATTCCGTCGAGATAAATGAATTTGTAATGGCCAGTATCAATATGAAAATTTTATTCTCGTATCTCTAAATGAAATACGTATCCGCTACGCGTTTTGAAATTAATATTACCACGCGGAGCGGAATATTTGCGAGTTCGTGATTCGACGAATATACGAAGATTCGGGAAAAGATACGATACAGATAGAAGACAAAAGCGAAATGTACGTGTCCCATACATTTTTTCCTAACGCGTCGCTAAACACAAGTTCTCGAGAGGCGAACATATTTCTGATCGATCATCGCCAAAACTGACCCAAGAGCCTTCGACCTCTCGGAACTATTGCGACTTCTCTCTATTCCGTATATCGCCAAGAAAACGTATCGAGAGGCCAATTCCCATAAACTACGGTGGCCATTTACGTTCTGCCAATCTTCTTCCAACAAAGGATCGTACAAGATATCTGGCCTTAACGTTGAACGGTCGAGCCTTCTTCTCTAAAAAGAAAATAAAATCGTTTCCTTCCCGCGTACCGATAATCGTATCGTCGTTCTCCTCGAGGTAATTCCGTGGCTGAATATCGATAAAAACGAGCCGGAAACAATGTATTTCTCGTAGGACTGTGTCTCTGACTGGAACCGGAAATAAGAGTTGCCGAGGACGCACATCAGAGAAACCCGATGAACGATATCGCCGATAAGAACGATAAGAGAGGGTCAAAGGATTGATCCTTCGCGGAATTATGGCTCCCAATTTATCTTTCCCTCGTCCTTCTTTCTTTTTTTTTTTCCTTCGTGTGTCATAACCATCCAGCTCGATTCGTTCCCTATTCGTTACTCGCTTTTTCCCTAAATCGCTTCGGGCCAAAGAAGCAGCTATCTTTTTCCTTGAACATTGCGCGACATCCCTTTTTGTTTCTCCTTTAACCGAGTCCAATTTTCCCCGACTCGTCTGACTTGTTCCTTCTGCGTCTTGCTGAACGGTTTTCCTCGCCTTTAATCCTGTTTCTGGTTTTCCGTGATCTTCCACCTCCTCTTGGAAATATCTTCCTCTGGCTTCTTCCTTCGTTTGCTTTAACTCGGCCTTGATTCGACTTGATCTCCCGTAGTTTTTAGTCATGTGGCTTTATATCTCATTTAAGTTGGCGCGTTCTTTATTTTTCTTACTTTTAGTTTGGATTTTTATGGCGGAGCGCTACACGCGCGTGCAATCAATTCATCGATACATCGGCGGATTTTACGTTCGAATTGTGAGAATAGGCGAACGTAAGGTTTGAATGGCGAGTAGACATAATCTTATCAACGTAACATCCATTTTTATGTCGCAGTATTACTGGGCCGTCTGTTGCGCAATAATTTACGATATCGTCGATTGTTGGTAAATTGACAAGTTTGCGTGAAATATCACAATCGGGTAATTCTGATCAAATTCGTTCCATTTGTTTATTAATATCGACGATCAGCGACTTTGATCAATTTTTACTGTTTTAATGTTAACTTGACTGTGCGAAAGGGACCGGGAAGTATAAATAACTAAGATCTAGGAATAGCTGAAACAAAAAGGAGCGGAGAATGCTGCACCCTATTGTAATATTCCAGAATCAACGCTCCAAGCTCTCGAGTTCTGTGACGATAACCATAAAGATGGAAATTTATTTGTAAGAGTAGTAGAACTCTCCCAGTTTAAGTTCACTAGTGTGTACGACAAAGATGATAGAATTTATGACCTGTTCAACTGTATTAAAGTAGTAGAATCCTTCTTGGTCCTAAGATGGTAGAATAAGCCCTTTCTGTGATACCATGGATGTTATAGTTCAAGCCCTATTTAACATTCTAGTAGAATCCAGTTTAGTAGAGTTCGTTTGTCTTACTTGTCTCCTAAATAAAAAATTCAAAGTTTTACTTCCCTCTGGTACTATTTATTCAACTCCTGGAAATCAAATTGGGACTTTATCCAAGATACATTGGAAACTCAATCGGAAGCATTTTCGGCTACCACAGAGTTGAATCGTAAACTACTCTGTCTGTGTAAAGCATAGCCATTTTTATCGAATATTTGAAAGCTAGTTTGGCTACGATTTCCACTACATTCGTGCTATAATTTTTACATTCTTGTATCAAGGGACTCTTATTTAATTTACTTCTCCTTTTGAAAATCGTTACGTGTACATTAAATTATACGCAAACATATTGCTTGCGAATATGATTCATACAACGTTCCATTGTTCTCCTCCTCGTTATTTTCATCCATTTCTTTACCCTAAATCCCTATTTCTCTTTTTCCTGTATTTTAACTATATTTTATTTTCTTTTCATTCCACCAGCTCATTCCAATATCCTCTTTCCCTTTGCATTCCCTCCTTTTCTTTTTTAACCGAATAACCAATTCATCCTTCGTTTCCTCTCTTTTTACGCGAGTCCCTCCCCGTGATTCGCTCTTTTCATTTTTCCCCTGTCGCTTCGCTTTCCTATACCTTTTACTGCACTCTTAACCCACTTATATCATTCGAGTTCCCTCCTCCTCTTCGCTTCCTCGATCGCTACTAAATATTCCGTTCTTACATCCTCTTCTCTTCCTTTTATCATCATCCTCTCAAAATATTCCTTTACAACCTTCCTCCTCCTTCTTTTTTCGTCATTTTCGTTCCCATTCCGTCACTCTTATTCGTAAAACCATCGTTAGAACGTACCGCGATTTAATAGACATCGAATTATCCAAGTTCAATAAAGACTGGATGTTGTCATTGTCGCAGTACCATTACTTTTGAAAGACTGTCGCAATGCGTTCTAGCTAGACCAGACGTCTATATAGATTCAAACTTCTGCGAATAAAATTGAAGAGAGACAGAGCAGAGCACTCTTTCGTCTATTTAACACCATAACAAGTACTTTACTTTGCATATTTCACAATAGCGACGATTTATTTGATTCCGATTTTGATTGACTTGGTTATCATTCTTCCAATCTTCTTCATTCGATCATCTCACTCAACCTTCCATACTATCCAGAACGTACGCCAGAAGTTCTTCGTATTCTTAAACTGTTATTTCCCTAGGTCTACTGCTAATCGTCTGCTTATGACACCTTTTAATCTCTGGTATTTCTTCCACCATTTTTAACAAAATTTTTCTCTCCTTGTTCTTTCTATTTGGTTTAATCCGATCCGATCTTTCATCCCTTAGAATCCACGCTTTCTACACTCGCGCGATCTTCCATCACACGTTTCAATGTTCTAACGTTTCTCACGCAGACCTTACACGTCCTCCCCTGTTCCGAACTTCAATATCTGCCTTCTCTGTTCTACGTTTCCACGCCTCACTATAGCTTTCCAATGCTCTTTAACGCTTGCTGGATATTTTCCATATTTTGCATTTTACGTATTTTAGCATCTTACGTGACTTCTATGTACCTTCGCATCCTGAAATTTTCATGTACAATCACAGCGCACCCGCTACTGCCATTTTCCGCGATACAACCACTGTTCCGTTTCTTGAACAACGTTCGTCAAATGTGCGTAAACATTTACAGCTTAATTACGAATAACCGTAAAGAATATAAATCTGGAAAGCAAGCTGGGCCGCTGATACTACGCCGTTTCCTCTTCTATCGTAACTTCGTAGAACGCCTATGTGTATTTCATAGAGAAAACTGGAAGGATCCGCTGCCTTCTGGCGTTCTCCGGAGAATCCAGCGAAGCATATTGCGGATAGAGAGTATCGATCTCTCGATGGAGGCTCGTTGCGTCCTTCTTGGTCGCGTGTGCGAGCACGGTCACACGCAGAAGCTCACGTTGTTGCGGCAAGATCCTCTTAAAAACGGACGGTAAACTGCTTCTCGATTTTTCAATCCAGCCACCGGTTGAAATTCTTTTCGTCTTGCTCGATCGCGAGGACGTCCTTTCACGTGAACGACAAGTCGGCTAGCTCCGGCAAGCGTTATTTATTACTATGACATTATAGATTTCTTCTCATACGGTGCTATATTTGTGAAAAGATTGTTCGACGATGAAATATCGGGGACAATTGAGCTGGAGTTCGATGCGTTTAAATATCGAGGAATAATTTATGTGCTTCGTCGTTAATAATAATCGTGGTTGGTATGACAGGATAAATCAATTATTGTAATAATCGAGTACTTGCGTATTTTGTTTCTATATCGTCTTCCTTTATTTTCCCCTCTTTGACTTTTATCGTTATCATTATTGTATATTATAGCACGTATACCTGCTATCGTTTTTTGTTCCTTCTTTTTTACACTATTTCAGCTTTTTCTATGAACCATTAACGAAGAACAAATATTTTCTTTCCACTATTTTATTTTAATCCTTCGTATTTCAATAGGTATAGAACTCGAGTAATGGAAATGGGACAACATAAATAGAATTTTTGCATATTACACTGTACCATTTCTACATTTTAATAATACCAATGGAGAATCTGAAAAGTACCATTACGATCGCCAAACAATACTAATTACATGAAAACTAGTATCAGCGATGGCCCGGTCTAGTCATTGGCAGTACGCAAACTGCTTCTAATCACTCACTAATGTAACTCTAAACGACTCTGTTTCACAACCGTCTGATTAACTGGCAATTCCGTCTGCTTAGTAAACCAAAATTTCAAACTTTCTTACTTTCGATAAAAATTTCGAAACGCTGAAAAATCTAGTCGCTGTTATTCGACTGAAAAGCTATTTTCCTCTAAATTCTTTTAAAGGCAGATCTAACAGAATCTCGTTTTTCTATGCTCTCTCGATTACTAGGAAAATATGAGAAATCCTATAAAGCGCGTCTCGTGGCACCTAAAGGGGAATAAATCCGGGCAAGTTTCGAACGAGCGCGGGAATTTCAAATGAGAGCGGCCCGAACTTCGTATTCTCGATGGTTAACCACATTCCAGCACAAACGGAGAGCATATTAATTGGTAATTAACCGAGCGGATCGCTAATTAGAAAGCCCGATAATCGAGGGAAGGAGCGGAGAAACTCTCTGCTTCCGGTCTACGTGCCTCGTCAATGCGAGTGTGCACGCGTTCCGTGTTCTATCGTAATAGGAAGACCTTCAAGAACTTGGAATCTGCTCGATATCGTGCTAAATTTCAATTGGTACGATAATAGAACGAAATTAGATAGTAAAATAATCATCAATATTATATAGGGTGGAATGAAATTTTTAAAGAAAATTTTTGTCGAAATTTTGCTGGAGAAACGTTTTTCTGATAATTGCGCAGCATCGTGATTAGATTAAACGATCGAACGAAATAATTATTCTTCTTGATATTTTTATTGAAAGAAGAAATCTCTCTCTCTCTCTCTCTCTCCCTGTCTCTAAGAAAAATTGATAAAATAAATTATTATTTTTTTCCGCAAGAAATAATCCAAGAGAACAGATCCTACGCTATTTGTTACATTTCCATTCGTTCAGCGCGATAACGATTTATGGAAGCGTTGGAAAACCTCAAGAACGCGGAATTCGCCCGATACGATTGAAAATTTCAATTGGTGCGAAGGATAAAATAATAATTCCCGTTCTATTGTATGAAATGAAAATTTTCATTAAAATAAAAGAAGAGTCTCGCGTAATGAATAAATATTGTATCCAATCGTTCGTATAATTATTAAAATTGTTACTTTATCTCGAGTAAGAAGTTTTAATCGTGTAAATTGATATTATCAGAGAGGAGCGATGTCATTTTTTTTTTTTTTTAATATTTCCATTTAACGCGATAACGATCTACGGAAGCGTTTGAGCGAAGTTCGAGCGAACGAGAGTATCGTAACGAATTTTTAAACTTACCTCGATACTGAAATAACCCCTGTCTACATAATCGCCGAGGAAGAGATACTTCGTCGTGGAGGGTGGACCGCCCACCTCGAACAACTTCATCAGGTCATAGAACTGTCCGTGAATGTCACCGCACACTGAAGCAGAAAGAAAGAGAAATTATTCAGACGGTTTTCTTATTATTAATAAAGACTATTCAGAGATCGGCCGAGTTTTTAACATAATTTTCGATTGATATTTCAAATGTTCTCCTCGCATTATCGAGCTGGGTTAAAAGCAAACTGAAGGATACCAACTTAAACAATTACGTAAAATACGTATTTCCTTCGGGCTAATTAATTGCCAGTTTATTACGAAATCGTCAACCAATCCAAACTTATATTTTTCAACCATCTAATTTCATTTCTCGCCATTCTACCTTTTCCCGATTTTCTTACGCGTCCTTCTAGGAAATCAAGTAAAATATAGTAATTCAAGAAGTGATCTATATCAAGTGAATTGTCATCACACTACCTTGATCGACCAAACGTCTCTATACGTTATCTCTGGGAGAGCATTCGAAAAATAATGAGATCGTTCGGCTTTCTTTTTAATTAACTTTATGGGCACAGGAATTCGGTATAAATATTTTAGCGAGCTTTTTAGCTATTTACAGCGAGTAACCGACAAATTTCCAACGTCAGAGTTCGCGAGGAGAGTCTCGAGATTAAAATGCAGAGGCAGAATGAGCACAAATATGTATCGAGAATGTCTGCATAATTTATTTATACGGCAAACCTTCGTTTATCCGTGCTGCATTTATCTGTACTCCGTTTACAGAAACAACTTCAGGTTTAATTAAATGAACTTCTGCCCGCTGACCCTACTCGTCTAAACGTGAATGCCCTTTATCCTCCAAAGACAATTAACTCTGACCAAACTTTGATATCGTGTTCGAATTTTATAAGCGCGCTTGGTAATATATTTAAAAGCCATTTCGTCGCGTGCATTTCTACGTTCGTTTATACCCCTAAAACCATTCTTCACGTTCCATTTCTTATTTCCACGTCTCCAAAAATATTCCACCGCTCTCTCATCACCGTTCTAACCAGAAAACCTCAACCTTTGTCTTCGTCGAAACACGATTAATTCCAACAAACTGCTGTGTGCAGCAGAAGCTAAATTAGAATGATCGTCTGAACAGCTCGAAACCGAAATGGCTGGCAGACGAATTGTCCGGAAGAACCAACGCGTTTCTCTGCCCCTCTCTCTGGGGAAATTCAAGGTCGACTCGCGAAATTACCTCGCGCGATTAATCGAGCGCGATTAATGCTCGAGCCGCGTCAAACACGCGTACACGAATTTACTTCGGAGATTAGGTAAACTTGTTTGCGAATGTTTCCACAGTGAAATTACGATGGTTGAAGAGGAGAGGGAAGGAGAGAGAGAGAGAGGCACACAGCGTTAGGGGAAACTTCCCAACCGAGGTTACTTGGCAAACTCCATACACACGGAGACGTAGGTAACTCGAGGCAAGTTATTTTCCGACGTTTACAACTCGTTGAAAAGGAAACATTTCCCACGTATACGTCATGGATTTGAGAGTAAGCTGGCCGACACGGGGCCTGAACTGGAATTTTTACCACGGTTCTTTGATCCACAATCACGGATGAAGTCTTGGTTTTCTTTGGGGATGAACCGCGGAGACGTGACTCGGCGAAATATGCTTCTGTAAAGCTGGGATTTCTATCTGTTTCACTTGGAAGAACGAGGAAATCCGGCGCGCAGATCGAGGAATTGAGTTCTAATGCGTATTCCAGGGAAGATAAGAGTGGAAATATTATGCGGCGGCAGTGGAGCACGATGTCCTCGAAGTGGAATTTTGGAGAAAAGTTTCCGGTGACTTCGAAGAAGAACCGTCAAATTTCTGTCTTCTGGATATTAACAGGTAGACATTTTGAGGAGTATAATTCTATTCTGATGTGATTATAAAATGGAAATACTTATATATTACACGCATGTGCATGCTTCTAGCTATCGAATTTTTATCAATTTTTCGTAGTTTATGTCTTTGGAAAAGATCAAAGTCTTATCTAGTAAGAGTTTCTAATGTTAGTCTAACAAACCTGGGAATAATATAGCCTACTATAAGTAGACTACCTAATGACAATACAACAGTGCAATAAATATACGATTTTACGCTGTCAAACAAATGAAATTGAATTTTATCCTCAAGAATCGAACTTTTTTGTTTCCCCCAATATAGGTACATAATGCTGTGTCCACAACGCAGTCTTTCGAGGATTCAAAAAAGGTGAAAGCACGAGCATGTGTATAATTATGATATTATATTAAGTCTAACGAGATTTCGTATGAAACAGAAACTGATTTAATTGCTAGACAAGTTGCTTCGCATAATCAGGTCGTTCATGTAATAAAAATCCACGTATTTCTTCCTACCACCTGTAACTAACTTGTCGTTCAGTTAATAGAAGTTCACGTTCGTTCAAGAGGATTTCACGAAACACTTGCTGTTAAATACACAAAAATGTTGCGAACTTGTATCGACCGCGAATCTTATCGTTCGAGTAAGTGGATAACAGAAGTACGTCGGATAACAGAAGCTCAGCTGAATTTCTGTCAAACGCTTCTAAAATTTCGTCCATACGAACGACGTTCCACCGTATCGATTTGTCGAACGCTAAATCTCGAGATCCTTGGCGTCATAACGAATCCGCCTTACATCCCCATTAATCAAGCAGAGTTCTACTTTCCCAAGAGACACATTAATAATAAAATTCCTCGATAAAGATTGCGTACCTTCGTATTCAAACCGCTTTCGCGTGATAAGCGCGCAAGAAATTACAATGGAAATCGAAGTAGATCCAGAGAGAAGCCTTATCGAGGTGATGGGAGAAAAAAGAGGAGCGAGGTAAATTAACGAGAGTACGTAGGGAGCATCGTGCGATTACCATAATCCCGAGCGGTTTCGCGAGCAATTTCCATCGGTCGTCGGTGGTCCCGGCGGACCGCTTACTATAGCGATAATAAGGCCAAAGGCGCGGCCGCGGCAACTAACGAAGCGTGAATCCATACGATCAAGCTTTGGGAAAACCGCTTTGATCTCTCCTTGCATAAGGTGAGAGCGGACTGCTCTCGCGTTTCCCGCTGTACGTAGAGATAATCCGCAGAGAATATCGTCGAGGAAAATCGGGAATAAAAAGCTGGCGATCTCTTTCTTTCAGTGCCGTTGGCTTTTTGTACGGTAAGTACAGTAGTAATTCTGGTTCTTGGTTCTCTGGTCTGCGAGTGTCTTTCGGGTTAAGAAGGAATTACAGATAACTTGTTTTTGGTACGTATGAGAAGAGATTGAAAGAGGGTCGTGATTGGGGTATTTGATGCGCGAAATCGTACCCTGTAATCTTATGGTTTATGGTATTTTAAATCATAGAAAATTGATACTTTTTCGATATATAAGGTTACTCGTTCGGATATTTTATTTCTGAAAATTCTCGAAGCGGGTGCTCCATTTCGACAGAGATTATTACAATTTGGATAGTTTTGAAGTATGTGTCTTTAGTGTTCAATATAATTTTACTGTCTTTTATATATTCCACGTTTTCTACGAATAAAATATTCAAAAGGAAAAAGAAAAAAGATGCCTGAGAAGTAACGAGGACAAGAGAATTAAGCCGAAATATGATTGGGAATCGCACCTCGGTCACCCAGCTTACGTGAAACGTTCTATCCGCTCAAAATGAAAACGTTATAACGTTACAACAAACGTACAACAAGCGTGTGCGTTCAAACGTATAATGGACATCGTCCAGCGATAAATCTCGCCTTGTTACCAGAACGTGGCGGAAACGGAAGGGACAGACACGCACTACGGCGTGTGTGTTCAATGTTAAAAGCGTGCAGATTACACGGGTCTCGAGTTCTGTTTCCCTTCCGTGCGATTTATGCGAACTCGACGCGGCCATTCCGTTTCCCAGGATATGCCGAGACGATATTGGTCGGCTTAAGCATCGCTGTCCGTATAGTTCTCTACCGCGTAATTCAGCAACAAGTGGCAACTTTCCTTCGGCTTTTATTAGGCCGCCTTCGAAGGGTCTGTGTTCAATGTCTGACCACACACGCGCCTACACTACTCAACCGCTTTACCACACTCGAAATAGGGAAAAGCTGTTGAAGTAATGCGTGAGCGATGGTTTGTGGTATCTTGAGGGCTTTGGAGAGGAACGCAGTTTGCTAGAAATTGGTTAGAAAGAAACGAGTCGCGACTTATTGTGCAATTTTTTGTGGTTATTGGATTTTTTTCTTTGTATATTCATTAAATATTCGTTGAATATTTCATTTCTTATGAATGCCTTGTAAACAGTGGGAGGTTCTTTTCTCTTTTTTTTTTTTATTAGAAGGATGATATTTTAAGATGTTTCTCAGGTGAACTTCGAGACCATTATCTTTCATTTCGAGCAAAAATAGTTTGGAGTACGAGAAACTCTTTTCTAAAATCTGGAATCTATTTATCACACAGTCGTCGAGAATTTGTTAATAAAACTCGATGCATTTCAACGCGGTGACATACGTATTTTTACCTTTTTTTTTATACGGGAAAGCTATATTCAAGAACCGTATCAAAATTGGCACAAAATTACATCGAAATGTCATAAAAAGAATTTAATGATTTCTGTAAAATCGCCTGCATAATTTTTTTCTTAAATACTGATGAAAAGGGATGCTTGCGTTCAAGCTTTCAGAAGCTACGCAGACCAGCCGACGTGACAATGTCGCGCGATACGATGTGTTTAGAAACTTAAATAGCGGGCGGCGATTCTTTGGAATATACCGATTTCTTTAATTACAGCTAATTTCGTAAAGGAAGAGTAGCTTGTTATAAGAAGATGTAACGTATAATTATTTTAAATACATACACTTGTGAGTCGTATTAATTGTTAATTATCCAGTCAAAGGTCTGCTGCTTCAATTAACTACGCTAGTCAATTTGACATACTATTCTAACATTGCGATTATCTATATTAGCATTTCAATTGTTAAAATAAATATCACATCACCTTTACGTCTATTAACATTTATTAACAAATACCAGTTCGGCCAACATTTCGCCGAGAACTATCTTAAAGGAAATACCGATGACGACGCGTTACGACAGTGGTTTTTAATTCTTATTTGCGCAGTAGACATTTTAATTTATGAAATTTCAATTTCCACCTCTTTTTTCCCCTCATATTTAAAAAATGGTCGAGAACAGTCGCGTTACGCGTTAGACGTCAGACTTAATTCTTACGTTACGGTAAAAAGGCTTCTCGCAATCTTTTCTCTGATGTAAATTTGAAAACCGAAACGGGTCGTGTGTCCAACTTTTATAAAACTTATAACTTCGAGTGTTTTATACTTCAACGAGGAATACTGTTTATCGTCGGAGGAAATAGTGATTTTAATACGACCGAGCCAGGGGGAAGATTTATGTGTACGATGATGCAGTAAACTCGCGTGATACCCTGGCAGAAAGGCGGTCCACATTCACAACTTTCTAAGCAATATGTTACCAGAGGAAAGCGATCCGCCGTTTAAGATGTCGCGAATACTAACAACTTCTCCCCCTTCCCCCAACGTTTATCGACAACAATTTATCGTTCACATTCATACGTCAGTCTTCGTGTTGTTTCTCAAACGACTAAAAAGCCGCGGAATTCACGTCGAAACTTTCGCCGAACGACAATTTGAGAGCTTCGCGAGGTCTGATTTTACTACCACCGGTTCCCTAGGCGATCCTCCGCGCTTGTGAAGGAACGCAAAAGCGATCCGGCTAATTTCTTAGGAAAAGCGGAAGGAGCAACTGTGAAATATTCCGCTTCTCTAATCCCAATAACTCGTTCTATCCTTCGATTCCCGTTCTTCAGTACCTTGGATTCAATGGATTTCCGAAGATTTAGAATTCGCTGAATGGGAATGAAGAATCCTTTTAGTGTCCAGAGAATAATAAACGTAAGATGCTCTGAGAATATTTTACGCCGCTAGAAACTAAATCGGTTAATTCTATCTTTCCCGGATGTTTTAATTGCGTTATTAAGATACACGGTTAATGAATAGAAAAAGGGAAAATGGCTCGGATATTTATGAACCTGAAATTGCAAAAATATATAAAATATCCGAGATAAAATACAGAAAATAGCGCCTACCATAATATTTAACGGAAAGAGATAAATGTCACAAAATAAAACTTCGCGGCCTAATTATCCTATTTTCCATCGTTCGAACGTCTTCGTAATCTCATTTGCTGCTGCGAATCTGACGCGGCTCATTGTCAATTCGTCGTCGTCGATTTTCTCACAGCCCAAAGTGTCCCCGTTCGCGTTGATTATTTTCAGCTCTTCACGCGGTAGATTCTCTATAAGCGAAAAACTAATAAAAGAAACGTAGAGAGAGGTGTTGCAAATACCCAGAGAGAGATCGGTACCTCGTTACGTTCGAAAGCAAGTTGTCGCAATCAGCACTCCAACGAGAGAAAAAAAAAAAGAAAGAGAGAGAAAATAGAAATGGGGAAGGCGGAGAGCAGAGCGGAACCCCCTTAACTTGTCGCAGGTTCGTTACTCCGGTTGGCTCGCGACCCCGTTTTAATTAAGACGCACTCACGTGCGAGCGAGCGATCGCGTGCGATACGCTGTCTCACTTGTGCGTTAGTCACGAAAACACGCGTGCACGCACGCGAATCTCGGCTCTGCTAGGTCGACACCGAGTTTCCGCTACTGGATATTTATTCTTCGGATATTTGTTTCTTTCGTTGCTTTCTGCTGTTGTTTCGTGATAATCGGCGGTATTTTATTGGGCGAATATTTGGTCAGAAGCGTTTTGTGAGAGAGGATTTACGGGAGAATCCTTTGGCGTGATATCTGAAAGTTTCTTCGTCCCTGAGAAACTCGTTGTACAAATTGTGGGTCAGAGTACGCTACAAGTTTCCGCTAGCAGATATTTGTTTTTCGTCTTGTCGTTCCGTTTTATTCTGTTTCCGGATAATTACAGGTGTTTTGTCAGAGAAGTACGCGTTTGATGAGAAACACTTTGTCTGAAAGTTTCTTTATCTCTGAGAAATTCGTTGTAGAAATTGCGAATTACAATGCACTGCGAGCTTCCGCTTCTAGACAGTTATTTTTCATCTTGTCGTTTCTCTTTTATATTGCGTAGGGATAACTGGAGGCGTTTTATCGGAGAATTATGCGTAATTGGTCGGAAGTACTTTGTGCGAGGAATCTTCATCTTTGAAAAATGTGTTGTACAGATTGCGTTTAGGGAACTTTAAACGTATTAGAAACATTTGAAAGGTAACAGAAATAGTGGAATGACTGATAGAATGTATAACGAAAGAGTAACACATAAGCAAACTTGGTCGTTCATGTTCAAGCTCTATTTTTTCATTGCTCTACACTTTCAGAAAAGAGGAGCTGCTAACAACGCTATTTCGTCGAAATTCAACTAACCTCGTGTCCATCAATTTTTCAAATCCCATTTGCAAATTCGTTTTTCACAATTTCTCGGCGTAACTCGACGATTCTTCGAATCTCGTCTAAAATTCCAACCGAATACAGCGAATAACATTTAATCCTCGCGCTATCGCGTGTTACCAATATAAGTTGCATTTTACTATCAAACCTAGCCACTATCTATCCCTCGAAAGACCATCTCCCATGACCAAGCGAAACATAAATCACTCGCTGCAATTTTCACGGTGTTTTCCCCTTGGACACGCGCTCCTGAATTATTCAAACCTCTATAAATACCTGAAATAGAATTTTCTTTCCGCTCTTCTGAAGCGCGTGTGTGGCGAAAACGAAAATCACGCGCAGAGGTGTCTAAACGCAATTTTCTCGAAAATACGATTTTCCACGTGGCTTTCGTAATACTTTAAGACGGTCTTGGTCGGTCGAGCCGAAAAATTTGTACACGTACGTCAATTATGGATTGGAAAAATAATTTAAATTTCTTGTCCTTTTCATTTTCTTTTTTAATTCACGAAAGTATGTTCCGACATCGTAGCGAAGCTAGAGCCGTGTTGCGCGTCTGGCTAGAGCAAACGATGTTACTCACGGGTATACGTATGAAATTTGAAGGTAGTTGCACGCTCGAGGGGAAATGTTTGACACGAGCGTCTCTCGAACTACCCTCAGGTCGAGAATCGCTATATCGAACTGTTAACTTTCTTGATAAAATTTACTCCTATCGACAGGCAGAATTGAAAGGCTAGTTTGAACGAGTAAGTTTCGATTTTGTCGATCGTCACGAGACAACCGATGAGTTCGCTCTGGAAACTTGGAAACTAGGCTAAGGAATCATCCTCTCAGTCACCATCGCAAAATTATCGTAATATTCCTTCCACTTTATTCGTTCTTCCTTTAAATGAATATAACGTGATATAAGACTCTTATGTCCGAAGATAAGAGACTTTATGTTCGCTTGGAAGGGACAGATTTTTCTATTTTCGTAGGTAATTCAAGCATACTTCGTACTGAGTCTACCTACGACTGACAGCAGTGGAAATTCTACTACCACGTTGAAGAAAAATTAACAGGAAAGCTACAAAATACATATAAGAAAGAAAATATTGCAATAAACTATTTCTAACGATTATTACTACCAATTCTATTCTAACTACTCTCTATGTAAAAAAAGATTGGTCAAAGTTTGCAACGATTTTACGTCGCGTTTTTTTTTTTTTTTTTTCTAACTCAAACTGTAATTGTAACTGTCGCGAAGCTCACAGGTGCGTGATTGGTGTCATTCTTCTCCAAATTAATCCGTGTTCAAACCAACTAAAACTTCACGCAAGTCGCGTCTCTTAATTTCATTTCGTTTAGCCCTTCCCAAGTATTAACAGTTTCTAGTAGCTCGCTTCAAGTCGGCCGTATCAAACACGGAGATCTGTCCAGAAAACGGAAGTTGTCTTCTTCTGAATAAGTCCGTGTCGTCGTTTTCCCTGATTATCCATCGAGTCATCTCGTTGGACTTGTCAACGTCATACACATTTTTCGTATGGTATTTTTATTTTACACTCGATGCGACGTAAGAGGATTAAAAATTGTCTCTCGTAGCCCCAAGCAGCAAAACAGCTGCAGCAGCTGGGTTTTACGTTTCGCCGCGAGATTCCTCCGCGAGTAACATCCGTTTCCGGAACACGGATCAGAAACAGGAGATGAAGAGGAAAGGGGCGCGGTGGTACGTGAGGGAAATGCGAGAGGACGTACGAGAAACTCCTCGAGCAACGGTCATTGTGCTTAGAAGTTGCTTAAGCTAATTGTGACAGCCACCCTGGGAATTTCTCTTGGCGGGGCTAATAGACGGAGGGGGCAGAGTGGCTCTTCAGGATGCTATCGTGCTCGAGGCTGATTAAGTGCGCCGTGGACCGATGCTGGAAGACGATAATTTGCATCTGGATTATATCGCGGGTCCGATATCGATAAACCAGGCCATTGAGTGATCGAAGCGACTCTCAAGCTCTACGAGTTCTCTACGAGCCTGTGTGCTTTTATTTCGCCGATTTATCCCGCACACGTGATGCGAATGAAACGATTTATGAATAGGAGTAGAAATTAACTGTTTGTTTTTTAATTATACTTGCTTTAAACTTGAGGAATGCCAGCTACCGTTGGATCTCATCTTCAAAAGTGCAAATTGTGACTATGTGAAATAAGATATATAATAATAATAATAAATAATGTGAATATCGATCGACTATGAATTTATAGTACAGTTTGAAAAAGTGGCTTCGACTGTGGCTGATTCTCGATTGCTTTTCAACCATTTGGACTTTGTCACGGCAGTTTCTTCGATTTTCGCGAAACGTTTCTAACAGCGATTCAATCGTTGATTTTCTTTCTGTGAATTTAAAAAAAAAAGAAACGAACGCCTTTGCGTATCGTCAGCCTCTCGACGAACGCGCTACAGTCTATTAAAATGCCGCTAATTTCTAATTTCAATTTTCAACGATGAAAATCCTTTTTCCTAACTTTCGAAAAATTAATGTCTTTCCATTTCAGCACACGTTCCGCTAGGCAGAGTCGGTTTCCTGGTTAAAGCGATACAACACGAACAACGACGATTCTAGCGCGAACGTATCGCGAAATGGACTCGACGGATATACAGGTTAACTGCGCTATCGTGACCTGGATGTTTAGAGCATTGCGTTGCACCATTACGCTGCTACGTGTCCGGAATTCGTTCGCACAAACGCGTTCCACCGCTAGAAGCGCACGAACGAAACAGAGACATCACGGGATAAAGACAGATACCGCGAAGCTGCGTCCTCGCTGAAGCAACGACGAGGAGATTCTCGTTAACGTTCTTTCTCGTGATCTGTAATATTTCTAGAAAAAGTTGCTGGTCGTTGCTCAATGCTGTTTCGAGTTTTTTTTTTTCACGTTTCGCTAGTAAGTAACAGAAGTCGCCACTTGTCATTTGTCTTTGTTTCTCGCGGTGAACGATAAATTTTTTAACATCGAAGTCGCATTCGTTTTTGTTAAATCTGGTTCTGGTTGAACGATATTCGCATGAGAAATATCGACTATCACTTTCATTATTGGATATTATAGCGCTAGGTTTTTCACGAAATTTCACAGATTTTTATATAATTTCACATATACGTTACTCTTATTCGCTTACTTGCCAAATCGATTAACAGCGCAAAAAGGAAATGTAGAGAAAATTGGTGAGATAAATATATAGGATAAACATGGACCAAGCGCTTTGTTTCGACCATCGACGACGAATCGCAATTATTGCCAGGATAAGTGCGGACTGGGTCTGATTAAGGCCTGACGCGACGCTTGTTCTTGGGAAATTAATTCTTCGTCGTTAGACGAAGGTAGGACGGGGAGGAACTTAGGAGGAGGAGTCTTAACGTCGAGTCGGTGAAATGGAAATTTCGGCCGAAGAATTCGGCAGGGGACCGTAATTTCTTTGCACGGAGTAAATTAATTAGGTCTTCGTTGATTCTTGCCTCGAAGCGACTACGGTTTAACGAGACTCGAGTGGAATGTTCTCGTTCGAAGGTTCGCGATTACGATGAAGTGGAAGAATGGATTCGGGTGCTGTTGTGATTCGTGGAATTTCTGATTTCACGGACGAGATTTTTCGCGCTTCGTTCTAAGTTCGTCACGGACGATCATCGGTAAAGTGAAATTATTTTCCTGTCGGAGATGGAATTTTCTTACTCGGAAATAAAATCGGCGAATTGATAAAATAGCGTGCAATCAATTGTAGACTAAGCTGTTCCGTCCACAGTCTTTGTACTAGATCGATGTTTAATAAAAATCTACGTTAACGACGAGCTTGCTTCGCTAGGCGATCCCGTGAATTACTACTACGAGACCTGCGCCAAAGGCAATCAATTTTTATCGTCTAGCGACGCTCTCTTTGGAAATACGTTCGGACGAATTTATAGTTCGGAAAGAAAATTCAGGAAAAATTTGTCGATAGAAAATTCATTGCTGTAAAATAAAACATAAGCCTAAGAAAAATAGCAATGGCGCCATTTATCGACGCTTGTAAAATCTCGGGAAACTGAAGAAGGTGGCGCAAACAATTGTCAGTCAGCAGGTTGATCCGCGATAAAACACCGCCAACAGAATTTATTTTCCCTCCTTTTTCTCGCGTTTTAATCCGTCCTCGTTTAAAGGCTGCCCGCACAGTCGCTCGTTTAAAGCCGGCCATTCGTATCAATTATTCGCATGTCGGGTGATTAACGAGTTCACCCGTGCAATTTGTAGGCACGCTCGCGACCGGCCTAATGATAATAAAGCAGAAAAAAGGCGAAAGCGATGACTCGCTTGCCGGTCAGACGCTATCGATCTCTCGGACGGACACTCGGCTCAACGATGTTTCGATGAATGAAAAACCGCCTGCAACGTTTTATGTTATCTTCGTTGCTTCTTTCATTCGTGCTTTTCGCCTGCTTTTTTCGGTTAGGTACATATTTGCGCCGCGTGTTACGAGATCGCGCGTGGCAAGATTAGAATCTTGCGGAAATTAACCGAGTTACGTTTACACAGCGAAGAAGAGGGCGAACTTATTACGACGAATAACAAGATAAACAGGATGTTTAATTATTATTAAGTAAAGTTGGTCGGACCTAAAATAACGATTGGACTTTCCAAGTATTTCCTCGTTATTTTTTATCAGACTTCTGTGCCTGAAAAAGCAGCAGATAAAAGGTTGGTTCTGGTGAAATTTCGAAGTTCGAAATTTAAACGAACAGTCTGAAGATTTGTCTAGTAACGTGATGCGAAGCGAGCGGAAAACTTGGAACAGAAGTAAGTCCCGTAGAGTTATCTTCCAAGGAACGCTTGCCACATATTTTTCATAATTCACGAACTACCCTAAATAAAAGATTCTGCGAAACCTGAACTTTTCTAAGAAGGATCTCTACGAAAACTTGAACAAAAGCATCTGGAAAATATATCCTAATAAAACGGAACGCGGATACCTTATAGGTACCAGGTTCCTTACAACACTCTGCATGCATCTTGCATCATCTAAAAACTACCCTACAAAGGCAACTGGATCAAATTCAACGCGAGAACGGTACGCGTCAACGACTCTCAGGAAGCCGACCAACTCACTAGAAAACAGCCAGATGATTATTTAAAACACTACAAGGGAGGCAGCTTCGTGGCAGAGAAAATCTTTCGCGCCTGCCAGCCAGCGTGTACATTGTCCATATACATGTACATGTACACGGCGTCGTATTTTCTTTCCAGGGACATTACTTACCATCGTCGCTGAACGAGAAATGGAGAGAACAAGAGAGAGGAAGAATAGAAGAGGGACGAGGGTTTATATGTATACCGCTATGGAGCGGTGTAAACATACCGGAGCGGATCGATTTATGCGGCTAAGTAAGTGCATTTTTATGCACCGTTTCACAGCCGAGACGAGCAGCCTTGCAGCGAGCCACTTCGTTTAACGAACGACCTATATAGAAGGCTGCTTCCCCTTTGAAACCTCCTATACCACGCCACTTTGTTCGTTTATTCCATACGTTTCGCGCGTGCAGTCACAAATTCTACGCCTTCTTACTCCTCATCGTCGAACCAACTACTTTAAGCCCGAAATTAGAACTGAAACTCGGGTAGTCTCCGAGTGTACGCGAGAATCGCGAACAGCTGGTTCGTTTCCATCTTTATCGAATGCCGAGTAAATTCGACTGTATGTCAACCTTCTATTACCACGTGAAATTTAGTTGGAAAAAGTGTCACGGCCACCGGTCGACAGTGATTGTGCTACTTGGTAGTGGCACTCGCAAATAGTCTGGATATATTTACGTAAATTCATATCTTTATGAACGTGGCTGAAGGAGCCGGTCCTAGCCAGGAATTAGTTTCCAAATATCATAGTAACATGTACCACGCTTTGGACATTTTATGCATTATTGTATATTGCGTGCATTCTGCGAAGCTTTGAGTTTCCCACAAATGCATAAAATTCCGCAGTCGACTCCTAATGGTTCCTCGTGAAAACCTGTTCCTCCGCACGCACCTCGAATATACTTGGATTCTATGAAAACTTCGGTATTCCGCTGTAATCTTCGTATTTCGTCGAATCTTAATGAACCTCAGCCTCGCACAGCTTGCACAGCTTCGATTTAAGAAGACAGAAAGAAATCCAATATTCTCGACGATAGAAACCCCGTGGAGAATATTCAGGCGTCATGTGGGCCTTATTACACGTGCAATTAAGATCTCTGCACGAGCAAGCAGCAGACGACCGCCATCTTCCATAGTCTGATATAGAGGCGCTCGGTTGTTCAAGTCGCAATGGAACTTGGAATATTTGATTTTCTTCGGGACGAAACGAGGTAGAGAGAAATCTTGCGCCTCGGCCACAGCCCCAGATTCGTTGTTCGTCGCGGGTTCATTGTTCGCGTGCCTCGAAATCCGGGTCGATCGTCGCCGGAAACCGCATCCTTGTCGTCGGATGCTGGCTCACTCGCGTTCGCACGTGTTGCTCCCGCGGGATGTCTCTTTTCCCTTCTTTAATCTTCTTTCTTCTTTCTCACCGTTAGCGATCATCGCTAACGCCGTTGGCGTCACAGCTGCGTTGTTTAGCTCAGAACAGGACTTCTTAAACCGTGTCCCGTTTATCGTAGGGTCGTGAAGATTTTTCAATTTGCCACGCACCAGCGAGGTGAAAAGTCTCGATCGTACGTCGTCGGAGAATCACAGAAACTTCGTCGAGTCGCTGATCGACGTAAGTGTCAGACACAAGCCCTTTAAGAAATCGCTCAAATGGTTCTTTGCCCGGAATTAGGGCAGAATCTGCAGAAAATTCTAAAATGGACCCAGACACGCTCGTTTGACATTTCACACCGCGTATCTATTGCAAAACCACGTCTGCGTGCGTTCAGAATATCGAGTGGCCCGAAATACCGAGGATCGACGATGCTCTGTTAAGTTGAAATTTAATACTTTGGGCAAAAATCAACAAGCCTTGAGTTCGTCCTAACACTAAGTGGCAATAAACAACAGAATCACAAATACAGCAACAAATTGCTGAAACTTGAACTTACTTCTCTGATTTATTACCAACTAAAGTTTTGTTTGTATATGTATCTTACCTACATTTCTGCCTGTATGTAACTGAGATCGCGTAAAAGTTTCCCGAGCAAGATGGGATCGCGAATGGAAAAAGTTTAATAAGCGCCGGCTTAGCGTCTCTGGGCGATCGAATGACAGGATGCTACACGCGTAGGAAGCTCGCTTAGTTTCTTGCCACACGCAGTCGTGTCAGAAATTAAGGAGCCTCGAGGGTCTCAACAGGCAGCAATCGTTGAGATTCGGAAGAAATTTCACGCAGTAACAGGAGAGGCCATCTTCGATGATCCCTGCAATCACTTCACCCTCGCTCCGCAAAGGGCAAATTCCTGGGAGAAAAGTCACGAAGTCTCGCTGTTGTGCTAATTGGCCCTCGCTTTTAGGGAAGCAGGCCAGTCAACAACCTCGAAGACTCTCGATCAGGAGGATGGCTCCTGGAGGGGATGGGCGAAACCAGGAAGACAGTTTTCGGTTTTTCGAGTCGAGAGAAAAAAAAAAAAAATATTCCACCACCAAGTTCGTTCGATTCAGTAAATTTCGCCATATTGTAGAGTTCGGTGAGTCTCATTCAGGAGACACAATTAGCATAACGTTTCCGCTACGTTGAAATTGGGTAGCCATTCGGGCATAGGTAGTGTAGCATTGCGCGATATTCAAGACCAGAAGGAACTGCTCGACGAACTATCGAGCGGAACAGCCTTCTGACCCCAACAGTTACTTTGGCAAATCACGCGAAATGCGAAGAAGCAGGCAAAGAGAACGATTCTCTTGTTAGGAAACTTTTCCTTTCGTCCGTGTCTGTTGGGAATTGTCTATCGAAAAATGGGAGGAGGAAGAGGGATAATGTTGCGCTTTGTTTGAAGTTTATTGAATCTCTGGTTCGTTGAATTTTTCGCGGAGGATGGAAACGCTTGGAACGCGTCAAGTTTCTGCTTTCGCGGATTTTGATCAAAAAGAAGCAGAGAAGCCGCGATATCTCTTCGAATTTGTAGAATTTCCGCCAGTCTTTTCGTTGGCGTAAGAAGCGAGAGAAGAGCAAAGAAACGCCGGACCTTCTGGGAACACGTTGGAATTCTTGTGGATTTTTATCGCTTCTAGAAAGAAAAGGAATAAGAATGTTGCGTTTCCGTGAAATCCGTAGAATCTGTTGGTTTTGTTAATCTTTGCCGGAGCAGGAGAAGAATGTTCTTTTCTGGCTCTTTGGCTCTTTTCTCTCCTGCACGCGGAAAACGGAGACGGGCAAACGCCGAGTTTCTGCGGAATGCGTCGAATTTCTGCTTTCGAGGATTTTCGTTGCCGACGAGAAACTCGAGAAAGGGAAGAATGTTGCGTTTTCTTAGAATCGTAGAACTTTTATTTCCTCGAATCTTTGTTCTGCAGGACGGCGGTAGATTATACAAAAGGTAGAGAAGGACGGAACGCTGTGCATTTGCACGAAACTCTCGAAATCTTCTTTTCATGGATTCCCGTTGCTATCGGAAAACGAAGAGGAGAAAGACAAAAGAGGAGCGCAAAGTTTGTTCCAAGGCGGTTTCTCTAATTAAAGGCGCATCTATCCTCCACGTGTCTCCTCTCTGGCAAGCAATGAAATCAACTTAATTTGCAGGGGAGACAGATATGTAAGGCTTCGACTAATTAATTCGCTCTGCTGATTTCTTCGTGATCATTCACGTTACGTCGAGTGTTAGCTTTCTTTCGGAGAATTCCTCGTGCAGCCAACGATTGCGTTCGTCTCATTCGATTAATTGAACGAACGAAATTTAAATTTTAAATGTCTTAAGTTTTCCATTGTTTTAACTTGAATACAAAATACCATCGTCACTGCTGTTAATTGTAATAACACATCACTCGATGTTCCTGCCATTCCAAAAGTTCACAAGTGGTCATTAATTTCGTGATTTTGTGATTTGATGATTGAACCTCGGGAACAACATTGGCTTCTTAACGTTAAAAAGATGTAAGATATTCCTTCCAGATTAGAGATATTCTCTAATTCCCTAAGCTATTTATTCTTTTTGCCAATTTATTCGCGGAAAGACACTTTTATTCCATTCAAAAACATTCACATTTTCCTCCCGCGCGAGGTTTAACAACATTCTACGATCAACAGATCAAGTTGTACGATCGAATTAACCGTATAATATTGCACAAATTTTAATTCAACGTAGGATTCGAATCTCGACGCTCTGTTTGCCTGGTGGAAATGCGCAGATTTTCGTTACGCAAGACGCGAGACTTGCTAACAGGTAGTCAGCAGCAAAATCCTGTCGGATTTATTATATTCGTGTTCCATTAATGTCGGTTGAAAAACCAATTAGCAATGTCGGCTGACAGAATATTAATCATCGGCCAATCGGCTTACAAAAATTCCGATTCCCCGATGCAACGTCCATTCCATCTGCTGTTTAGACCGTCGACGAAATAAGTGTAATAACGAGGGATTTCCGCGAGGGATTGCCGCTCGTATCAATTAACAAATTCCAACAGCGTACCATAGAGAATCGTAAAACAGTCTGGCAAAATTGTTTTTTTTTTTCTTTTTTTTTTTGGAAAAGCAACGCTGCAGATGCTTTCGCGGGAAATTAAATTTTATTTCCGGCAATTCGCAGTTTCCTTTCGAAATGGTTATGCATACTTCCCATCGGATATTTTTACTCCGAGCTTTTGGCTTTTCGTTCTCTTCGCTCTAGATTCGAGCTTGTTGGAAACTTGCGTTACGTTTTCGGGCTAACGAGTCCCGTAAGACGTATCTGCAGTTTATTAGAATGGAAAAATCTACGCTGGTCTTTTATACCAAGCTTCTGAATGTTATTCTTAATCATAGAGATAGAGGTAATTAGAAATTGTATGCACAGTGTGCGGAAGAAGTATATATCCCCATTAAGGTAAATGGATTTAACTATAACTCTGATTTAACGTAGTTTACATTAAGAAAAGTATCGCGGGACTATCCTTGACCCAGAGATTCAAGGTCAAATTTTATCGCGGATTTTTCAAACAACGAATAATATCCACGAACGCCAGGAGCTCTAATCCAAAAACCACTACATATCCAGAATTTCGAATCACCTTTTTAGATTCCGATCTTCCTGTGCTTTATTCTCAAATCCAATCAGACTTTGCAAAATATGAGAAACTTATTGAGTTGGAGAAGGCTATACGAAAATCACACACGATCATAATTTCCTTAGAACGTTCAAAGTTTCTTTGTTTATTCAGACTGGAAGATAAAAATCCGAATATTGCAAGATCGAACGAAAATCATCCTAAACAATATTTTAGCCCCTTGCATTCTGATAACTTTTTGCACGATCGTCCAGCAAAATCAACACGCTCCTCTCCTCTAAAATCAAATATATCTTTTCTCGAGAAGAAAAGGATTCCAAGTGTTTATCAATCTATTTATACGGTAAAATCGTTCCTTTGACACGTAGGAAAGGGCCCGATCCTGATAATATAATTTCTCAGTTCGATCCGCTTCTTCCTTTCTACCGTCCACGTCGATCCCTTGCGCACGTTAATTCGCACTTACTTAGTGACGGTATACCCGATCGACTGCCACTTCCGCTTAACCGGCTTTGTCAGCCGCAAATCCTCCTTCCTGCTGCGAGCTGGAACTTGCAGGAACGCCTAGGTGAACCAGGAATATATATACCTCATACCGTGATCCATTCGCGTCTCTCTCTCTCTCTCTCTCTCTCTCTCTCTCTATCTATCTATCTATCTATCTATCTCTCTCTGTCTTGGTCAAGTTCTGCTGGTCGTACGTGGAATTTCCTTTGGAACGTATCTCGTTCAGGCGCATGTATGAAATTCTGAAACTCGTCCTCCAGATAACATCGATGCTAAGAACAAGTTTCTTTGAATTCCGAGGTTCTGTCGAGAGTACATTATCGCAGAGAGTGGATGATAATAGCTTTGAGATACCGCTGTGCAAGTCTAACGACATTTTGCGAAGAGGTCGTTTCAGCATTCTTTATTCTTATCTTTGTCGTCCCGGTTACGCGCTATTTATTGATTTTTGAGAAATTTCTATTTTCGTCCGACTTTTCGAGACGTTGTTAATCGGTAAACTTAACGTATTCACGATTTTCACGATAAAGCTTGAAACTGTCGAGGATCTCGTAACGGGATTGTCAAATTGTACAACGTTTATCAGAAAGTATCCTAACTAGTCGGAAACTATACTCAGAAGCATCATCGGAATCGGAATTGTAGGAAATATAACCTACGTTTGGCTAATTACACAAGTGAATATCAACCGGTTTTATGAAAACTTTCGTTACGATGTCCACCACTTCGTGACTTAATTAGATGCAGTTACTGATACCTACGCCCTTAGAAATTATTTATTTATTTAGTATAATTAATGGGAAACGCCGTTTTAAGAACCATATGCTGTGCAATACGATGAATATTTCGTCTACAAATTTTATAATTTTTCATTCCATTCGTCTCGTTGATCTTCGTTTAAAAATCCTCTGAAACGTATCGAACGCAAATTAACGATGCCGGAATAATTCTTTTGCTTTGCCGAATGAACACGAACATAAACAAGGGTCGCCTTTGTTACGATCTCTTCAATTACCGTGGAATATTTGCGAGATCTGAATCTCTAAAGAAACCAAGGGACGCCAAAAGGCGATTGCCTGCATTTTACAACGTGGCTACTCATCCTTAGCTCAAACTCAGTCATCTTTTCCAGCGCAACGTGCCAACAAGGCTCGATTACTCATTAACATGGTGAAACTGGAGCGCGTTCAGGTAATAACAAATTCACACAGCGGTCCTCTGCTGGATTCCGCTGGAATCCAGCTTCTGTCGAACAAAAGGCGCTGTCCAACAAAAGGAGACCACGGATAAACGGAACACTGTGGCGAAAGAACGTCGAAGAGGACAAAGAAACGTCGTATTACGGCCACGCCGCGTAACTACCAGTTTCTTGCCATCCGCGTCGCTCAGTCTTCCGGGATCGGTCGCACGCATAATTAACGAGATTCGCAGAATGCAGAGTCGTCTGAAATATGGATGCGATGATCACGCTTTTGTCACCGCAGTTAGCCAGCTTGTAATCATACCTTAAGCTCTCGTCCCAACGCAGGCAGGTATTGACGTAATTTTACGTAAGTAACATTTATTTTTGACTGACTTTCTACGTTGAACCGTAACTGCAACAATATTCTATTTTACTAGATCTGTTTTCTACATTTAACACATGGAACATTGATTTTATATTTGATGTTACTTTAGTAGAACAACGTTATTGGTTACGAAGATATAATAAAGGTACAGCCGAGCGTTAAATAAAAATTCTAATTAGAATTTAGTCATTGACGGCAAGCGTGATTTTTTTAATTCGACGGCATATACGTGCATGATAATGATTAACCGTAGCTCGCTGGTATCAACTATACGCGCTTCGGTATTATTAAAATCTATTAAGCTACTAACTTTTAATCTTCTCAATGGATTAGCAAAATTAAATTCGAAACTTTCTTCTACTCCACTCGACACATTCACTGTGAATTAGTTGCAAACTTGCCTGCAAACTATCATACTATAACCGTATATACTGTGCTCTACTTAATACGCTTATTCAGAATATAGATGAGAATTTCTTTGAGACATATGTAACAGTCAAGCACGATTAATTGTACCGCGATTTTCATACATTTTAGTTTCACACCAGAATGTATAATAAACGATCAAGGTTTAAAATCCACCGAACCGATATCTCGCACCCACTCGTTCGACTGTGATATAGAAACGATGAAAATTATTCAGGATACGAACGCTTTCAGTTTCCACCTACGCTACGAAGAATATAGATCTTACATCCATGCAGCAAACTTCGATAGAAAATTACTTTCTGTAGTGTATCGACTTCAGTTCGATCAACCTCCATACAAACTGGTCAAAATTATTCCAAAAACTCGAAATATTTCCAATAACAACTTTCACGTTTCCTCCTGCTTTCAAAAATAACTTTCATACTTCCTGCGAATCTCGATACTTCCGAGAAGGCACGCTTTAAAGAGCTATAATTCCGATGCAATCAAATTCTGCAGAAAATTCCATCAAAACTACGAAAGCTCCTATATTACGACGAACAATGTTCGCATTTTCCGCGAATGTCCTACTCGAGCGAATCACCCAACGCCTGGATAAATCCACCATTCTACATCTTTCAGAACCTACCTAAGCTCTCTCACGCTCGCGTGGGATTCTCCGTTACAAAAATTCATCGAATGCATTAGCGAGAACCTTGACCCTCTTCCACGAGAAACGATCTTCGTGGCTTTTACAACCGTCGGAGCCTGAACTTTTACGCTCGCATAAACAACCGCCTTGCGAAATTTATCAAATGCATTAGAAAGGACCTTGACACTCTTCCACCAAGAACAATCTGCGTATTCTTTACGAGTGGAGCAGTCGAACAGTTCAGTTCGCGAGCACCGACGAACCACAGAGAAGGAGAGCGAGCACAGTCCCGATATCGCGATAACGGTTATCGTTGGTCAACGCGGAAGAGATGGTCGATAAAGCGAGTCGCGGCGGCGTCTCGTGTCGACACGGGTCACCGGCGGAAGTCGTGAAAACCGACTTCCCGGCAGCAAAGCCATTGCCAGCCCGGACGAAAGGGTCAACGGCGAGGTTCCGTGGCGACGCGATAGCCGGAAACCGGGCTGCCGGAAGCGCCGAGGAAATTAAAGTACGCGGGGCGGCGGCGAACAGCCAAGGGGGAGCAGTAAATTGTGAAAGGATCTCTGTTCCGCGTGCTGAAGGGAGAATACACTCGATTTGCCGCCGTATCGCGAGAATCTTGGGGAGAAATTTTTAGGGGAAGCTTGATAACGTCGTGATCGAGGGAAGAGAGTAAAATTTTTGCTTTTATGGGCACTGGTTGCTCCCTTCTGGCAGATTGATTCTAAAATAGTCGGAGCGTTTGGTTCTTTTATAGGAAACGGCAGATTCGAATGAGATTAGGAGAGTTAGTAGTCGGAGACAGTGGAAAGGGACAGAATCTGGCCGACACGTAGTTTCCGCTCTATATTTTTCGTATATTTAACTCGTCCTTGTCGGTACAACGTTCCCCGAGTATTCTAGTTGAATATTCATTCGAATTGTTGAAAATTAGAGTTTCGAACGAGAGTGGAAGGCGTAGAGCGGAGACGGCGAAGGGACGGGCGAAGATCAGAAAAGGACGGCGCATAGTCAGATATTAAAGCCTCAGTTTTGAATTTTTGTTTGGAACTTCGGTATATTTCAGCGGATTTGTTAGGTGGTAGATCTGTGCTACACTGTCTGTGGAGTGTCCCGGTTGAATATTCATTAAATTTCTGGTGGAAAATGGAAGTTTGAACGAGAGTCGGTGAGGTAGTGGAAACGGTAGAAAAGAACGAATTCTATCAAGCACTGCAAAGTTTAAATTTTATATGAGAATTTTCTTTCGGGATTTAGTAGGTTGAATCGGTTCTTATCGATTGGTAGATATCTAGTACAATGTGTGCGAAGATAGAAGACGTAACGCGGTCAGTAGAAAAGGATATATCCAGTCAGACGCTATAGAAACTTGCTCTGGGATTTAGTATATTTAACGTTCTCATTAATCGATAAGCTTCTACTAAAACGTGTATGTAACGATCAGGAATTTTGACAACCCCGTAGCCGGACTTTTTTGTTTTCAATATCGGGCAGGAAAAGGTGCTTTCGATAAAGACTGCGTCTTGTAAAATCTAAAATCAAGATTTTACACGGGGTCGCGTGCCGTGAAACTATCAGCTACGATAAAGCTTAAGAAACGAGTGTACACGCGTATTTGACCCGATAAAACGCACGCGACGCGACCCTGAAGAAATTTCCGTCGATCGATGATGCAGTAGGAACTTTGAGGTCTCCTCGAAGATTTATTTCGGTGTAACGCTGTAACTCACCTCACCCGAAACCTTTAACCTAAACCTAGAAACCGTAACAAAATTTCACCAACCAACTTCTACACTTGCACGAGCCATTTCACCGCAAACTCTATCCAGTATCGATCAATATCAAATTACTTCGCCCAAAGCCTAGAACTTGAACCTAGAAGGCCTATTAAAATCTCATAAACCAATCCCTTTTAATCAAAATCGTACAAGCCACTTCATTTGAAACGTTATTGATCCAGAACGGATCAATACCAAATCACTTGGCTCACAGCCTAAAATCTAAACCTAGGAAACCCTAACAAAATCCCGTAAATCAACTTCTAGACGCCTCTCGATCAAAATTGCACAGGCCATACGTACACCGCAAGCAAAGCCTATCGACCCACGATCGATCGATGCCAAATCAATACCGAAATCAATCGGTATCTAATCGCGCGAAATCTAGAACCTAGAAACCGCAGGAAGATCGCGTAAGTCAACTTGTAGGTGCTTCGTAATGAAAATCACGGCAGCCGATCCGGCGCAAAACCTATCCAAGATCGATCAATGCCAAGCGACTTGGCGTAAAATCTACAGTCGAAACCTGGAAACCCCAATAAGATCCCATCAACTTGCACGTCTCCCTCAGTCAGACATCCCTCGTCTCTAATCTGCAAACACCGTAATCTTCCCCCCGGAAGCAGACGCGAACCCTGCCTCTCCATTCAAAGGCCATCCTCTTCTCCATTTCGCGTGGCAAATCCTCGTGCAACGTGTGCGCGGCAGGAAATTCTCCGGAATAAATTGCACGGGGGACCGAGGAACGGCGTTGGCCCCGTCCAAACTCGAAACCCATTTTCGTCAACGAACCCCGCGCGTACTCCGGTGAAACTCGTAACTCGCGCTCCTTACGGGCCGTGCGCGCCGCCTCCGCCACACTGCCGACTTTTATCCCCGGCGAGGCTCCCCGGGGAGAGGCCCTCCGTGTTTCGAATGCTGCTCGTTGCCCGGAATGCATCTCCTCGCCCGCATTATTACGTACGCTGGCGTATTCCGCGGAGAATAGGAAACGCGGGGCGGCGCAACCTGGCGTTCAGATGTATGTTGCCGAGGCAGCGGCTGCGTTTAATCCGACAAAGCAATCCGCGCGGGCTCGTCGGCTTTTATGGGCGATTTTAACGAGCACCATAAATCTCGATGATACGTCGTGTCGTTCGGCCCCCGCTGTAAATTACTCGAGAATATTTTCGTATCGTATTATATCCGCCAGAGAGTTTCCACGTACGGAGATACGTATATGTGCGCGCTCCAGGGAGCGCTTCGAAGTTTCCCTGTTTTTTTAATCTGCCGTTTTGTTCGTTAGAACGAATTTTTCGGCGTTTGGATTTCTCCGCTGGATTTTGCACGATTTCGCGAACTGTAGGGAAAACTGAAGAGTCGTCCATTCGTGGAATTTTCTGATTACCGATTGCGGTTGAAATCGAAGAGTATTTATCGGAGGAGAAAGAGCGGCGTAGGTTTCGTGTTCGAAGAGTAAGAATTTATTTCCGTTGATTTATTCGATTTATCAGCACGTGAAGCTGCCTCTTATCGCGGCAGCTGCCTCGATCGTTAGAGCTCGTATCGCGAAGGTTAAAATACGAGATTTACAACTGAGGTGCAACCTGAATTTTAATACTAAAAAGTCACATCATTCTAACCGTGGCATTTCTGATTCCCAAGTTTCCACCTCAAGCTCCGTATCTTAACGTATCATCCTAATTTCGTGTTCTACAAATAAATTCAAGGTGTATTAAAAATGAATTAAAAATAAATTAAAAATGAATTAGGGAAGAAACACGTCAGAAACGCGAGTCGCGTTCGACTCGAAGATCCAGGAAAAAGATTATCATTCGGAAAAGTCGGTGCGATGAAAGTTGCACGAAGCGATTGCTGGCGATAGAGGTTAGATCGCGTGTCGCGTCGTTTTCCAGTGAATACGAGCGGCAAACAGGGCCGTCGCGCGCGTTGAAGCGCATTCAGCCGGTTTGACACGCATGTCGATGACGTGAAGACGCAGCGTGTGCACGTTCTATCCTTTGCCTCCGCCCCATTGATTCGGAGAGGAACAAACGCCGCCAATATCAATCACGCGTCCATCCATTTGTCATACCAATCGGATGGCACTTCGCTGCGATCATCCCTTCTGAACCGCGAAATTTCACCCGACGAAGAGTGTAAATATTCACGAAGATCGTAGTTCGCCGCGGTAACGTGATTTTTTGGTTGAGTTGAGCGAATGCGAGAAGAATTTTATAACACAGAGGCGAGAAGATTCGAAGTTTTCGGCGTTTCAGTATCAGCCAGCGATTGAAAATTTCTGAAACTTGAAATTGCTGGGAC
Source organism: Bombus confusus (assembly GCA_014737475.1). Lineage (NCBI taxonomy): Eukaryota > Metazoa > Arthropoda > Insecta > Hymenoptera > Apidae > Bombus > Bombus confusus. The sequence continues at coordinate 5,784,158 of JACXIV010000015.1, forward strand.
TCGTGGTGTTTTCCACTTTGCAGCTCCGAACGATCGAGATATACGTCGCATTTATTGTTTTAACTGTGGAATCGGAAGAACAATTTATCTGTTTACTTATCGATATCTAGTAGGTTGTCCGGAAAGTTTCTTCCGTTTTATGAGGAAGCAATAGAAGCACATTTTTCGTTTTCTATTATTCTACCGAATCACGTATGATCCATTTTCTTCCGTTTCTATTATTACGATCATAATTCGATAAAATAATACGAAACAAAAAATATCGTGCATCCGTTGTTTCCTTATAAAACGAAAGAAACTTTCCGGACAACCTAATGTTACACGGCTAGCACTTCTTGGCTGTGCAGACAAACATCGATATAAGCGAACAAATAATTAACGATTGATCAATAGTAAATCACGCATGGAATGAATCACGGTGGAACAGAGACGAATTACGTGCAAAGTTTCTGACGTGTTTCTTAAACACGAGCGGCGTTTCGCAAAAGAAGTTAAGTGGATTAGCGAGTGAATTCGCATGTTTGCAGATATGGAATGATAGAAACTTCCTGAGAGTCCTAGATGCAGGGTCAAATCAGAAAGCTGGAGAATTTCTGGCCAGTGTATGTAGCTTTTTACAGCTTCATAGGCAAGTGCAACGTCTATGTATACAAGCTATGAATCTACGTTGTCTGAATGTAAAAGATCCGAAGGATTTTAAGAGCGGATCGTAGTTACGGCACGTTATCGGAACGAATTGTTAAGAATTATTCTCCCATCGTTCTTTTGGAAGAACGTAAGCACAACTAGATTAACATATTATAGTCAGGAAATAAAGATGCCACTTATTAAAACTAATGAGTGACTCATGAACGAGCGATTATATGGAACGAAAGGTGTCGCACAATTGATTCCTCTGATCTCTTCTATCAATTATCAACTGTCGCTGGAACGATAATTATTTGAAAAATTCAAATAATAAACAGCCGAAATTCAGAGAATGTAATTTCTGGAATTTTCTCTATAACTTGAATTGCTCTTTTTTACCTAATGACGCTATTGCATACGAAATAAACGATATAAAGTGTATTCCTGACGTCATCATTATTCCTGTTGGCACAGCGCACTAATCGCTGATGGAACTTGCGATATTAGCAGCGTACGAAGTTATTAATGTTATCAATGTAACATTAGCAATTTCTATTCGTGCAATCCCATGCAAACGCGCTCGAGCATGTATATCGGTGCGCTTCCGGTGGATAAGGAGATTAGGGGCATGTAACTGCAGCTTGTGGGAACCACGAGCTGCGGCTGGTCTAGCGCAGATTATGAGATTGTCTTCCTCTAATGAGATGATCTTGCCGCGTGATGGCTCTTCTCTTCTCTCACTATCGATCGGATAGCGTTCAACCGATACGGCCAAACGTATTTCTCACTTTACTAACCGCATTAGTCGAGTGGAGAAACCAATAAAATCACCCTTCAAGCTATTTCCATAACGCGAATCCTCCACGGGTCAAACTAGTTGACTCTACCTTCTTTCAGCTTCTCGGTTTCATTACACGGACACGCGATTAATATTCGATCTCGAAGAAACAATCGTTCCATCTACTTCCCGGTTCACTCTGTCCCTTTTCAGTTTCTCAATTTCATTACACGGATACGCGATTAATATCCAGCTCACAAAAGGAACCAGTTCCGGTTTTCTGATTTACTTTCACAGATTCGTTAATCGTAAAAAGGATGCGCAGTCGATCAAGGGAATACAAGTTATTCGTACGATACTTCGAAAGTGTCATAAAAAAATTCGGAATAATAGAAACTAAAGAGCGAATGTAAAGGATTCTCCGATTGCTTCGAGACTCGGTGTACTTTTCATTTTTCACGACTCCGCGCTGATCTCTGAATTTTTCATTCTCGCTTATTCGCGTACTCCAACTTGATCCCAACTGCCCTACAACCTTCCTACCAATCCTTCGTTACACCATTCTCTCCACTGATTTACATTTCTCTCTCTCTCTCTCTCTCTCTCTCTCTCTCTCTCTCTCTCAACGCTGTCTCCGTTCTCACAGTCCGAAAGAAACGGGAAGACAGGACGAAGAAGGTGCGCGAGGCTGGCTAGCAAGTGCGGATTCTGCGAAGTTACACGGTGGCTAAAGATAGGCGGAAACGCGTGGCCATCGGTAGAGGAACATCAAAGGGAAGGCACGATTGTCTGCGTTATAAATAGACAGACCCGATCGAAAGTGCACGTAATGCGCGTGGTGCCGGGTCGTCGATCGTGAGACGTTAAGAATTCACGAGCTCCGACTGAAAAGCAGCGTCTTCGAGGCCCGAACGTCAGCTGTTCGTGCACACGTGGGCGCCTCCACGTGGCGTAGACAGCTCAATTTTTTACCTGTCAGCTCGATCGTGACCTTGTTCGACCATCGACACACAGACCGTTCCACTCGAAACTTTTAATTACCACTCGATCGTGGGAAATTCTTTCCACCTGGACTTCCGAGGATTTCAGATTTTTAATGTCTTTCGACTATCGAAAACACGCAGATACTTTTGGAAAATTCCACAACGCACAATTAAGCTTGAATGAAATTGTACGATATATTATAAAACACCAGCGCGCCTCATCAGTGCAATGGCTACAGACGTCGATACAAATATCTATACACCTTCGCTTTACACTTCAGAAACACACAGTTTCGTGTTAAAAAATCACGTTAAAATACACGAAATTTAGCCCAATCGAATAAAAGAGTCCTTGTTCTGCCTTCTTTCCAGTATTAAACTCACCAAAATAAACGAGATAATCAACCGGTCAATTTTCATAGAAATTTGATATCGTTTGCAGTTTCAAACGTTGTGCTTTGTTATGATAGAAGTTGCTTTTAAATCGTACATTACAGAAGCTGCTTTACGGTGCAGTTTTGAGAGTCTTAATAACGTTTTAAAACTATACGAACAGAATCTCGTTCTTCTCTTGCACTGCATATATTTTTTCCGTATCGATTGCCTCGATACGAGTTTTATATTTTACTCGTCGGTAGTCCCAGTGACCAGCATAAAAACGCGAAACTGAAAGCGTGTCGTAAATCTTCGTCAGGCGACAACATCGAACCGGAAGTCGTAGAGTAGGAAACTGGACTTCGACTCGGTAGAGATAAATAGTCGGTGGAAAGAAAAACGAGGATTTTTAGAAAAGTGAAACGATGTTGTAAAGTAATTATTTATGGCTGTTCGGGAAGATTTTCGTTTCGCGCGATCATTTGTATTCGAAGATGCTCAACGTTACCCTCGACGAGGAGGAGCATCGAGTCGAACCCTCGTTTGAAATCTCCGGCGAAAGATAAATCACCGTTTCCAACCCTCCCGCCCCAAGATAGCATAACAACCATATAATGATACATAATAAGAAACGCATTTTGTCGTCGAAGGGTTTTTGATGTCCGCGGTAAAATAGAAGCACGCGTGTCCTCCGCACCATTACGTTTCTTCTGCAGTTTTTGCAAAATGAAAATCCGTGTGATGATTACGAACAAATTTCGATATCGTCATTTGAAACGTGTTTAGAGTACGAAGCGAGGATGATACCGTGGATGGATAATATCCGCAATTAATCTAAAATCGTTCTGAGTATGTGGAATAAAATGGAAGAAACTGGAACGAGATCGTCTCGAGTATTCAGAATAAAAATTGAGAGTGTTAGACAGAATGGCATTCGAATTGAATTTAAAATTGGCCCAGTATTTTGATATTTGAGCCCCTATTTGAGAAGTTGAAGCTAATCAACTCTATTTTCTGTACATTTTACATCGTCGTATTTTCTATGAAAAGGTTCAATCGCTTCCTTAAAAAAAGTGGTTAGAGGAAAACCCTAAAAACAGCCGCCTCTTCGTTATAAAATAAAATCAACCTGCCGCAACCGGCAATCTTTTTATAAATAAATTTCCTATTATATAAAAGCAAATCACTAGTAAAGTTTTTATAAAGCCAAGACGACATTAAAAAAAGAAACGTTCGACCCTTTCCATTAATAATCGAATTTTTCCAAGATAATCTCCGATCTAAGTATCGTCTAATCACGGACGCATAGTTCGCTGGCTCGCTGCCTCTTCCTGTCGAAAACCTCTCGGTAAAAATATACCCTCGTAGAATTTCCGTGGAAAAGGCTGACCCTCGCGTGTTCGTCGATTAACCGAGAGAAAGTGAGGCACGTGTGCTACCGTATGATAACACGGGGCTCGCAGGCTTTCTGAAGGGAGGGAAAAAAGAAAGGGAGCGAAAAGGGGCTGCGAGCGCCTCGAGGGCCACGTTGACTCGCTAGAAAATGGCGATGGGGTCGTTTCGACTTTCTGCCACGATGGAAACCACGATCATGCTCGAAGGGAAGCATAACGCCGTGAAAAATCTTGCTTCTTAGAGAAGCGGTTCTACGATTTTTTGCGGTTCTCTGTTGTCGTATCGACCCTCCCTTGGGAGCTTTTGCTAGTAACGGCGTTTGTTGTTCTCTCCTGTTAATATTTGAACGCGGATAAAGCTCTTTGTATTCTTAATGAAGGAAAAAGTTCATAATCGAGAATAAAGGCAGATGAAGAGAAGAAGTAAAACTAAGGAAAGACTGTAATTAAGGAAGATTGGGGTGGAATATGGTTACGGGTTAGGGATCCGAGGGCTAGAATGTTCCGTTGTGTTCCTTCTCTGCCTGTTAATACAGATTTAGAGAAAGTTCATTTTATCAATGTCGATTCTTTACAGCGTTAACGGAAGAAGAAAATTTCTAATTGACAAGACATTTCAAGGGGAAGTTTTTTTTAGCGGGCACGAAAGAGTGACTCCATTAAGTTTGCATTTACTCACATTCCAGGCAAACAGTCATTAAACGAATTTACAACGCAATATCCCACTCTGTAAACAAATTCTTTCGGATCTACATGGAGTACAGAAGAATTTCTGAGAAAAGATTGAATTTCCCAGAATCTACCCTCGATCTCATTTGCTGAGAAAGCCACCTCTCAAAATCGTACTTCCTCTTATTCAAGGCTCGTTCAACAAACATCCCCCCGTCGCAAATTACTTCTTCGAGTTCTTCCTTGCCCGTAATCTTTCTTCCTTCCGAAAGTAAAGAACCAGAAGGAAATCGGATTACCGATCGGTTATTACGGAACGTTCGTTAACAAATCGTGGTGGCTCGGTTGAATTTCCAAGCTGGAGAGCACGCAGCTGGCAGAAAGCAGGAAGTTGGGCGTTCGATGGATCGTTCTTCGACCCGCGCGGTAATGAAATTGCAGTGGCGCTATAGCCGGTTGGCTTTTAATTAAATGGCCGGCCGAGCGCGGACTTCTGTGTCCTTTGTCCCCTGCGGCTGCGGCCGCGAACTTGAGAGGCGAAACTATCGGGGGCGCGTGGCAATTTCGCCGATTTATGTACGTTCGCGTACTGCCCTCGCCTCGAATCCAGTATTTTTCCTGGATTTGTAAACGAACTGTACGACACTGTACATCGAAATTTCTTGCCGAAGAGGCGGCATTGGTGAGATAACGAGGAAAGAGGGACGAAGTTTATTAAAGGCGTTGGCATCGAGGACGATGCGAGCCTTTGATTTATTTGGACGAGGAAATGGAATATTATCGTGAGCCTTCCGCCATGTACCTTTTATCGCGGCTATTTTTTCTGCTGTCCTCGCAATTTTTATTCGGCGAATCTTTTATCCATTTTTATTACTCGGATGCCTGTTTTAGTGGACTCGCGATGCAACTTTCTTTTTTGATGCCTTTGCGCTGACTTCTTTGCTGCTGTAAATTCTTTCCTTGTGGCGTTTTCGTCGGTTTTTTTTATTCCTGTAATTCTCCCCTTTAATGTTCCAATGTTTCGCTTTTTTTATTGTTGAAACTCCTCTGTTTCTCCGTTGACCCATTTTTCTGTCTTTGCTCTGCTACATTTATTATTGGGTGCATTTTGCGTCGCTTTTCCTCGTTAGGAAAATATTTCTGCTGATGTTCTTGTACTGTTCGTTTTCTTGCCGAAGCATCGACATCTTTCATCGCTAGAATTTCTATTCTCTGTATAATCTCGCACCTGCCTCTTTTCGATGGTTCAGGTTCATCTTTTTCACGCTCTTGCATCTGCTCACTCTTATGCGCGCTTCTATTGTTAAATTTCTTTGCTCGGAGATGTGCTCATTATTATCGCGACTGGATTTCCGCAGCTCGACGTTTTTCTAATTATCAGTCTTGACGTAGCCCTCCAATAAACAACGCATGATTCTTTAATTTAACAGAGCCTCGCTCATGACGGAAGCTCTCGTAAGTTTCGTTACGATTACGAAACTTGTGTCAACAAAATACACGAAACTTCGCTTTCAGAAAATGTTTCTCTTTCGACAACTGTTTCAATAAACCTGGCTGTGCGCAATTTCTCGAATGAAATTTAACTTTCAACCATGAAACGTTTTAATTATTTCTTCTGCGCTTTTCCATCTTCGAAACGGATAAAAATTCCCATCGAAACGTTTCTCGCTATACGCGATATACATATATGTCCTCATATTCACCACGCCACCCCCGTTTTCGTTTCGTCCTTATTCGAGGCGCAGTCAACCGGCGGCGAAATGTAATCAAACATTCGAGGTTTCAGACAGACGTCAGATAAAACCTAACAATTCACGATTGAAAACCGGGAATATCCTCTGTTTCACAGAGAACCATGAAACTTCAAATATATGTCTATCTCTTGCACTTGGAAAATCTCTCCTTTTAGCTTTGAATTTTTTTTTCTTTTTGTAGCAGAAATCTACTTAATTCTTTTGAGGTGTTTCGTTAAAAATCTTTCCTTCTAATTTTTAATTCTGCAACGAGAATCTATTTGGTTCTTCAGTCCTTAGACAGAGATCTTCGAATCTTCAAGGAATTCTTTTTAATTCCTTACCAGGTCCGGTCAAATGATCGTTTTCAAAATTGAACATAAAATTGTACGTTCATTGTTATTTCTTTCGTTCATCTAACTTGATGTACATTCTTATATTAAGAAAAATTGTGAAACTGATCAATCAGATAATGCGACTCTTAGATAAAAATCTCTCTTTCCGAGTTTTAAGTATTTACCGAAAAATTATATGCACGTGAAATTAATTAACGAGAATCCTAACGATCGTGCTTTAAAGAAATACATTTTTTGCTGTCGTTTCGCGCATCGAAATCACGGAAATATTGTCCAGATTCCTCGTGAGTTCGTGTTTACTTTATTCGCAATCAAACAATATCGTGAAAATTGATTCCACTAGGGATTTAAATATCGACGTGGAAAAAAATTCCACGTATGTAACTTCACCACGAGACTAGCCACACGGGACCGTGAAACTCGGCGTCATCATTTTTCTATAATAAACAGCAGGTTTATCGATCGATCTCATTCACGTTTAACGAAGTGTTTTCGTTTTGAATAACGATACTACGGTTACCGACAATTTAGCGACATCGTAATTGCTATGTTCAATCACCGTCAATAAATAGTTAATCGCAAAAATAAATAACAAAATTAACAAAGCGACCGTTAACATCGCGCAGCGTATGAAACCCACGCGTCTCAAAATCCATTATCTTGCTAACCTTATTTCGTAATAAACTTAAATGTAAATGCGCGAACGTTCAGAAAATTACGTTTTCCTCCTCGACGAACGTAGCGCAAATAATCGAAAAATATGAGCGGAGAAATCGCTGTAATATTAAATTGATCGAATTTACCCACGAGGTATCGACGTTCATAGAGGAGGAAAGTGTCGATTGTTGTATCGAATTTAGCGCGCAATTACGCCGGCGCAACATTGCGATCGGTTTACTCGTCGAGTTAGTAACGAGTAGAGTATCTTTCGTCGCTCGTTAATTAAAACCCGGCGTTCTTTCGCTCGCGTGTAAAACGATCGTTCCCGTTCGATTTAATCATTGACGAAGAACGATGAAGCTTTGGCAAATTTTATTCTAGTGTTTCTAATTGTTTTACGGTGAAACAGAAACTCGAGAGAGAGGTGAGAGGAGAAAAGATTCTTCCCTCGTTATAAATTCCATATTTTCGCTGTATCCGCCAATTTTATATTCCACCGCGAACCTTGTTTTTTTCTTTTTTCTTTTTTTAACTTCTTCCTACTCCTTATTATACGTTACTCTTTCTTATATAGGATATTCAAATATTTTTCCGCGGGTCCTGGTTCTTTCGAATCTTTTATAAATCCTCGTTTTCCTTAAGAAACTTTCGAACATCAGCATTCTCTTTGTTTACTCGTCAAACAGATTCCGAGCTTCGTATTAACGTTTCATGTAAACGCATCTTCCCATCCGCCCTTTCCTCGCGGACTGTTTGCCGCTTCAGCTTCATCCCCAGCTCGTTGCGAAATACCTTTTGTACCTGCAGTTTGATCGTTCCTGCTTCGTGTGCATCTTTTACGAGCGGCAACTCGCGATGCCTTCTCTTCTATTCTGTTTTGCAATTTCATTTATCGTTTAGCGAAAAGTGATCCTGTCTGCGGCGCGATCGCCGAGCAAAGCACGAGACTGTTTCTATATCGATTTTCGAAAATAAAAAAAACGGGGCAACATGTGGCAGCACGAAGCGTAACAGCGACGCAACCTTGGGAGAAAAATGCGGAACTTCGATTCGAGAGAATCGCTCGCAGACGAGGGGGACAATATCGGAAAACTAAGAATACGAAAATCGATTGCTTCGATCCTTTGTTCGAACTCGTATCTTTAATACTCAAACGCTTGCTTGGAGGCGAAGCGAAGCATCGAACGTTTCAGAATTGCACGCGATAAAAGAAACGCGAATTTTTATCTGCGTTATATTCTTCACTCTTCAAAGTTTAAACGGTCTATTCGCCGACGAGATAAAGCACGGACGATTAAATATTTCTGTAGCGTACATTTTTACGTACCTAGAAAATAAAACACCTGGATTATTAAAATTATGCTTAACGAAAGAAACCGAAGTCTCTCCTCTATCCGGTATGAAACTAAATTTGCTCTCGTTTAAATTTGATTTCTAAAGTGCACCGGTTTTACCTATCCACGAAATATAGTACGACGGATTTCTAAAATTACATTCGCTACAAGAGACCGAGATTTCTGTCTCTTTTAAATCTTCATCTCCATTTTATTTCTAATTTATGTTTCTAACGAACATTTTACCTATCTGCAAAATGAAACACTTGGTTCTCCTAAAATCGTATCTGTCGTGTCTTTAAAACCTGCATTTAAATTTTATTTCGTAATTTATTACGTACATTTGATACTATAATAAGCAAATAAATTTAAAAGATATCGAAAACAATATTTCTACTCGTAAACGCACTACAACGTTGAAAATAATTTCTGCGCGTCATACGCGTCATACGCGACATTTGCGAGGCCTGAACGACAATCCGCCCTAATTGTTGTTAAAATGGCATCAATCGACAACTCTAAGTTGATCCTTCACCACGCTGAAGCATCCTCCCATTCACACGTAGTGTTTAGCGTGCTCCGACGTGTATAGCTTACGGTGCCTACCTAGTAGATTAGGTTAGTTACTACCGACTGCAAAGTTGGGACGATATCGCCCTAACGTTGCTTAACGTTGTGATGCTGTCTCTAATTGCAAGTTGAAGCAAGCTAAATTTCGCGAATAAGAGAACGAGTTAGTACGGCAGACACGAGGTCCGATCAGCTTAGAGTTGTCGATTGATGTTACTTTAACAATAGGTATATATACGGCTAGCAAAGATTATTTGCAACTTTTTGGCGAGTTCAGGAACAAAATCTTATTTGCGAATTTTTTAGATTTACATTTTTATTTTCTGCCCTTTAAAATATGCCCAACGAACATTACCAAATGCAACAATTTTTAAATTACATTACACTCGCGTAGAAAGTGGCACGCGCAAGAAAAAGCTAGTAACGAAGAAATAATTGCCAAGTTGATCTGGTTCTCCGGTTGGAATCTCGTTTTTAATAGAATATTGTCATCGAAGATGAGTCTCGGTGAAAAGTTCGAAGAGAATCGAACGAGTGAAAGCGCGTCAAAAAATCAAAAATCGTTCGCCAGATTTCAGCTTCGAACAAATATATCAAGTTGAATGAAATTAAAAAAAAAAAAAAAAAAAAAAAAAAAAAAAAAAAAAAAAAAAAAAAAAAAAAAGAAACAAAAAAATGAAAGGTATAGAACCTAATGAAAAATGCTACATCGGAAAGTATTATGATAAAAAGTATGCGCAAATACTCTCTGCAGTCGCTGTACGCGTGAAACGAAACAAACGAACGTCTTTGCTGCCCATTGCCACAAATGTGGAACATCGTTTGCCAGCTACTTCGCTGGTAGAATTTAATTTCAAGAGGCTCGAAAGTAGCTAACCAACCGGACTATCCTGCACTAGACCTGGGCTGACCCAGAAACGAAGAGAGGTCGGGGGTTACCCGACGCGTTCGTTAAGAGATATTTATTCGTTCCGGCCAATTTTTCCTCGAAGCTCGTTCGCCCGTGAAGCGATGGCCCCGCAGATAGCCGCCACCAGCAACCCTTAACGTCACTGGAACAGGCAAGAGGAGCGAACGATCCCTCTTGCTTCTTTTTATTCTTCCTTTTCTTTCCTCCGCCTTCGAGGTCTTATCTTTCGTTAACCGTATCTCGACGATGGAATACATGCACCGTCGCGTGTCCCGTTGCAAGTTGCACACGAAAACGGCCGACACGAGAACGATGAAAACGAATTATCGCGGAGAAACGCTGTCTCGCCCTCTATTCGGTGCTTTCGCGGGATTTATTCCTCCCGTGGGAAACCGTTATCAAGCATTCTAATTAATAAGCTGTTGTAATTAACAAGAACGCTCGGGTTCTCGCGAGAGTTTTGCCCGAGTGGCTTCAGAGTGGATTAAAGGATTGAAAGACGAACGAAGATTAAATTGCGACTTTGACGCGACGAGTAAAAAGGGACGCGTTCTTGGGTTTTGCGCATTTTTCCAAGAGAGATACGATTTTCTGCTGTTCCTTCTTTTAGCAGTTTGTTAATTAAATGTCATTGATCCGTAAGCAAGTTCAGTTTCGATTTTGGCAAATGGAAGCGACGACCCGCCTGTGACTCGCATTTTTAGGAATTTATTAATACAAATTCATTGATCTGTGAGTGAGTGCGGGTTTGATTTTAGGGAACGCGAGAAACGATGCTCCTTTGATTTATGTTTTCGGAAAATGAACAGGTGGATATTGTCTTCTGCTTTTTTCTCTTAGCAATTTATTAATAGAACTTCATTGATCTATAAGGAAGCTCAGTTCTGATTTTAGGAATCGTAAGAAACCATACACTTGCGATTTATATTTTCCGAAGATGGACATGCGCACGTTATATCGCGCTTTCTTCTCAAGGGGTCGTTATGTAAATTTGATCGATCGATAAGTAAGATTAATTTTGATTTTGGGATGCGTCGCAGTGCAGATGCAGCTTTTGTTTCGAGAAATGTCCATTCTTCATTGAGAATTGTCCAATTTCCTCGAGAAGCGACGCGAACGAGAACTTTCCAAGCATTAACGCGACGTGTCTCTCGTCGATTGCGCAATAAATCACTCGATGATCCGCCGACACCGCGGTCGAACTTCATTTCCCGTGTATCCTTATTTACGAGCGTCGCTGCTTCGTTTAAGTACGTATAAATCTCGCCTCTTGGCTGCCACTGTTCTCTCAGACAACTCAACTTGGCTTGATCCTTGACAGCAACCAGAATCGCCTTAATAAACGAACAATTCCGTCTGAGACACGATCATCCGATCGTTTCTCTCCCCTTCGATTCGTCTCCGTGAAATTTTCAAGTTTCACACGAGCAAGGAAATTAATCGGTTAATCTGGCAAGAATCTTTCCAAGTAAAATTCCTCTCTTCGGGGGAAAAACTGTTGAAACGAGATGTCATTTCATTTTCTTCCCATTACAATTTCACCTCGGTTTCTTTCACCTCGACATCTTTAATATCTACGAACAACAATTCGTATAACGTAACTCTTCCTTCTTCCCGAATAACAAGTAGGAAAGATCGTAGTAATTTGCCAAAATTTGTCAATATAAAATACTTTCCTTCGGTTAGATTCGATAATTGAATAACTTTTTACGTTATTTTATATCATGACTATAACACGATTCCATTTTTACTTTCCTTTTTTGAGTCAAGAGGACGATTATAGTTAGAAATCGTTTAAAAAGCGTAAAAAGAGAGTATGGCGAATGAATCTACTCTGATTACGAAACAGAAAGAAGAATAAAATAAGCGGCTGCCAATAATTGGGAAATTATTCAAAATTCCGAACGATTACCAATTTAACGATGAATGTTATCTACTCTATGAATAAATGAATGTTATGTGCTCGCTGTATAATTTGCAAATGTTTGTCAGCTTCTATTTAGAGCGAAAAACGGGAACGTCGATCAATATTCCCGACAAGTCACACGTGTGCTGCTATTTTATAGACGTTGCCTTAAGGATGCTCAGTGGAAAATAGAGGCTTCGTGTTATATTGTTTCCTGTTGCCTCGTCGCGCTCGTCTCAACCATAAGATCCCCTTCGATACGGGGGAATATTTATCAAAGCTTGGCTGTACCGCAACGCCACTCGCAGCCGTATGAAATCTTAACGCGTGTTTGTATCAATATTCCGTGTTATCGACGTTTTCCTGCAAGAATCTTGCGCCTTGATACATCGTGAAACACCGCCACGAGGAAGCAATATATCTTGCATCGTTTTGCGTAGGAAATCGTGCGCCATATTCCAATTATTTGTACAATTTCCGAAAGAGTTCTTTACTGATGGTTTCCTTTCTCTTTGCTTTAATTTCTTGCTTTCGACATTTTTAAATATTAGTTAGAATCTTCGTGCATTGAATTCGTTGCAAAGATATTCGTGGATTAATCGCTATATAATATTAACTAAAACTTTGGTACCAGGTGTTCTATCGAACCCAAAAATTAAAAAACAAGGACGCGTCTTTAGAAACTCTATCGATTTAGGAATCTTTTAGTCGAAAACATCGGTTAGATCGACTTTTCACCCTCTACTATCCAAATAGTTTTAGGATTTCAATGCGTAGGCACTGAATAATCCCTGAGGAACTATATTTTATGCATCGGAAGATTGCAATCTCAACTATATTTACATTTATTATATTATATTCTTACTTGTATTTTCTGTATTACGTTGAATCACGTTGAGTAAGGTTTAGGCGAACCTATGTATCGAATTATGTTCTTGTTTATTCTTAACGATAAAGGGACTTTCACGTTTATTTCAATAAATTAAATTAAATTAAGAAACCTTTTCAGATAGAAATAATTCCTATCTTAACATGTTTCTACCATTAATTTCGCATTAACAATACAAATATACTAATTCAGAATTAAAAACTTTCCCGTTTATTTCAATAAATTAAATTAAATTAAATTAAATTAAGAAACCTTTTCAGATAGAAATAATTCCTATCTTAACATGTTGCTACCATTAATTTCGTATTAACAATACAAATATATATATATACTATTTCAGAATTAAAGACTTTCCCGTTTATTTGAATAAATTAAATTAAATTAAATTAAGAAATCTTTTCAGATAGAAATAATTCCTATCTTAACACGTTGCTACCATTAATTTCGTATTAACAATACAAATATATATATACTAACTCAGAATTAAAGACTTTGCTCTTTATTTGAATAAATTAAATTAAATTAAATTAAGAAATCTTTTCCGATAGAAATAATTCTTATCTTAACACGTTGCTACCATTAATTTCGTATTAACAATATAAATATATATATATATTAATTCAGAATTGAAGAATCTTTTAGAAAAGGTTTTGTGTATATTTGTTCGCTTATTACTCAGGTTAGTTGTTTCATTCCCAAATCGCTTACTACGCACTGATGGATGTTTGGCGTACATATCAAGTATGAGAAGAGAACTGTATGATGTATCGAGCGTCGTTTGTTTTATTCTTTGACTTCCTTGTCATCGTAAAGATGGATAACTATTATCGAATATACCCAGCTTTATTTATGGCCGATAGGAAATTTAGTACGGCGATATTTTCCCGAGAAAAGGGCTCTACTTTAGTCGAAATAAATATTCCTTTTGGTATTATATGTCTCGATCCCCTTTGCCAGTGTCGTCGGGACGAGTAATTACCGTCGAATAAAGTGTACGTTTATGAGTGAGAGAAAATTTACTGACCCAGCGGTGCTTTTATGCGATCTTGCGAAAAGCGCGACGCCTATAAAATTCACTTTATTTTATTCCATAACGTCTTTGCTATCTTCGACATCTATCGTCAAATAGATTACAGAGATAAAATTGGAGAAAAATCCTCTTCGTTTCCCCACACTCTCCGTATTTTAATTCCTCCAGCATTTCATACCGAAAAAATTACTCGAGATTAAATTCCTTTCTATTTCCAGCACGTGTTATTTGAATCGTGTGTATTGAACTATTTCAATGATGCACTTAGCAACGTCGGAAAATATGGAGAAAAATAACACGAACGTTAATCGTGCATATGTGAGAAGATTTACAAAAATCAACCGGTAAAAAAAAAAAAAAAAAAAAAAAAAAAAAAAAAAAAAAAAAAAAAAAAAAAAAAAAAAAAAAAAAAAGTACTGAAAAGATAGAACTAAGGAAAAATAATTTTATCACAAGTAATACATTGTTACATCATTTTTGTTGGAATATTAGATTCAATATTAGATTCTCATAGTCGTCAAAGATTTGCCAACCCCGTTAAACCATCAATTTCAACCGCATAAAAGCTCAATTTAACCGTAGTGTGTATAAGTGGATTTTTTCAAATTTCCACGTTTCCTCGAACAATCTTTATTTTCTATCGATAAACGTAACGAAATCGTTCCGGACTTTCATCCTTTTGATATCTTCGCTTGAAAATTTACGCGAAAAATATGAAAATTCCAAACTGATTTATACATTTGTCGGATAACCGCACGACGTGCCGGTTCTCTACAAAGGAGAAAGTTGAACAAAGTTCCGAAATGATTAAAATCACAGGTTCGATATATCGTTGACACGGAGCGAGATTTGAAACGAAAAAGAAATTCGAAGCGATCGGCTGTCGAAAACGTAGAATCTATGGGAGCGTGGTCGTGACATTTCGATAGTTTCAGCAAGATAAAAATGTAAAAACCTTGGAGGGCGCAGTTTGCCACGAGCAGCCGGCCTTTTCTGCCCGGATACCAGGCTATTTCTGTTTCTCGATTCCCCGTTAAAACTACACGGTCATTCGGTCGTGAAGCAAAAAAATTTTATTGGGCATTATGAAGCAACAGCCGAGAGACGCGTTCCGTGTTTATCGTTTCATTTCCGGGCGAATCAGAATCGTTAAAACGATCCCCGATTCGTACGAAACGGATCGCTGACAGAATCGAAACGTTTTCGAGATAATAGCAATTTTTTTACGTCACGTCACTCTGTGAGGTTTTTGAAATTTGTTCAAACAGAGATCAATTTTCTAAAACAAAGGCCCGATTGAAATTGTTTTGACAACTACAGACAACCTGATATACATGTATATATATATATATATATGTGTGTGTGTGTGTAAAACAATCGAGCTGAAATCGATTTTGTAATTTTTCTTCCCTACGGAGCTTGAAACAACAGTTTCAAGTGTAATACAGCTTGTTGAGACACACTCGAGCATACTTAAATTCTAATATAAAAAGAATCTAAGCGACCAATAAACCGTGAATTTTCTTCAAAGGTATATATAGTATCGCCTCGTCTCTTCGCAGATACGCCCTTCGAATCGATTCTGAACTTGTCCTTCTGCCGTATTCTTTTTTCTGCTTTATCGATCCGTCAAAATTCCAATACAAAAGGAAAACTTCCCCTTAACCTCCAACGAAAATATAATATTACCATAATTCGCTAGAAATATAGCTGAGAATCCTTTGAAATCCGGTGTATTATATCCACATAATCCATATAACTCCGAAAGTCATGAAGAGTAAAGAAGAAAAAGGAAAAGAGAAACAGATTGGAAAGGTGCGGGCAAAATATAAAGATTTCCGGAAAATTAATTCCCGGAGAAAATTTCCAGATACACGATAGAGAAAATACGGCGCAAACCACTTTGAAAAAAATCGCAAAAAATAAAAAAATCGCGGAAGCGTCGAGGATGCTTTAAAAATACCGACAAATATTTCTATGGAAAGATATAAAAAAAGAACTGAGTACCCTCAAAGATCCGCTCCGGTTTCAAAAAGCTCCGAATAAACAAATTGGGATGAAAAATAATTCAAAAGACCAAATAGAAGAATAACAATGCCCAGATGAAAAAGAAAAGTAGTGGAAAGATACCGTGAGAGATGCAACAAAGATAAAAGAAAAGGCAATGGCCATTCCGTTCGAAAGTAGAATCTTCCTAAAATTAATTCGAAAACTTTTCCTATGGGGTGATCCACGTCGTGCTCCCTCGTACACGTCTCCTTGATCCCGTGGGAGGAACAAGGTCGCAGGACACGGCGGCGGGGCCACGTGGCACAGGAAACTCAGCCTCGAGTCACGAACCGAGAAACCAGATTGTATCTTCACCGATGGCCCGTCATCCTTTTGCGTTTAATTATCGAGTGCCTCGACTCGAGGGAACAAACGTTTCCATTACATCGTCGCGACGAGCCCCGATAATCGGTTCGACCTGCTGGCGTGGAAACGACCCGAAAGCTCTGTCGATGGATCTATATTAATTTCGAGATATGCAGTCTCGTTAATTCGTCGCTACCGCTAGCGAGGTCTATCGGGAAAAGAGCGAATGTTTTTTTGATTCTGTGGAATCGCAGTTGACTGGGTTTTGTGCTATAAGCAGAGAATATTGATTCGAATCCGTTACAGATTGTTTTGTTTTTTGTTCTTCTTTTTTTTTTTTTTTTTTTTTTTTTAAACTAGACGATGAAGGAGTGGAAAAATAAAATGGAAAGACAGGATAGGGGGAGGACGACGATTGTTACAGTCGACGAGTGAAATAGATTTATGGAATGGATTTATGAAATAGATTTACGAAGCGACACGGAGGAGATCAGATTTCCAACAGCCGCGTATTTAGCATTTTGCTTAATCACGAATCTTAATGGACTCGCGGTTGTGTCTCAGCGCGAGTATTACTGGCATCCAACTGCTGCGACAGATGCAAAAATTCAAGTCTAGAAGATAAATTAGCTGCGTTCACAGAAACATACGAGAATATGTATAGAATATGTATATACGTATGATACGCCATTTGATGTTTATGTACCTACGTGCGTATGTTAGCGACCGCAGCTAACACGGTTTGCGGCGTGTCTGTGTATTGAATAAATCAAACAATTCAGCAGGAACGCGCAAGTTGCTCGTGTCTTTAGACTTCGTTCGCAGTCGAGATACACAGTCGTGCCATAAATTAGGAGCCTTCGAAGGGTCTCAACGGGCGTCATTGTTGGCGCTCAAAGTTGTCCAAACATTTCAGCGTCGACGGTCGAAACTTGCAAGAGATCTTCCAGAGCGGTCTGACAGACCACCCTACGAACTTGTAAAACACTTCGACCCCGCTTTCGCAGACGAGAGAAAGGTTCCGATTGGCCCGTTGTTTTGGGCAGACTCGAAAACCTCGGGAGACCCATAAATGCATAAAAACCCGCGATCTAATCATCGGTACATTGCACTTGGCTGTCCAAGTCGTTTCGTCCGCGTCGCAGTGCACATTCCAGTTCGTTTCTTCGGGGCAGACTCGAATCGCAAACGTCGTCCGATCCTCGCGAAAGTTAAACATCAAAAAACCTTCCCTTTCTGCTCAAAAATTTGTTCAAAGCTCTCCGATAAACGTTATATTCGTTGCATCACGTGGAGATATGGCGACGTCGAGATTGTGTAACACCGAGTCGATCCTTGGCAGGCCGCACGGCGGTCGCCTGGCCTCTGGGAACGGATGGAGGTCACTGTGGCAGCGGTCGTATTGTGGAAATGTCGAAACGCAGGACAGGGAGCCAAGACAAACAAGAAGGCAGCGGCTGTTGCTTGGGATTCACGATAGAAAGGAACGAAAGAAGAAGGCACCAGGGATAGAAACGAGCGTGAAGCGTGTATCGGAGCGTTAAAGCGATGGCAGAATTGCGAAATGCCATGCCGCACGCGATAAATCCTCCGCCGAGAAAAATGGCGCAGAGAAACAACAGGACCTGGCCAAGACCATCGAAAAACGTTCAGCTTGTTGGGAATAGAATCGCGGATACAAGGTGGCTACCGGCTCGAGAGAAGAAGTCTTTTTGGCGAACGTGACGATGCAGGGAATATTTATAGAATCCTCTACCCCTGCTTTATGCGTGGATTTTTTTTTTTTTTTTTTTTTTTCTAATAAGGATGGAGTTTCAACGATTTTTATGCTCCAACTCGCGGTAACTTTTGTTATGTGTGGTTTGTACTGCCAGTCTTCTATGCAGCTTCTATTTTAGGCTTGATACTTTGGAATTACATACTGCGCGATGTGGATATACAGTGGCTGCAAAAGTATTTTTTATATATTTCACGGCACTGTAATTTTTAGGGTGATTATACAGCGGTTAATAAGGTCCACGTAATTGTGCATTAAATTTCGTATCGCTAGTAGTAGTTCATACGGCTACAGCGATTTGTCGCTGTGAAAATAAAATGTAGAGCCTGATGGACGTATGCTTCATCGGAAAATAACGCTATGTGTAAATACTTTTTCTAACCACTTTGTGCGACGCTCGTTTGCACCTACAAATATGACAACTATTGATATTACTCTGTATGTATATCGTGCAGTTATTCGGTACACAGTGTGTTTGTCAGAGGCTCGAATATTTTTAATTAAATCAATATCGCTCGGTAAATCAACGTCGCTGCATAACATTATGGTGAACATTCACAGTAGCCTAAATAATAAGCGGAACGCTCGATCCTTTCGAATCCAATAATTCTTCCGATCGAACGATCGCTTAACTCGTCGGCTGGGTCACTTTTTTAAGATCAGAATCTAAGATTTTAAGATCAGCTACGGAATCAAAAATCAATAGCCGGGCGCGGATGAGAGAAATCTTCCTGCAGGTTCCACGTTAGTAAAAACACGAAGCTGCATAAAAATATCTAGCAACTACACTCTCACGCTCTGATACTAAAATTGCAAAATTTCTAACAAGATGCGACCGAACGATACCATTCCTAGAAACAAACTATAATTACGAAAAACTTAACTTAAAACTAAACTTAACTTTCCAGCTCGTAAAATATTCCAACCTACACCCGAACATCTCCGCCTTGAGCTTCCTACAAATTTCCGCTCGAATACACAATTTTACCCAAACTTAAGCGCATCCGTTTCATCGATCACGCCGACATATGGGTTATTTCAATCTGTATACCAACAAGTGGAATAGTAGAGGAAAATGGAGAAGAGAGAGAGAGAGAGAGAGAGAGAGAGAGAGAGAGAGAGAGAGAGAGAGAGAGAGAGACAGAGAGGAGAGTGTTGCTACATCTCGAGTGGGGAAAAACCGCTCGAATTGGTCTCTAATTGGAGATGCCGAAGCGTTAAGGAAGACGAGACGGAAGGAGGAGAAGAGCCATTAACGGCTCACGAAATAATTTCCTCCCCGCTGGCCGGTATCTCGGACTCGGCGCAATAACGACACCGAGTGCACTCGGAAGCTTGCTTGCATCTGCAGATAGGCAGTTCTTAATGGTGCCTCCGGGGAAGAAAGGGGCCTTCGACGGGGAATTAGGGCTTGTCGTTAATCGCCGCCATCCCCCTCTGCAGTTGTGCAACATCGATATCTGGCGCTCGACCGCGACGTACTCGCGTTTCCACGAATCTCGACGTCGATGTCGACGAACATTTGCCCTTCTTCGGTGCAGGGCCATTGGAACTTTTCGGATGAAACTCGGAGGAATCGCGTTGCATTCGGCTAAAGATTCGTGAGTTTGTATTTACCTGGTGGAAGAATAATAAAGTAGGCGATTTAATCGGGACAAGATGTCCGAATGCCAGGCTATTTAAAGGAGAAAGGCGCGGGGATGGGAAGGAGGGTGGTGAAAGCCAGAGTGAGACGTGGAAACGTGGCAGAAGGGAACAAATATTGGAGGTCGCAGCTGGAAAGAGTGTGTGAAGTCTGTGAGAGGAATATTGGGACGTTAAAACATCTGCCGGAAAACTGCGCAGGAGTAGGAAGAATAGTCGCGAGCGTGGGAGATATTCTAAGGGATGAAAGATAGCACAGGCGGAGGAACGGTTAAGGAAGGTAGGAAGAAGAAGGAAAGTGAAAGATAAAGAGAGAAATGGTGGGAGAAATACCGAAGATTAAGAAGCGCAATAAGCGGACGATAGGGATGGCTGGCGGAAATAATAGTTTTAGAATAGGAAAAACTTCGAGCGTAGATTCTGGCTGCGTAGTAATCAGGTTAAAGATAGCATAAGAATAAAGTATGGAAAGATGGGCGAGAAGATGGGACGAGAAAGTGTGTGGTTAGAAGGATCGTAACGAAATCGCGTTTCTTGGCCGCGAGGTTGAAGCCAAATAAATTATTATCGTTGTCGTAATTCAATTGGTTATCGTTTCTTTTCGTTAACTTGAAATTTAAGAAGCAATAGTTGCTATAAGCAATGTTGTGTTAATAGCATACGTACTAAATACTAATATAGGATTATATTAATGTATAATGGCTCAGTGATTTCTTTCTAATTGGTGGTAGTTTAATTTTTAATTAATTTGAGTAATGATTCGATTGTTTCTTGTTCTTGTTATCTGAACTCAAAGAAGCAATGGTTACTATAGATGATGTTGTATTAGGAAGATACACTGGTACAGGGATACATTAATGCACAACGACTAAATGATAAATAAAACCAATGGTAAAATTGTGAAAATCGTCGCACACTGTGAAAACATTGGTACGGATATAAATCGTAGGTGTATATATATAAGTCGAATCGAAGTACAAGAAAACTGGCGCAGTAGAAACGGACCGACCGTGGTCAGACGCTTGGTACAATCAATATTGCGTGGACAATGAAAAATTCACTTTGGGAATTAGATGTTCTTATTCAACGAGTTGTATCCGATGTTTTGACCCTGTTTGCGGCGTATACCTCACGTTTTAACTCTGTCTGCGATCCAACATTTCTACGCCAAGAAGAAATACAAGCTTCGAGGTAGGGATTTCGAAAAAAAAAATCTGCGCTCGCCTATGTCTATGTTTCCAAAGAAAAATCCATCGAAACGAACTCTCGTACGGTTCTAGCAGATCTACGAAGAGAATCTACCGATGATAGTCGCCATATGGCTTCCGGATACGAGGAAAAGCGCGAATGAAGTCTTAGAAAGGGGCGAAACGGCGCGAAAGTGGCTGCTGCCGTCCTGTGTCTGCCGCGAATACCAATTTCTGTTTTACAGCGATATACGCAGCAACGTGTTCGCGCGAAGCGTCTGGCGAGACGAAAACTGGAATGGAATTCAAAGGGAATTCGATACCAAACAATGGCTCGATGAAACGCGAGCACGTCGACGGACCTCGAGGCTTTATCGTTCCCTTTTTCGACGTTCGTTTTGGGGTAATGCGCGATACTTGATACGTATACCCGGTTCATTGGATTTTTCAGAGTCCCTTGAAATCTCTAGAAATCCCGCTCCTCCCTCAGACTTTTCGGTCGTAGATATTGTTCGTTCGAAGCACCGCCGAAAGCTCGTTTCCAGTTACGCCCGATTTCACGATTATTTTATGTCTTCCATCGTGGCAAAATATAAACTCCTTCCACTTGCAAGCAGGCTACCGGCTGACGAGGCTATTTTTCTATTTAGAATCTTAAATGGATTTATCGATCGTCCGACGAGACGACTTTCTCCGTTTTTCTTCTCCGGATTCTTCGCATAAATATTATTGGCCGTACAACATGTGAGTTAAGCAACGCCTTATGCAACGATATCAACCTTTTTTCCGCCTCAACCAGCAATCTCAGAAAGAAGGTCTATGAAGCCTTAGCTAACCCGAGCGGAGCGCCAGCGCAGTTTCAGTATGGCGCATTTATATTTGTTTCGTGCTTGCACTATTGTCTCACAGCGACCGCATCATCCGCACACTTGCCTCCCTTTTACCGCGTGTCACTTTCTCGTAAAAAGCACTTTTGCCCGTTTAATTAATAAATTTAATTAAATCGTACGTTCGTTCTGTTTCATAGCTTCCACCCTGTCGCTCTTTTTATCGATGCGTTTTGGAGATTCTTCTAGAAAATATTTCTGTTATCATCAACTAATTAATCCTCACCGTGTAACTGTGCGTTCTTGAGTGCATAATAGCTTTCAAAATATCCGAAAAAATTCATATAACTCCTTCGCACTTTCTCAGCCAACACTGTCACGAAATCTCTGACAAATCATACAGCAAATAGTACGAGGTAAACGGAACGAAGCATAAGCAGTTGCGTTTAACTTAATTCACACAGGAAAAATCCAAAACCGATGGGTTTAGTCGATAAGGATTGATACTTAAGTACAGCGTTTGTACATTTAAAATTGCAAGGAAGCACGTGATTTAAAATTCACATGCAGCTATTTACTAAAACTCTGGCGTCCGTAGACTTGGTAACGCGTAGATGTTTGTAGAATGCAGTGGGAGATAATTGACAGAGGGACGCGTAAGGTCGTTACGAGTCGAACATTCCCGTGCCACGTGCAGCGACGTGAGGACTGGAGGAAGAAGCGTGGGTGGAGCTACCACACACGCGATCCAGAAGCCTCGACGAAGCCACGTGGGTCAGTTTAGGTCAAAATCTCATTTCGCACGTGAAGCGACTCCCCAGAGCCGCGCGGCCCATTTTCGACATAATTAGCTGGCTGCGCAGAACTTTCCAATATCGGACGATATTAAATTTTCAGAAAACCCTACGATTCTAGCCTGAAACCCTTAATTCTAAAATTATACGGCACAACTGTGAATCGGGGGCAAAAATTAATATATTACCACGAGATCTTTCTCTGCGCTCTACGCGACGTAGATACATTTATAAATTGACGAGACGGGGTAATCGAAGACAGTGACTTTTAATCGTAAATTTAATCGTAAATTCCTGACTGGGTTTTTCTTTCTTCGCGGTTCAAAAGGTATTTAGAGATCAAAAATCATTTCGATATACGCCCCAGTCCATAAACTAAGCACTCACTGATTTTAATGAGATACATAATGAGATATATTAGGTTGTTCCAAAAGTTTCCTTTGCTGTGTAAGGAAATAACAGATGCACAATATTTTTTATTTTATATTATTTTACTGAATTATGTATGATCCAATTCTGTTCTATTTCTATTACTACATAGATAATTCAATAAAATAATATAAAACAAAAAATGTGGTCTATTGTTTCCTTATAAAACGAAAGAAACTTCCTGGACAACCTAATATCCTAGCTTGAAACCCTTAATTCTAAAATTATACGGTACAACTATGAATCGGGGGCAAAAATTAATATCTTACCACGAGATCTTTCTCTGCGCTCTACGCGATGTAGATACATTTATAAATTGACGAGACGGGGTAATCGAAGACAGTGACTTTTAATCGTAAATTTAATCGTAAATTCCTGACTGGGTTTTTTTTCTTCGCGGTTCAAAAGGTATTTAGAAATCAAAAATCATTTCGATATACGCCCCAGTCCATAAACTAAGCACTCACTGATTTTAATGAGATACATAATGAGATATATTAGGTTGTTCCAAAAGTTTCCTTTGCTGTGTAAGGAAATAACAGATGCACAATATTTTTTATTTTATATTATTTTACTGAATCATGTATGATCCAATTCTGTTCTATTTCTATTACTACGATCATTCAATAAAATAATATAAAACAAAAAATGTGTGTCTATTGTTTCCTTATAAAACGAAAGAAACTTCCTGGACAACCTAATATCCTAGCTTGAAACCCTTAATTCTAAAATTATACGATACAACTATGAATCGAGGGCAAAAATTAATATCTTACCACGAGATCTTTCTCTGCGCTCTACGCGATGTAGATACATTTATAAATTGACGAGACGGGGTAATCGAAGACAGTGACTTTTAATCGTAAATTTAATCGTAAATTCCTGACTGGGTTTTTCTTTCTTCGCGGTTCAAAAGGTATTTAGAAATCAAAAATCATTTCGATATACGCCCCAGTCCATAAACTAAGGACTCACTGATTTTAATGAGATACATAACGAGATATATAATTACCAATGAGATATATTAGGTTGCTCCAAAAATTACCTTTGCTGTATAAGAAAATAACAAAGGCACAATATTTTTTATTTTATATTATTTTATTGAATTATATATGATCCATTTCTGTTCTATTTCTATTACTACGATCATACATAATTCAATAAAATAATATAAAACAAAAAATATGGTTTATTGTTTCCTTATAAAACGAAAGAAACTTCCTGGACAACCTAATGCCCGTAACAAAATTTTCAAAATACAGCACAGTTTAATGTTCTTTATACCGCGCGCGGTTAAAGGGTGTCAACTGCATTTTCTAATTACCACATCCATTGCTTTCCGTCTTAATTATAAGCGCACATACATATAGTATAATTTAATATTCTTTATACTACGCGCGGTTAATAGGTATCATCTCCATTTTCAAATTACGACATCCACTTGTTGCCAACTTAATTGCAAGCGTCGTACTAATTACAAGCGATGAACCACCCTCTAAGCTTCTAAAAGAAGAACGCGCGAATTCCATCGTACAGGAAACGAGCCGCGTAGCAGGTCGCGTAACAAACAAATAAAAACAGAAGCGACAACTTTTGCAAAAGGCGAGTTCGCAGGCGGCGAAATAATGTTTTGAAACTGGGTGTTAACAGAGGAACGCGCGTGTTCCAGGTGGATGTTAATTCGTGAAAGGGCCGATAAAGCAAGCACAAATGCGCACACAGAGGATTGGCATCCGCGGCCAAGTTCACGATAGGGGAATGGGAAACGAGCCCTCGAAACTGCGATCGTTACGCATTAAACGGTCGCGTTTATACGAAGGCGAGCGCACGGCGAGACTCAATTAATGTTCGACGAGAGTTGCTCCCGAAACTTTCGCACCCCGGTCATCCCGCGGGAATTTTCTGAATAATTTAAACCGCGACCGCGTTGCTTTCCGACCAGCGAGCCAGATCAAACCGGTAAACTTTTACCAGCCAGGTCCGCCTTCGGGCTATCAATTTGCCAACCGCATTAAAGATAACACCTCGAGGTCCTCGAATTCCGCAATTTCCATCCTCGTGAAGCGTACTCGATATTATTGTCCTTATTTGTTTAAGTACCGCGCGTGATTACCGAAAAGTCTCTCGCGATTATGGGTTAAACAAGGTTATTAGGATTACGCGTTCAAGCGAAATCGACGCGCATAATTCTAGATCGAAATGCACAGACTGATCCTACCAACTTCGTCATCTCGAGTATCTCGCCTGTTTCTGATGATATTGAGAAATGTTTCAGCAACAAGTTGAACGATCTCCACAAAATGTGAAACGACTAGTTTCTTCGAAGTCGAACGCGTAGCGAACATACGACGTACATGGTGACCGATGTCTTTTTAATGGAATTATATATCTCTCAAGACGTTGGTCGATGCAGCTACACATTCTCTGCGAACAAGTATTAATATAGTTAAATGTGAAGAAACTGTTAGTCTAGGGGATACTTTAACTTTAATTTGTTGAATTTAACGCATGAAAGACAAGGAAAGACGCGAGGCGGCATTTTTGTACTTACGTTGTCTTCGTCTTTCGTACGTTAAATTTAACAAATTAAGTTAATACATCCGCGAAACTAATCATTTTTCGATCTAAGCATTTCGTAAATACATTAATACCTTTTCACGGGGAATGCAGAGATGGATCGATTAATGCGTTAAAAAGATACACGATTCTATTAAAAAAAAAAAAAAAAAAAAAAAGAAGGTGAGTTTCATATGCTCTCTACGCGTTCGAACACGAAAAAACTCATCGCGTCTGCCTCTAAATCGTCCAACTTGTATCCGAAACATTTTTCAACATTATCAAAAACAAGCGATGACACATCCTATCGTCCCAAATGCGAGGAACACTGCAGTGTCTTTAGGAAGTTAGAAAAGGTACTTAGGAAACTACTAGTCCAATACCTTAGGAAACCTTGATTATCCTTATTTCAAATAAACAAATCTTCACGGAAATCTAAGCTCTCGCAGTCACCGTCGCTAATCGCCGTAATCACAACTCTGTCGTTCCCTTTCGCGAAATTCCATTCCATCGAAAACCCACCTTAACCTTCTCTCCCTTCTATTTTTCGTCCGAACGTCGCGAAAGGATGAGCTAGGTTGGCGGTAAAATTTTCCAGACAATTCCGCGGAATCGTCCGCCGTAACATTCGACGATTTTACCGTCGACTCTCTTTATTATCCCATTGCGTTTCTATCGTAGGAAATTCTTTATCGGGCCACGTTCGCGAAGATCAGCTCGACCGTAAAGCGGCTACTCGTAAAATTATCCATCAGAGTGCAGAGCATTCGACCACGAAGAACCAACGAAACTCATCGAGTTCGTAGCTACGGCGAAGCTTCGGTCCACGTATCCTCGCGATTCTACGCTGAGACAGGAATTCGAATACGGGCCACGCTGACGAGGCGAATTTCCAGGCTGTTTTCTAGCAACGCGCGAGGTGTTTGGATGGATAACGATCCTCTTAATTGGAAGGCTCGTGCGCCGAGCTGACTTGGCTTTTAGAACAAATTTCAAAGTTACGTTCGTCCTTCTTTTTAACATTCTTTCCTTTTCCCTTCTATCTCTTCAAGTATAACAAGAACGAGCTTTGATTTATTCGCAGTGATACTGCGGAGCATATTTGGCACTTAATTCGGTACATTTACATTTTTACTATCGTTTGTTACTTCGTGCGCGATACTGATAGATATTCAACGTGTCTTTTGCCACGACAAATGGCGATATTGTCTACGATAAAGATGGTTCTCATTCGCATTTACATTTTGAATCTGTGCTTCGAAATTCGTATTCTTATTTACCATCGAGTATGTGCCAACTTGGATTGTCAAGATTTCTTTTTAATACGAACGATGTTAAAAATGTGTGCATTTTAGGAGAAGCAGTAAGTTTTCGGAGTGTTTTACGGACAGAAATCCCAGCCGAAGGACCAAGCCGTGCTTTTCACAGCACATTTCCGCGAATCCTCGGAAAAATCAGCTCGAAGAAATTCGCCCGCCAGAGAATCGCTCGTTCTTCCAACGCAACGTCCTTCAACTCCATTTCTCTTCCTATATCCAGCGGCTGGTGCGCCCGTGCTGCGTCTATAATTCATCTTCGCCACCCTGCACACCCTCGTACTTGCTTTCTCTTTCGCCATTTCACTCCACCTTCGACAACGGACCACCCACGCAAAACGCAATTTCTCTTCCCGGTCGCCTGTTGTTCCCTTTTTCCATCTCGGTGGCAAAACGTGTGTGCCAAAACGCGTCCGCGATGATTAACAGCACATTCACGGATACGTAGACAGATACAAATACGAAGACAAATTTCGCGATAAAGAAAAAGAACGTCGCTTGTTCTTCATGACTAGCTTTAAGTTCGTTCAACTGACCTGACATCTCGGCTGTTCTACTTCGAATTGATTGATATTAAACGTCGTTTATGTAAATTTACATGGGACGAGGTTTGTTCACGCGAGGTTGAGATCCATTCGCAAAATAGGATTGTATCTGGGTAGAAATCAATTCGAGATTGAAATTTGTAGAATCTAGAGAATTTGATTTTCGACGAGTCATATTTGGTGCGTTAAGCGTGTTCTAAAATCTGGATTTTGGAATTCCTAACTGTTACTCAGCTCTCGCGTTAATGCGACACGGTATTTGCGAAATATTTCTAAGATATTTGGAAAATAGCGATAAATTTTTAGAAAGTGTGTTCTGCGCATTTCGCTTCATTGCTACTTTTTATCCTTCTTTTTTCTTCGAAAAATATTACGCCTGAACGTACAGAGATATTATCCTCTTACCGGTTTACTTCGTATCAATTTACCGCGCGTATCCATCTCGATTTATTTTCTATCGCTTTAAGGCCAAGAAACAAATTACATTGAAAAAATACATTTTATCTACGAATTTTTCTATTTTCTCTCTATTATATCTATTTATATTTATTATTATTATTTTATTATTTTATATTTACATCTATTTTCTTTTATCACGAAAGATGGAACTACGTGAAACCATATGAAACTTCGAATGGACGATTTGCGCGATGAACTAGAAGAATTACAAAGATGAATATTCAAGGCCACCGCGCATTAAAACGCGATGATACAGAAAATTGCAGAATAATTGTATTTTCTTATTTCCTTTTTCCATAACACGGGTGTTGTCGAGATTCTGTCAACAATCTCGAAGAAATGATAGAATCGATTGCTTTCACAGGGGATATTTCGAGTCGAAGGCACCGTTCCAAAGTGGTTCTCGATCGATTGCTGAACGACAAAGGCCACAGGGGGAAGTTGCAAGCTCTCTCTTCGACCGAGTTTATTTTACGTCACTTCCAGCTTTCCAACAGTTGCGAAGATCCTCGTCTTCCAAAACATTTAATTTGACGTTCCTGCTTGAAAAACAGCTTTCAACGGAGTATTTCTGCGGTGCAAGTTACGGTGGCTCGTTCAACGTGGTATCTGGAACGTGACGAACCGTGTCCCGGCCAAGTGCTACGAGATTTTCCTGATCCTGATTTTCTTAATAACCAAGACACAAAGAATTTTATTGTCGCTCCCTTTACCGACTTTAGAAACGGTCATTCTTGTTCCGTCGCATCTACGAAATAAGATTATACTAGTCTCTTCTGTTAATCTCCTCGATAAGAGGCTAGTTTTTCGCGAAACTTTCAGGAACTACTGTTACGTGAAATGTCATGATTATCGTATGCTAGATTGGACGATTAAAACATGAAATATCCGATTATTAACAATTACTATTAATTATAATGAAACGAAGAATTAATTTAAAACACGATTCATGAAGAAAATTCATGAAGAATCCGGAACAAGATAAAGAGCCTTCAATATCTTGGTTATTCATGTTCAAGAAAACGAAGAGAAAGAGAAAAAGAAAGGATTAATCGTGATCGTCGACGAAAGACAATAAAATACAGTAACTTCCTGCTAAATTATCGAAGCGCGACGAAACATTTAATTACGAAGAAACAAACAAGGAAACAACGAATCTGCGAAATTCCTTTAAAAATTCACAAAATCTATGCTGAAAGAGTAAAGTACCCTCGACACCATAATTCTCGTTCCTGCCTCTCTCAAGCTTCCAAGAGGGAAAATAAAGAAATAAATAAAAAAGAGAAGGTACTACATTAATCTTAAACGTCGACAAAATGCAACAATCTACTATCATGCTATCAAATCATTAGAAAATTGCGAAATATTCAATGGCGAATTTTTGTATGAAAAGAAAATTTTTCAAATTCCTAAAAGACTTCGCAAAGAACTCTGCTGCATCGAGTTGAAGAGCTACTCCGCTCTTTCTCGCGAAGAAGAAAAAAAGAGCGGAGGAAAAAAAGGAGAACGAGAACGACCAGAGGATAGCGGATTAATCGTAAGCAATAGAAGTCGCGTCGTCGTCTCGTCGACGAAAGGTAATAACTACCCCTTTTGGAAGATGCGGTCGTCGTCGCCTGGAAGGCGGCAGGCTGCACGAGGGCGGCGTGCAGTGGAGGGACGAAGGACAGAATCGAATCGATTCGAGTTATTGTATTCTGGCGTGTATTGTGCCTACAGAACAATCGCAGACACCGTGAAGACGACCGTGATGGAACTAATTGATGCGCGTAATTGAGGATTCGCGACGTGGGCTGGGGGCGTTGTGTGTGTCGTCGCGTCGGGGCTGTTGCTTTCATTTCGTTCCACCTAGGGAACACGTCTGTCCTATTGTCGGACGCCATCCATCGTGAAGAATCGAAATTAAGGGGCATTCTGGGTGGATAGCTTTGAAAACCGAAAGAATCGACGCGTAAATTTATTTTCATGCGCAACGACATTTTTCGTCTGAAATAACGTTTCTCGTGTATCGCCAACAATGAAAATAGAGGCGAAAATGTGTAGAATTGTTAAAAATCGACCGTTTTAGTTCAACATAGTTCAACATAGTTTTTATCTTGTTTCGACTGACAAATTTTAATCGATTCTAAATTAAGAGATCGTTAAAAGTTTAACGGATACGTTTAATTTCGTTCTAGTTATTTTTCGGTCCAAGGAAATATTATTTAAGGAAGCCTGCTGCTGTTCACCGCTCGACCCAATTAATCCAGCCATTATCCGTCGCCACGTAGATCCGCCAAAATGCGAGAAGAACATGAGAGGAAAGGTGCGAAAGAAAGTACTTCAAAGGTTCGAGTGGATGGTTTTGCGGCAGTTCCTCCCAAGTGCGTTTTTCCAAGGATCGACGAGGAGAAACGGGCGGAATGAAAGGGAAAAACGGAGAAGAATGGTTGACTAGCGAGGGGAGAAACCGAAGAAAGGAAGAACGCGGAAGATTCGGTCCGTTGACTGCTGCTGATTCCGCGAAAAAGAGGGAAACGACTACTCGGAGAAAATACAAAAGGAAGCGAGTTCAGTAAGCGAACTGAGAGAGGTTTTTGAGAAAAAATTAGAGGAAAGAGCCGGAGGATGAAGGTAAAGGTGGGGAGGAGGGGGGGCGTGGCGTGAAATCAGAGAGACGAGGTAGAAGAAAATAAAAAGTTAAAGAAGCTTGAAGTCGAAATTGAAGAGGAAGTTGTAAAAAAGAAAAAAAGAGAACGATGTGCAAGGTGTTGGAGGATTATGCTTTTTACCTGCTGGAAAACTAATAGATCATGGCAAACTGGAACTAATTAACGAGGGATCTTGCTCAAAGGGGCATACGTATTTACTGGAAAAAATCCCGATTCCCGTCTTTACTGAGAATTTTACCCTCGTTGCTTTATTTCTGAGCTTGGACGTTTTGCTTGGATATTTTCCTTTCCTCTGAATTATCCTCTTTTAGCAGTTTATTCCTTGTCGTTGTATTTTTAATCTTTAACGAAGAATCTAAAAGGAGATATTAATCGTCTTGAACGCTGACGAGCTATTCGGTCGATGTTCTTGGAATTAATACGAAAAAGCGACAAGCGGAAACGTAAAAATTCCACTATTGGCAATTTCATGACAATTTAAAAACCTCGCGACTCTGTACGCTTGAATCTTTAAATTTGGATTTCCATGGATACCGATTTACGGAATTCCCAATTCCGTACGCTTTGGTCTCCGGAACTCTCGATTTCATACGAGCCAATTTCTGAAATCGCATTTCTACGTGCTCCAATTTTCACAACGTAATTCTACACGCGTTCGTTTCCAGAAATCGCGATTCCACTGGCGCCAATTTCCAAAATTCCCAGTTCCACGCGTACCGTTTCAAGGATCTCGCCGTTTCGTGTAAACTCAACCGCCGATCTGAATCTGCAGCGTCCAATTGCAGTGGCACGATACTCGATCCAAGTATCACCAGCAGCCGGACAGAGAGGAGAAAAAAAAAAAAGGAAGAAGAGGAAAGAAAGGCAGGGCGAGAAGAGGCAAAGTAAAGAGAGTGGCTCGACGTCGCGTTAAAACAGAGAAACGCGTCAGCAGGCAGGCCTCGACGCTTCGAGGCCTCGTCGCTTTTCTAGCTTGTCGAGGGTTTAAGGCCGGTTCACACGAGCGGAATCGATCAGGCTACCCTTATTGGATCAGGCGAAACGAACCGCTCAACCGTGCATCCGTCGCACGCGGCACTGACTTGTTCGTTCGACGTCTATACAGGGCGTGACAAAATATCAGTGCGGCACGAAAAGGCAATAATGTTACGAACACTGTACTTTATTTACAAGTACCATTAACTATGTCATCTCCTCGCGATGGGCTTGTTTTACGGAAGTAAGTCATTTGCTTCTGAAGAATTGAATGCTCGTCGCGTATTTATACAGGTTGTTCCAAGTTTAACCTTTACCCTCCCCCCTTGCGTCAATTTCACACGCTTTTTCACTGAAACATCATATTATATTCGTTCGTTTGTACAAACATTTCTCCGAATCTTTTTGACTTTTACTCCTTCAACACGAATAGCATGTATTTGCTATTTTCACGGACGAAAAATACCTTTGCAGCTGTGAATGACATTTGTTACGAAAATACTCTTGGGTATCAATTTGACCTATATAACTTTGACGTTTTATCAAACCCTTTCGCAGCTAGTATGCTAGCGTGTAATTTTGCTATTACGCGACAATTACACTCTCGATGTACTACCCTTCGACGATATATATAGTCATCTGTAACCTTGAAAGTTAGCATAAACTCGAGGGAAGAATGTAAATGTTCGCAGCGCATGCTGCGGCAAGTGCAAGAGAACTGTACAGTCATCTCACAGATTTATTCTTTGCAAAGAGTGCGAAATCTCAATGGCTTAAATCTCTGTCTTTTTTATACTCGATAAGAGAACTCGCAAAATGAATTACCCGCCTCTTCGTCTCATTGATTTTTTACCACTGTCAAACTGATACCCAGAGATATACGTACAGATTAAAATGCGAAACCGAGCAGCGGATAAGGGTTAAACCATGAAATCTCGTCAGTATGTTCCATAAGTAGAAATAAGAATCGGACATTGTAGGAACACAGGTCCGTAAACGCTCTATAAAAGACTTATACGAGACAAAAAAGTGAAACCTAAAGGAAACAGACGAACGTTATCGTGAAAGACGGTTTGATCCGCGAGATCACGAGATCTGACACCGTTAGATTTTTATCTGCGGGCAACAGAAAAAGTGAACTGTGTATCGCACAAGAGCCGGTTCACGGCATGAACTAATAGAATAGAATGGCGCGTTCACTGAACTAGAGCAAGATAAACACGAAATTCGGAGAGCGATAAGCTGGATCTGCTCAAACGATGTGAAGCTTGCGTTCGAAACGGCGGACGGTACTTTGAAATGGAAAGATAAATCGATTTTTGTCGACGTAATAACGCGTGGTAATAAAGCGTTTGCGGACGTACGTTCATACACGTCTTTCTCTTATTTCCACTCGTCGAACAACATGTTGCTGAAGTTGGATCGTTTATTAAACTCGGGACGGTATGTACAACGAAATTAAGAAATTCGTAAAAAGAAGAGTTGATCTGTTTAGCTTGCGAGTGGCTGAAATATCCTGCACATGTTTCGCGACACTCTGTATACACATACGAGGGACAAGCCGGTAGCACGAAGTCGATACTTCGCTTCCTTCACGATGTCGCGATCGTTCTCGTGTAAACGCACACCGAAGCCGTGTGGAATCGGTGTTTCTCGCCGCGCGTAACTGTGTCAAGTGCCTTTCATGTTTCTCCCTCTAACGTGCCGCGATATAACGCGTCCTTTCCTGCGACTCGATTCTTCGAAAGGTTTTCCAGTGCTCCTATTCTCTTTCTTTTCTTTTTTTTTTTCGTTCGTTGTTTTCTCTTTTCGATTGCTTTGGCGAAGTACATTTGATCGATACACGTTTTACGGAGGATTGAAATTGACGTTGCGGGACGGAGGGCAATGTAAAAATGTTTTGAAAGAAAAAGACGAAGAGGACTCACCGGTGACTGGAGCTTCGATATCGATCATAGTCTTCTCCGAGCGAAGAAGAGCTGCTCCATCGTTGACTATACGAAGAGCCGCTGCCTCGTCGATCCTACCTTCCAGGATCAAGTGTTGCTTGAGGACTTCCGGCCGTGGCCGGTCCGTTCGCGGGTCGAACACATCAGCCACTGTCAATTTGTGCGGCGGCGGAAAGAGCACATCTGTTAACAGAAACAAAAACTTCTAGTTAGAATATGAATTCTTACTGTTAACGTAGTTAATTCATGTTGTCAATTCAGCAGGCTGTTTATTTCCTCTAGTTATAAGACGAAACGTAGCTAACTCGGTACATTGTTTTATTTCCTCCTAGTTACGAGAATCGTTTTTGCTTATTGAGGTGAGAAGAAACTATGTGTGTAAGATGAAACGGAATATAAATACAGAAAAGTGACTATTTCTATGAACTCATGGAGAGAGTAGCGACAAGTTCTTCGACGTTTCAAACAATTCGTAAAAACCTTGTTCGTCAATTCTCTGCAACTTCTGCTTTTCAGTTAGAGATTGAAGGCGAGAAATCGATGTACAATTGTCCGTGGATATTCAATTCGTCCCTCGATATCCTAAACAACTGTTAAAAATCTTGTCCGCCAACTCTCTGGAACCCATAATTCTGGTACAAAAGTTGCAGAAAATCGTTGTTCAATCGATATTCTATATCGGTACGACCATTATCAGCAGCCAATTGTCCAAATCGTCGATCTTTCCTCTGGGAACAAACGATCGAACCACGCATATGTCTATATACATACACGCGTACATGCCTGAAACAAGCTGAAACGTAGCGAAATGCCGAATCCCGAGATCAGCGAAGGACTCGCGTTCGTATCGCGAAGTCGAAGCAGCTCGGCCGGTATCCATTCCAGAAATTATACCAGCTTATCGTAACCACGCATCTGACACAGTTTGCGGAAAAAAGCACACGGGTAATCTCCTAGTATCTACCGAACGAACGTTTCGCGCGGATAACCAACCTAAAATCCACGCTGATTCGATCTCTCTCCTATTATTTTCCATTGTACGTTAAACTTGTACTGCGCTTACATCGGTCAGCCGCGCTATCGCTCAAGCTTGCACTCTGCAAGATGCGTTTTAATTACAAAATTACGGACAAACCAAACAGCTATGATTCATAAGACGTTCTTAATAATCATTTGCGACGATTGAAGCAAGATCGAGTGAAAAATGTCACCTGTCCTCTGTAATCTTCGAGTAACAAAATATATTACTGATATGCTTTTTTAATATACGTTCTGAACGTATAATCTACTGATTCCACAAATGTCACTATCATGGCGCTGACATGTGTCTCTTTTTAAGTTAAATACGTCGGCGTCGTTCGGACGAGATCGCATTTAATTGCGCTAATCGCGTAATAACAAAGGCCGATAAATTTTGGTATAATATTAATTAATAGAACACTGTCGTCCATGAACGACTTGTAATCGAATCGTACGCTAAAGAGTTACATATCCGGTAATAATACTAAGAAAAATAAGAGAATAATAAATGTTACTGCCAATTACTAATTCATCGCTAATTGAACATAAGACATGAAATTCACACGCTGTTATTGGAAGTTCTGCGGAGTGTCGGCATATTTATGAACGACAGTGCGCTATTCGTGGTAATTAACTATTGGCAAATATTGGTCGCGGCAGTGGCAAACGTTATCTGGTATAATCAACCTGTTATCTTTCCAATTAATGCTTCGCATATATTTCGTTCGCGGCCTCTCTTTCTTCGTGGATGATTTATAGGTTAGCTGGCTTATCGCCGGCCATTGTAAATTGCTGTTTGCCGGTCGACGAAGAAAGAGAAACCGCGGTGGTAGCACGTTGGATCGCACGCCAACCATAATCCCGTTTTTCTGTCGATAGCATCGCATGCGTTTTACGGAGATAAATCGATGCGGCTATTCGTTCTGTCTTTACGAGCCTCGTGACACCATCGAGAATTTACAATGAATATTCTGACCTGCAGGTTTGATGAACTTCGTGCTGCGTTTTATATATATATCCACAGAAGATAATTTTGAGAAGATATCAAGGTAACAAATTGCAAGGTTTTAGGATTGAAACGAAGCAAGAAGTTTGGTGTTTGATTTATAATTAGTATTTTCTAAGAAATTGATTAATTACTATGTTTAGAAAGTATCTTGGCAACTCTGTATATTCGACGCGTTGAACCTTTGGATTAGATTACTTAACAAATTCGCAGTCTGCCCAAAGTTTGTTCGCCAAATTGGATTATTCTGTCGATAGAAGCCACCTAAATAAACGAAGAATTTGTTACCATGATCAACTCGCTCCGTACCGGCACGGAACTCGTGCAACACTGTATGCTGCAATTTCGGAAGCCTCGATACGAATTCTTAAGTTGCCCAATCTCTCTGCACTTTGATTCTAATCTCGATGATTACCAATTGCATATCAATTTCCAATACATTTCAGTTTCTTTTATGTGAATCCCTAATTCTTCACACGACATCGAACGACACATCTGCAATTCTACATTTTCCAACGATTAAGTAAATTTGATACAACGCGACAAGACTGAACTTCTTCGTCTTTTTCTAAAACAAATCGCAGGAACACGCGATACAGATTACCTGGATTTCTCTGTTCCAATATCTTAGTCCGTCTCTTCGTAAATTTTATCTTTAGACTTTCTTCCTCTTCGTAATGCTTCACCGATTTTACATCACTGCCGCTATCCTTCTGCATCGAAGAAGACGGTCTAACTTCATCCTTCGTTTCCTCCGATTTCCTCTTATCATCTTTATCATCTTTATCATCCGCCATTATCTCTGGCGAACTCATCGATTTTTTGTCCGAACATTTCGATTCTCTGTTCATCACTCTTCTGAGAAACGCTTGGAAACTGCTCCCCTTCTTAAAAGTGTCGACCAAACCAAAATTTTCGAAAACTTCATCTTCTTCGCCAGACAATGGAGCACGATCTTTATGACTCGAGTCTATCGACAGCTCTCGTTCGCTCGAATCCATAGAAGAATCCTTCGTAGTATCTATTTCACTGAGAGCTTCGTTTAAACCAATGCTGCCACGAGAGCTGGCTGAATAATAAACGCTCGCAACCTTATCTTCACCGCTTTTATTCGAATCTTCGGCATACCTGTCGCTGGCGTATGATTTCGAGTCTCTTTGATCATCATCGTTTTGATCTTCTTTTGGACTCGTCAAGGAATCATCCAAGCCAGACGATTTCTGCGCGGGAACTGTCGAAAAATCTGTCGATAAATCACTGCTTGTCGATTTTCTGGGAAACTGTTGCACCATGGGGTCGTTAGAGTCTCCATGCTCACTAGTCAAATCAAAAGAATCTATCAATCTGAAACTGTCAGTATCCGTCTCTTCGAACCGCATATCAAAATATTTGTTCGCTGGTGTCTCTGAGTACGACAGGATGCATGTTAACTCGTTCGTCATCGATTGAGATCTATCCAATCGTCTGATATACTCTTCGGATATAAGGTCATCGTTGATATTAGGACTGTTTGAAATATCGGATTCGGAGCAACTT
This sequence comes from Bombus confusus, assembly GCA_014737475.1. NCBI lineage: Eukaryota > Metazoa > Arthropoda > Insecta > Hymenoptera > Apidae > Bombus > Bombus confusus. The sequence continues at coordinate 5,821,398 of JACXIV010000015.1, forward strand.
TTTTTCAGATTTTCTTTCATAGGAGATGGCAAATCATCTTCGTCCTGAGACCTTCTTTTTGGAGACACGATGCTTCCTTCTTTGGATACATTCGCGTCCACGATCTTCGCTTTGACTACTTTAAGCAAATTCCTTTCTCCTGGACTCTCAGCCTTCAAAGAAACCTCAGGCGAGAACTTGCTGACACAATCATCCTCTTCGCTCGTTTCAGAATTCTGTTTAGACACCGCGTAGTTATCTTTGCTAGAATCGGTAAAATCTTCAGTTTTGCTCAAATTAATCTTACTCATATAGCTATCGAACACCATGTCTTTCTGCTCGTCGCTCACGGAATCTCCCAAGTTAATGTCTATAGCTTCTCTGAATTTCTTTTCCTCCAGCAACATATTCGTTTCCAACTTAACGTTACTATCTTTGTCATCGACTTCGCTTCCTATAGTATCTCTGTTAGACGACAAGAGCTCAGAAAACGCTCCAGAGATGTTGTGCAAGCTATGCGATAAGAATGCCAGTTGATCGTCGTCGCGAATCGGCTCGGATTCCACGGGACACTGCACGTATAACTGAGATGAGACACCTTCAGCCGGAACGGAGCTGTCCACGCACGACTGGGGTGAAGCAATTTCGTTCGGAGACGGGATATCCGCGAAAAACTGTCGATTCTTCTTCAAACGGCGACTCAAAAGCGGGCTCATGTTCGTTTCGCCCTCCCCTTCGACTGATTTCTCCCTGTCCAATTGCAAATTTTCCACCTGGCGACGTTCGTGTTCTTTGGCTAGCATCGCCTTCAACGTTTCGTTGTCGATATTCTGCCTGCCGCGGACTGGATCGTATTGTTCTTCGGAACTCGATAAACGCGTATTGAGATGCATTTCCAACATCTTCATCAGGTCAGGGCCGCTACAGATGGGTTCTTTGATGCCTTTGCTCGTTGACGATTCGGAACAATCAGTGGGAGATAGTTTAACAGGAGTAGGAAATGGTACCCTGGGTGCCACGGGCGTCTTCACTCGCAACCGCCTCAACCTTTCTATCAGACTATTCATGCTGGGGCTGGATTCTGTATGTAATTTCGAAGGTGTCGGATTTGGAGTGTTGTACGAGTCGGATGGAGAAAAATCCGGGGAATCCGTGGAATCCGCGGGCAAACGGTAGGTCTCGCTACGTTTTTCTTCAGACATATCGAGTCTTGCTTCTTCGACTGTTTCTCGTTATATTTTGATTTATTATTATTCGTAATATCGACAATTATCTGCTACTTGTAATATTAATAATCATATATTACTTTAATGGCCTATGTTATCTGTTAGTATTCCTACTGTCGTTCCATTACGTTCTTCCCTTTTACACGTCTTAAATAATAATAATAAATCTCTAGTCTTAAATACAGAAGCTCGTAGTACGTAGTGCTCCGTGCAATTATCTATTATTTGTTACCTATTGTTCGTCCCGCAAAGTGAAAATGATGCTTCTATTGACAGAAAGGTCGGAGGAAATTCGGTTGGACAGTATCACGGACCTCGTACGTACCAATCGTTTAACGGTTTCTGCGCGCACGCTGAGACAACAAAACTCCTTTGTCTCTTTTGCGAATACAGTCTCAGCGACGATACACGACGATGCGCATACGAAACGAGTCACTTATATCTAAGGCACGCCGCGAACGAACGGATTCCAGAACCGATAGAAGGATCAGCCACGTTGATATCACGAAATACTACTAAACAGTGAAAAGTGTTGGAAAGAAACGGTTGACCATTTCAGTTTCGATGGTTGAAATGGGTTGGGAGAACGTTTACATCGACGTTCGAGTCTGATTTGAATTGGTGTTCCGGTCGGCCAATGGAAATTTCTTTTCACTGTCGCTGCTAATTGATTGGAGAACGTTGCCGATGTTCCTTTAATTTTGTTGGTTCACGTTTACCTTGCTCCAAACGGAGAGTTTTAACCAACGTCGATTGGCTACAAAAGATTATGTTTTCGACTTTTTCTATTATTCTTTGTATATTTACTCGTTGTTGATCCTTGTTGCTGCTAATTTCTTCGAGAAAGCTTGCTGATACTTTTTCCGCGTGTAAAACGCTAGTTAATATCTCGGTTGATCGTTTCTTCAAGATCATTTGAGAACGCGATTCTTCGATTGTTTGAAGTATCTCGAAGAGAAACTCTCCTTGCAACAACTCGTACGATTTTTTATTCTCGCAATGATTTCGCCTAACGGATGTCACAGGTACGTCTGTGATAAAAATCTCGTAGAAGGTTATCTTTTTTTTATTTAAAGTCTATCTGTCATATATTAGAAAGCAATTGAAGTAGAATCAAAAAATTGTTTGGAATGAAACTACGAGTATTTTTACAACTACGTGTATATTCTTTCTCAGGAAGAGCCCAACTATATTCGGACAACATTCAACAAGATATATCCATCTCGTTGAACAACGCAGGTTTTCCAGAACGAAGAAGTCAGAGTTACAAGCGTCGCAGAGAATTTATTAAAATCATACACAATGTCATAAATCATCTTCATCATTCAACATCTTGCGTTGCCAAGATCCTTCTCAGAAAACCCTACTTAATTTCCATTCCATCAGCGTACCTCGTTAACTTCATCGTGACAACTTTATTATCGAGCTAGTTGCGAATTGGAGGACAATCGCGACGTGTAAATAAATCTTCGATAGACAACGGTCGACCAATGTCCGATCAATCGATGAGAAAATGGCACAAGCGCGGACATTTTTCTAGAACCGGAATATAAATTTAAATACACGATATCCGTATTTATTTGCAGAACTTTGCTGTAGATTTCCAAATCATTGTGAATACGTATGGTAACGTGTCTTTATTGTATTTAAGAATTTAACGCTAGAAATACCAGAAATTCTTTTTCCTGATATTCCTCTTCGGCGTATTTTTGTTAGAACATAAAAACAACTACTGAAAAATAATAAAACTATTCGCTATTACTTCAAGCAAAACAAAGAAGAATACGTGTCTCTGGCGAGAAAACAAAAACTTGCGAATAAATATACCTATTAGTGTAAATAATCATTTTTCCTGATACTTTAATGGGTCAAAATAACTCTAGTTTTCTCGAATTAAGGTATGTATACCTGCACGAATTTTCGTCCGAACCCCGCAAATACCCGTAACCGTACTCTGAAAAATCAGCTCGCGTTGCTTCGTATTTCCGGGTTTCACGACGACTAACGTTATCGTTTCCCGATGAAACGACGAAAAGATGAAATTAAAATACAATTTTGCTCGCGTCCCACGTTTGCGCGGATTATCCGATAAAACAGCGGTAGATTCTTGAGCAGTTTGTTTCCTTTTCGATGATTTCCTTCCGCTGATCATAGAACGACAGTAGCTTCCGAGTCCCTTCGTAGTTCTCTTCTAGTCTGATATTACATTGTCGTTCGCGTCCTTCTTCAAATCCTTCTTCGTCGATTCTGCGAAGCGAAGATACATTTTTGTTTTTTTTTTTTTTTTTTTTTTTTTTTTTTTTTTTTTTTTTTTTTTTTTACTTTGAGGAAGTAGAAGGTTCAAGGATCATGGAAATATTTGTCTTATAATTTGGTAGTCTCGAAAGCTCTATGACTGGAGAGAAAAATGCAGCTTACGGTTATGATAGCATATTCTAGATAAGCTGGTGGCAACGAAAAAAGGAAGCTATGATGAGGTTTACCGAAGAACTTCGGATCGCAAAAGGAACGAAAACACAATGTTACAGGTATCATAGATCTATCCTCAGAATCTACATGTTCGTTTCTTTCAAATATTTTGTATATATATATATATACAAAATACATGAACCTAACCTTAAAACCTACATCCCTAATTCCTTCTCTATGGCAATATTAATATTATCACGCAACAATGAGAATATTCCATGAAACGAAATAATCAAATAATCTTGCAACGTTATGTCCTTCTGCAACGCATTATCCATAACACATAAACCTACGCCACTTCAAAGGCAAACCTCGCTATGCAACGATCAACGCTTGCTACGCCAATTTGCAATTGAAATGACAACGAAATTCATTTGAAACATCTATTCACGATGCACCCGTTGTCCACATTGTATTATATTAATCACAAAACCTACGTCTATTATACATATCTCTTCCATGTCATACGTCACTTTGATCACGTAACATTCAGACTGCCATAAACTAGATAAGTTTATTATCCAAAGGAAAGAAAAATTAAGAAGAAATTCTACCAAGTCAAACGCTTGCGATTTTCAATTAAAGCGACAATCGAATACATTTCAAACGTCCATTCACAACGCATCGTCGTGCATAGTGTATCATATTAATTACAAAAGTTACATCTATGTCACGTTCCTTCACCATCCTATATACCAACCTGATCGCGCAACATTCAAACTTCCACAAATGAAATAAGCCTATCGTTCGATTAAAGACAGAATTAACAAGAAATTCTACCAAGTCGAGCACTTGTGGTTGCAATCTTCGATTAAAACGACAACCAAACACATTTCAAGCATCCATTCGCAACGCATCGTCGTGCATAGTGTATCATACTAATTACAAAAGTTACATCCATTTCACGTTCCTTCACCATCCTGTATACCAACCTGATCACGCAACATTCAAACTTCCACAAATGAAATAAGCCTATCGTTCGATTAAAGACAGAATTAACGAGAAATTCCACCAAGTCGAGCACCTGCGGTTGCAATCTTCGATTAAAACGACAACCAAACACATTTCAAGCATCTATTCGCAACGCATTGTTGCCCACGATGTATCGTATTAATTACAATACCACGCAATACCGTACAATACCATATACCAACGTGACCACGTGACATTCAAACTCTGGCGAAACAAATGAAATTATTATGCAAACGAGAAGAAAATGAAAAAAGAATTGTGTCAAGTCAAACAACCCATGGAAATCGCTTCTCGTTTCCTCAACTCCAGCATCCTCTTCAGCTTGCTCATTATGGTGGTCCTACATCTGTACCTCGTCCCCTCCTCCTGTCCCATGTCAAAGAACGCCTTGATGGTGGAAAATCTTCCCATGCTCGACTCCTGCGACACTCCACTTCTACTGCCAGTTTCAGCGTTTCTTAACGAGGACGTGGAACTTTGTGAAACTCGATTGACCTTGTGCAAGCTCTGACGAACAGCTACGTACAAGTTATCGTCGCGATCGACCAAAGGAGCGTCCAAAGTTCTCCACGGTTTTCGACATTTGTCCTTCCCCTCTGTTCCTTCCTCCTCTTCTCTCTTCTCCGTTTCGGTCTTTTTCTTCGGCAACGATGAAGAATCGTAGCGAAATCCGTTCGATGACATGACACGGTGCAACTTTCACCATATAAACAACAATAGGAATCCGAGAAGCGCAACTTTCGCTTTTGGTTCGGTCGAGTTTGCAGATGTTGGAAGATTCGTCGTGTGCAACGTAGAGAAAATAACTACGGTACAGTGAAGTTGTTGCGTATCGCAACGGTGAATCAATTGGTTGGGCACAGTGGTTTGCGTTGGTTCGTGGTTGGTTGTGGCGTGTTTGGCAACTAGTGGTTAATTGGCGCAGACAGACGAGTTGAATTGTAATTGGATAGTTCGGTTATCTGCGATTGGTTAGCTTTTTCATTTCTATGATAAACTGCTCTCGCTTCTTGTCTTTGACGTCGAATTACCTTTACGATTTGTAATATGCTGGTTCTCTTCGATTACGAAATTCACTGGAAATGTATACGTAATAAACTGGTTTGGCTGCTTGTCTTTCATACCGAGGTACGTTTAAGCAAGACAGCTGCAATTACAAAATTAATCAAGATTAATTTTGGCCTCGGATATCATCGATTGCGGTATGTAGCTATAACTCAGAAGTAAACATGCTACATTTATATCAGTAGAATTAAAGGTACATAAAATTCTATAAACAAATAGTAGATAATTTCAATGCTGAACCAGTGCTGTACAAGCTAAATCATTGGCAGAAATAAAATATTTTTCTCCACACGTTCTTCTTTGTTGCACCAAGCTTCTTCCTCTACGATGCAAATTGTCCAATTTTTATACGAATCCCTTATCAATTTTTACCTTTTCGTCGGACTTCTTTCCCCATAATGCAAACGTTCCAGTTCTCGTCAAAGTTCGCTGTTAATTAATTTTCTAAGGATTACTTGTTCTCCAGCGATCCAGCCTGAATCGCGTCAAGGATTAAAATCAATCTAACCGAAACTAATTTGCCTTCGTTAACTTTTAATTTCATGATTATAGAAATTTCTCAAGAAACACAGTTAACGTGTTCAAATATATTCAGAGGTAAATCGTAGGTTAGTTTTTCTAGTTCAAATCGAGTCATCAAATAGCAACGTGATTAACACAAAGACACCGACGTATCCGGTTGGCCAAAATTTCAAGTAAAACAGAAAATTCAGAAAATTCGGTCAGATCGGACGAAACCGCTTGCTCAAAGCTGGCCAACTTTTTATTTCTCCCGCGATCCTCGCCAGAGATACCGAAAGCACGGCAAAAGATTTCGGATTAGAATAGCATCGTCTCGAGAGACTCGACAGCCACTGTTCCTGACCAAAAAAATTGTATAAAATTCCAAGGCAAGATACAGCGCACCGCCTATACGATTTAACAGACTAGAAACGTTGCAACACTATTTCGCTACTGTTTTTGAAAACTATGTTCCGCGTCGTATCTCATGAATAAGAATCGTTCGAAACTTCGAAGAATCGTTTCATCTCTTTCAAAGGAAGTTTCCGGCGCAGCAGAACCGTTCCCTTGCGCGTTGCAGCGTGTTTCGAATTTCCATAAAGTCCTGCAGGCGATATTAAATTTCAATTTGTGAGAAGCTGCCTATTAATCGATCGTACGTCGGTCAAAGCGCGATCGAATATCAGATTTCCAGGACTGTGAAACGAACTTAGTTACTGACAGCGAGATCAATTGTTTCTACATTTGCAACGAAGCTGCAAGAATGACATTCTGAATTTTCAGCGCATTAAAAAGGTTCGCCTTGAAAATTTCGACTAACTTTCCTCCTACTCTGCGTGTTAAAATTCAGAATTATTCCTCCGCAAGAATATTTTCACGTCGTAGTTACATTAAACCCGAAATACGATTCTCAACACATATTTTACTGTAAACATTCGGCTACATTTCGATCGACGTTAGAGAGTTTTATACGAAAGTTTCGAAGGAAAGCTCGAAAGGGAATGAAACGGTGAAATGGTAGAAATGGCAGGAAAATAGGTGCGAAATGGACAGATAATGGTCCGGTAGAATTTGCATGTATTTCTTCTAATGTCAAACGGAGGCGTGACAAAATTATGCCAATATAAAAACATATCGAATGAATAGAAGAATTAGCGAATGCATATATACACAACATTCCATTGTACTAAAAACTGTTCAACAATCTTTCAAGGGAAGAATGGTATTACACGAACATAATCTCTTCTTAAGGTGATTACAATAACGAATACTAGTCAAATACTTTTGAAGTCTATAAATACGCGTAAATATTCGATGAAACTTAAAAAAGGGATAGAAACAAGCAACGGTTTCAGATTAACCAAAAATTACGTTCAAAGCGTAAAAATCGTAGAAGTCGAACTAGACAATAGTCGAATAATATGAAAAACCATTTATTTATTGTTATCGACGATAATTGATAAGTCTATATAACTTATACTAATATAGTCTAATAACAATCTATAAGTAGTCAATCAAATTGTAAAAAGATATAAAATAGTAATCCAAAAAAATATAAAAAAAGAACCATAACTTAACGTAGTAAAAGAGAATCGTGATTTTAGGAATCTTGGTATTGTTTGTTTCTATCCGTACATACAAACGTTCCTATAACCTAATTATTAAGGAAAACTAATTTGTTCTTTAGGCTTATTAAAATTTACACGATTATTAAGCTGTTAATACATACGAATTATTTTAAATTCTATAAATTTAAATTATTTAAACAGTGAAACCACATTGTGGGATGTAATTAGTAAAATTAAGCGGTGCCCACCGAAATATAACTTACATCGACTAGAATAATCGACTGTATAAAATTACAAATTTAAAATTATAAAATTTAATATAATGTCGATACAATTTCTAATTAGACTTTTTACAACATATAAAAGTATATTTTCCCCTTTATATAATGCATAATTTTCAAAAGTCAATTCGAAACTTATACAAAATTTTTATTCAAGCCTTGTAAATTTGTTGCAAATTTCAGAATAATCATTGCTACTAGACGACACCAATATAAATCTTATGTGATGATAAATATCTTAGTTATATCTAGCCAATTATATTCTAATTCGTAAATCCTTATAAATGAATTATACTCGTATATATGAATATATACACGAATTATTGTATCTTAATTATTGCACATGTTAAACCTTATTGCACATATTTTTTAAACTTAGAAGAAAAGATCAACGGGAAACTAAGGCGAAATCGTCCTCGTTCTACAACTATCGATCGCACATCATTAGCGAAATGCTTAACGCTAATACAAAAGTCGATTTAGACAATTGTGACAATATCTTTCTCGCGAGATGAAATTCTACTCTATATCGAAACGCATCTACGAACGAAAATTTATCGAAAGATCGAGAAAAACGAAAGGGGCTTCTTTAAAATTGACAATCTTTGCTGAGATTTTCAATTCTTAAACGAAGTCACGTTTTTAGTTTCTCGAACATCGATCAATTTCCGTTACCCTCGTTTGGCAACGAGATCCAATCCAGTTACAAAACATTTGTAAAATTCGACGTTTAATTTTTAATACTGGCGCATCCTTTTAATTTCTTCTTGTGTTACTTGCTTCCTGTAACTAGTGACAAAGTTCGGATGTGCCTCTGTGCTTTGTCTTCGTGGTCGCACTGCCACGAATGTGTCGCTTCTTCATTTTAGCTCTAATAAGAATTCTTCGTTTACATTTTTGTTTCACAGTATTTTTCATTGGTACACTCTAATATCTTTTACATACAGCGCACGTAGTATACTCTGAAGTTACTTAAGTAACTTTCTTCCCAAGTTCGTAGAAGTATAGCGAGGATTTGTTGGGATCAATAGGTGTCTGAATTTGTTCTTTTATGGAAACACGGTGAATGGATTTTTACGATATAGCTAATCGTATTTTTCGATTCTCGGAAGATTTTACATACGAGTAGTCTTTAAACACAAGATGCGGACTAATCGGGAAAAAACTCGAGATTATGTAGCGCGATAAACGAATATTTGCGAGACAATACATGGTATTTGTGACTCTTACTAATGCAGATTTTTAATGAAACAGATTTTCGGGTGTCAAACTATTCGAAATAACGCGTGTATTCATTTTATTGCTGGTTACACGGCTGCCGATGTTTATGTATTTATGCTAACTATAGACACGAAACAATAGAGAAAATAAACACGAATGTACAAATAAAAAACGCCTAAGAAAGAAAGAAACAAAGTACGTACGCGTTACAGCGTTCAGAGGATAAAACGTAATTTTATTGAAGTTTCGAACGTGAATTTGCACGAACATCCACAGCCTACAAATTATTAATTCACGATCGGTTCGTGCGTTTCGATACGAAAGGCTGGAGCACGACGACAACATTGGGAAATTTTTTTCACCGACTTATATACACGTTTGAAACGTACACAGAGAGCAGAAGTCAGAAAAACTTGTTTTGCTGCTCTAAAACGGAAACATAACCGGCAAGCGTATATGTATGAAATCCTCTTTAAAATCGTTATAGCGAAACTGAAATATTTAACCGCGGGAATATAACGGTTTCACAAAGAGGAACGAAGGAAGAAGCAGGCGATACTCGGAAAGCAATCGAATCGTTTGATTGCTTCGCTCTATTCGATAAATCTTCCTTCTGGCAAATCCTTCGAAACAAAATGGTTCGGCGAAAAGAGAAAGAGAAAGGAAAGAAGGAGGAACACGATCTCCGGTAAATGTGCAAGAACGCTGCTTACAAAACTCGGTGATCTCGCTTTCCACAGCGCGTCCAGATCATGAACGTTCGAGATCCAAACAAACGCGCATAACTATAAACAGAGTAAGCTGCCGATACCGAGATCCCGAGGCGAAACTCGCGTAATCCACGGACAGAATCCAGGGAAACGCGATACGAGTCAGCCATCTGGCGTTGCCCATCAATCCTTTCCATCTTCCAGCCATAGCCAACATAAAACCACTATTATTACGCTACTGACGCGAATATTGAACTCTTTGTACGTTCTATTCGCGAAAGTTCGACAATTCTGCAAGTTGGTTCGACCGTATCGATGCGGATGCTTCTCGTGTGTTTTCTTTCTGAACGTTTAGCAGACAGCTCGAAAGTTTGTATTTTTCATTTTATGATTTTAATTGAACAGTTTTAACTTCATACGAAGTCACCGTTTATCGTCAAGCGATTATTGGATACTCTGAATCGAGCAGCTAAATCGAAATCCTTGCATCTTCTCTTCTAAAAGTTTCAACAGTTCGAAACCTTATCTGTACACGTATGTAACTGTAATTTAATCGGAGGCTATTATTATTACATCGAGAACGCGAAAATTTACATCTTTGCGACGTACACGAAAATAGGAAATTTAATCGAGTTCGATCCAAGATCGCTGTTGTTACGATAGCGACGCTTTATTATGTACATTAACGTTTGATTCTTTACGTCCACTTCTGCGAAATATTCTGAATCTAACGTAACTCTAACTCTGAAAATCCCTGAAACCGTGATTATTATTACGTCAACATGCCGACGCTAAGGAAACTTTAATTTTAATAAAAAGAATCCATTTTATTATATTACTCGCACGAAATTAGGAAATTCCTTAAACGCGCTTACAAACAAAAAAAAAAAAAAGGAAGAACAAAAAGAAAGAAAAATGGAAAAACGAACGACGCATAATAATAAGTAGGAAGTAAGAAAATAGAAGAAAGTCGGAGGAAGAGGAGACAGAAACTCTGTAAATTGTCGAGAGAAGAGGACGACGAAGGAGGCAGAAGACGGAAACGGGATCCTCGTGACGAAGTTTCTCGCGTAGCTGCCAAAAGGTGCGTATAAATAGGCCGGCTGACAAAAACAAGTCGCCGCGTCATATTGCGCGGACATAAAAGTTTTTAATCGCTCCGGCTTGCGCGCTGTACGAGCTTTCTTGCACGCAGCTTTGCCTCTCCGTGCCGAATATTTCTATTCTTCTCTACTCGTTCGACGAATTGGTGCAGCTATTTCACGAACAAGAGAATTCGAAAGCGATTGTTCGTTCTCGCGTTCGAAATTGGCAAGTCGGGATTAAACTGCGAATTAAATTCGCGATTAAATCGCGTAGATTCATATTCTTGCGAGAGCAAATAAAGAAACGGGGCTGCAAGAAATTATGAAATTTCGTTCCCTAAAAAGATTAAACGCGCGGTGTGTTATGAAATACTTCGATCTGAGTGTGTTATGTACTTTTACATATCGCGCGTACCTTTGTATCTTCAAACTTCCTACAATTACGACAAACGTTCGCGGTTTAATTACGACCAATTACGAAATGCTACAATTTTACCGGGATTGATAATGGGACTGAAAAGTTACCGAACTTCCATCGAAATTATTCGTTAGAAACTTGACTTCTCGTATGAGAAGTGTTAACCTTCCTACTTCGCGACGATATTAGAGTGTAAAATGAGAAGTTGTGTTCTTCTTTGATAACGAAACTAACACTTTTAGCGTAATATTAGAGACGAAGAAAGAATTTCTTACCAAAACTGATGTCGAAAAATACATCGAGATGACAGTAACTTCGTTGCCATTGCTATATTTCCAACGACAGTCTTTTCGCCATTTTCGAGCATCCTGTCGACGCGTCTCTTTCTTTTTCGAATATCGCTTTGTGTATCTGGAAGAATCGAGCCCTCAGCAAACTCAATTAGCAGGTTTTTCAACGAACCTTACGTTTGAGGTAAACGCGTGTTTAATCTACTATTAATTAAAATCCACTCCAATTGAAACATATTCAAAATATATTAAGAGAATGTAACACAGAAACGTAACGAACAGAACGCAGAGAATCGAGCGCGAATTATTTAACTGAGAAACGTGAGAGCTTACATAAAAGTATTTATGTTACTATAGAAATGTATGTTTCGGAAATACGAAGCGTCGGAAACACGAGAATACGTGGAATATTTGCTCGCGTCCTTCGCCGCGCTAAAAGTCACGAGTGTATACGTATTCGTTTCGCGAGCGTGAAATTCATCCGGAAAACAGAAAATTTACCGATTGCTTTACAAAATTTGCCCACAAATTTATTTACCTTTATAATGATCGAGTTTGACCAATAATTGACGCAATGACACGAGGGCAGCCTGCATTATCCTTCGATCGAGCATCTTCTCGCGATTATCCTGACAACACATGTTTACCTACTGCTTCTCATACGACGACTTGAACGGAAGTCGGTGACACGCTGCCCTAACTCGATTCGTTTCCATTCGTTTCCATTCGTTTCCACTCGTTTCGATTCGTTTCCACTCGTTTCGATTCGTCCAGATGACGTTCCACGAAGCGGAATATTTCAATCGCGAATCGTTCTTCGATTCTAATTTATTTCGAAAATTTGTATACACTTACGTTCGACCTTTTGAATTCTCGTTGGCTACGCGTATTAATACTAAACTTGTCGTTACTTTAACACCGTAGAATTCCTAGAATGTGATCACAGAGCTTGATTTATCATTCGTAATGTTGTATTTTAATGAATTTATTAAGTAACTTAAAGGACGGCCAATGTATTCGTCTCCTGTTCTTCTGGAATGCGTAAAATGTTTAAAAATTTGAATGCAAACATGGAAAATGTATATTTCTCTTTTTTTTTTGTATTTTAAATTTATGCGTCTTCTTTACAAAGGTACCGGAAAAATGTATGTTTACCATCAATAATAGATAAGGAAGAAATATCTCTTATCTTGTAAGTAAAGTAACGTTATACAGGCTGTCACGAAATAATGACTACATGTTTTCAACTAAATGAAGAAAAACGAAGAAAATGATAGACTTCTATTTTTTCTTTTTTTTTTTTTTTCCGCCTTCGAAATGGTACCTGGATACGATTTCTTTTAACTAGGAAGGATAAAATCTATTCGACGGTAGTTTTCGGCTTGACTCGGTAGAGATTATGAAAAAATCCCATGACGATTTCAAAGTGGAGATTGCATTCATCGAGTAAGCAAAATTTCCAAAACTTCAAATACGTTCAAATACATTATTGATTACGGCGAGTTTGGTTCGTATCGAAATTTGTCAAAATGCGGGCAAGCTTTCGTAACTGTCAAAAGTAAATTATGAGGCGGTTTAAAATTTGCGAACCTTCTCAAATCAGCTGCGTCACTACGGGTTAATTCGTCCGTTACGAGCTCGTTTGTACACACCGAGTGTCATTTATAAGTTTTAATTATGACACACGCTGGTCACTGTAATTTTATGCTAGATTAATTTCAGCGAATTTGGCATTCGCAGCGACGTTTGCAGCAATCGATGCATATTGTCGTAGAATTATTCGCTGGAAATGTCACTTCAGATTTGCGAAAATATTTGGGAAAATATATATGCAAAGAACGGGAGAACCTATTTGCGTATTCCATATTATGTTTGATATTCGACATTGTGTTTTTGTTCGATCGATCTGTCACGAGCGTAAATTGCCAACTTACGAACGATCGATCTTCGGGAAATTTGCTGAAAATTCGAAAATGATCAATAACAGAAGATTGTTTCACAGAATCTTCCTTATTCCGCAGAAAAAAAATTCATCGTGAAAAACTCGACAAATTGCACACGACGCTTCGTGAAAGCTTTCAAAAGTCATTAATCATAGAAGATTAATTAAAATATTTCTTTTACTTCTATGTAAAAATGGAATTTCATAGAGAGTTTCAACTCTATGGATTTCGCGAGATTTCATAAAAGTTTTAAGATTATTAATAACAGAAGGTTGATTGGAAAAAATGTTCTTTTATTTCGGAAGACTTTCGAAAACTTTTCACCGAATTCTCCTGATATTTCAGGCGAAGACGAGGTAATAATCGATCGTGTATCGCGGTACGAGCATTGTCGCCAGTGTGGCGCGTTTACAACAAGCCGAACGGAAACGAGAAATCTAGCAATTACGGCAGACAACCTTCGCAGATTGAAATCAACGAATCGCGATACCCATTGGGCTCCCATGGCGATATTTCGTCGATGTTTGATTAGACCTGGATGGCCAGCCAGCATCGTCAAATCAATGTTACGCTTTGCTTGAAACGGTTGTTTGGTTTCTTCTGCACGTCGTTCCTCGCCAACGATCGTTTTTGCTTTCAACGAGGAACTTTCAGCTACGTACACACTTGCGCGAATGTCGATAGATAGAATCATATTCAAATTGCATTATTCTTGGAATCTTTTCAATTTGTTTGATTTTTTATTAAATAGCGACACTGGAGAAGCAACTTTTATGCTCGAACGTTCAACTTCCAATTAATCGCGTAGAAAGGAAAATCAAACGTATTCTGTTATACGAAACATATGTACGCATCTCTTAAATTGCGTATTTTTTAATTACAAGAACTGCGAATGATCCAAATAGCTTTGGAAAACATCTCGTTCTGAAAAATGGAGTCTTCGGCAGATGGAATTTCTTACATCATTCTTATATAAAGGAGAACATAATTCCAAGATATTCCAAGATTTTGTTCCTTTGCCGATACAGCGACCGGCGCATTGCGAATTCCAATATGCAAAGGAACTCGCTACGTTCGCTGCGCTACTTTACGGTGTGAAATTTCTCTGTTGCCAAAACTCGCGCAAAGCGTCCTTCGCGGATGAAATCTTTTGTACGTACGCAATGAAACTGCGGATAAATTTCGTCTTTGGTAATGCAGAGATGCTGTAGAATCGGCGACCAAGCAACCAGATTACCCGCTACACAAGAAAAAATTACTCGCTGTTAAAAACGAAGAACAATCAGCCCGGGAAATCCTTTAAAAGTGCAAAAGGGAAAAATAAACGCACGACCGATCGTTCTCCTGCGCAGCTATTATCGTCGATGACGTCACAAGCGCCAATCTACCAAGCAACAACCTTCTGCTTTCATAAACAAGAAGAAGCAGACTCGTCGAAGCAAAAAGGTCCATTCTGATGCAACGCGAGTTACACACGCGACGAGCAAACACCATGATCGGGAACAGTGTGCACGCTTGATTCGCACGGCCTCGTCAGCGCGAAGAAGGGAAAAGGAAAAAAGTCGTCACTCGAGTCGATTGCGTTTATCATTCGCGAGTCCCACGATAATGAGAAGGCCACATACAGAAGGCCGCTCGTGTATACTTTTACACGCACATGTGGAGTACTATGCGCGAGTACTTACATCGGCTCGTGGAAGGACGCTGTGTGTAACCAGGCTGCGACATCGGGGACACGGGCTCGAAGAAACGAGCAAATTTCAATCGAGATTACTCCCTGTTGACATTTTCTCGGAGTTCTTCGAGCGTGCGTGCTCGATCGCGCCACGATAAATAACAAAGAGCGCCAAAACCAGTCCCGCGACCTACTTGCCCACGCCGGATGAAATTGCACTCGGCCCACGAATATTAATAATTAAGCAGCGTGTCGTTCGATCAGCGATCGCCCCAAGACCGTTTCTCCTCCGATCCTTTGCCGATTAACCTATTAAGGACGCGATCCTTGGAATCTATATATCGTTTTGTTAAGTACGCACGCGTATTAAAATAATAAATACTTTATCGAAGTTTAACGCAGATTCTACATGATTCGAACTCGTTGATATATTGAGCTTAGAGAAGCTAAAAACTTGCCGGACAGTCTACTATCTCTGGCAATAAGCGTGTCAAGACTGCCGATCTTCTGGTTGTACCGATTTTCCAAATTGGTGCGACAGTCCTCTCAAGAGGAATTTTTCTAAACTAAAATTTGAGAAGAGATCGTGTAACGTAAGTGTAGCTACAGTTATACTGCGACGCCATGTCCCGAGACGTTATATCTCTCGACTACATCGTACCCTAATATCGGAAATTTTTTGCGCGCTTTTTCAGAGCGAACTTATTTCACTCTTCATGGAGTTTCCTCCGCCGCCGCTACAAATTCATGCGTGAATATACGATCCGACGGCTGAACATGAAAATTTCGCGATTCGACGCGTCCGAATATCGCCGCTTCTCGGAATATCTTAGTCCAGAAAATTCCTACTATTTCATACACTGTACAGGTAGTTCTAGACGAGCTATCTATCTATATCTGCGAAAAGAAACACCTGACTGAATAAAGAAAATTTCGCAGCGAGCACGTAAGATGCTCAAGAACAATTGAGAGTTTCAAACAAAATTCTTTACGTTTACGTCGTATATTCGAGATTAAATCTTCCCTTCGACTTCCGTGCAATCAGGGAGACGTCACACTAAACGATGCGAACGAACGTGTGCGCGCGACGCTCGAGGCGCGATTCAAAACCTCGAAGGACCGCGATGATAGGACGCAAGGAGCGATTTTATACATTTATCGAGCGGTCGGAAGAGCGGAGTACGGTCGCAAAGGATACGTAAATAAAAGACGACGGGATATGTAGGTCAGGGAATGAAAAGTAACGAGTCAGTCGTGACTGGATGGACATGAATGAATGAACGGAGCGGGAATCGCGAGGGAAAAAACGAGCGTAGGTAAGAAACGGTGGACAAAAGGGGAAGACAACGCGGGCTCGAGCACAGGGGAAGGTGAGGATGGTGGGGGGGGGGCGGAGGGGGCGGCAGAAAGGAAAAGAAACGAAGATGACGAGAGAAAACGCGAGCCAGCTTGGAAAATAGGTCAGACCGGGAGGAGAAAATAAAAAAGGAAAAGAAAAAGGAGGGGAAAAAAGAAAAAGCAGCGCGTTAAGAGCTCTAGTTGTTCGCTGAAACATCATAGCGCGATATGGAGTGACGAGAAGCGAGAGTTTCTTACCCTTGGAACCGGTTCCCCGGGAAAAAGTACGGACGCAGTTAAACGAGCTCGTGTTTCGAGCTTGTTAACGGGAAAACGATAATTTCTTGGCGAAATTTCGCTGAAAATTTCGTGGTGCGAGCAGTGGTACATAGATAATCGATGATTTTGTACTTTGATTATCTATTTTTTTTTTTTTTTTTTGGATGAACATCTGTAACGAAGTCTTTGCGGTAGAAAAGAAGGCGGTTTGGTGCGATGAAAAGAAGTAATTTTTCCTTTTGAGAGAATTAATAATTGAACGGGTAAGGGGGGATAGGTTCTTTGAAGGAAAATTTTGCATTAAGGAGTGGAAATTAGAGTTTGTATTGGAATGGTATGAGGCTGTATAAATTGGAATGCTGCGATGTGTAAAATGGTAACGTCCTGGTGTTTTGGCGCTACGACTGGGGGTGATATACAGCGCGACTAGAAATACTACGCACCTGATGCTCGAGTATTTAATAATAAACAGAGTTGCAAAACGACCACAAACGATTCCAAAAATTTAGTACAAGAATCGAAAGAAAACTCTAGCGTCTGCGCTGCGATTAAACGCTGTTGATTAAACCATTGATTCAACCGTAGAATTAAAAACGGTGCCAAACTTCTACTTCCACGTCTTCCGCGTTCTCAACAGCTCGCAAAACTCCGTGGAAAATGCTAGAACGCCTGCATACGACACTCTGAGAACTTCTTAACCAGAGAAAAGCCAACCGAATGTTCCCTTTCTGTGCCAAAAATCAAGAATATCGAAGAACGATTACACGCGATCCTAAAATCTCAGTAACCAAACCAGAGAGATCCTTGGAGCTCTGAAAAATGCCAACATCTGTTCTAGAGATCAACAACCAAGCCTAGCAGAAGTCACCGCAATTATTCTGAAATCTCTGTAGCAAGAACGAAGAATTGTGGAGCGATTGAAGGAAAAGCTTGTTTACCAAACCGAGGCAAAAATCATTCGACCCGGAAAAAATTCAAACATCCAAACTCTAAAACGCTCGCGTTTAACAATCACTGCCTAAACCCATCTTAATCGACCATGGAAACAAACCACCCTCGCAACGACTGGTCTCGAAGCTCTGTAGCAAAAATCGCGCTAGCGCCGTACCAATCTCTCGAACAAACGGCAAACAAAGCTGTAAAAAGGTGAAAGCAAAGGGAGAAGCAGCGGATCCGGTCAAAGACAAGAGGAGATAGGGGCTGGACGAGGGAGAGGAAAAGAAAGGGGCAGGCAGAAAGGGAGGCGGAGGAAAAGCGAGAGAGACGAGGAACAGGTAAGTAAGAGAGAAAGAGAAATATGGGTCAGAGGATGGACCGGACGGAATATTGATCCGGCCACCTCACGATAGTTGCCTGTGTTGCGCTATGCTCTGCCATGTTTTCTCTCTCGCTTTCTCTCACTTGTTATTCACCCTCTCTCGGCTACCGAGGAAAGCGAACACACAGGAAGAGAGAAAGAGAGAGAGAGACAGCTACGCTGAAGACCCTTGCAGTTTACCTTAGCTCTGCGGACTCTTGCAGTTTTAAATCGAACACCTGAGCCACGGCGAAAGTTGGCAGAAACGTTTACGCAAAGTATCGTGTTGCATCGCGAGTCCTCGTCACGAGTGGCACGGTATATTTGACTTTAAAAATGTAGAAAATTTACTCCGTATGTTGTTATATAAATACGATACGTTACGTAAGATACGTCTCGCTTTCAGGATTTATGCACCGACATTCGAAACCTGCCCTAACTATGAACACGTTCTTCACACTTCTCAATGTGCTCATTCTCGAACAACGGAGGACACCACAGCGGACCTGACGTTAGCTTTTAAAATCCTCGACCAGCTTGTGTTGACTGTCCACAGAATCCCTCAACTTGACACGTTGTACGCTGCTAAGATATTCGTCGAAAGGAGGCAACTTGTTCGTATCGCCGCACTGACTACCGGACCGACTGCGGTAACCTCGACGGTGTGTCCAGAGCGACGTTAGCGAAATTACCGACTTCTTTCACGGACCCGTAACATTTATTAAAGCGTCCATGTGTCAACTCGTACGGAATTGCAGAAATCGTAACTCTAAATTAATGCTCGTTTCTTTATACTTCAGTTCGTGTATCCGATCTCGAAAGACGCATGTTCGTTAAATAAATAAATAAATAAATATAACTATTTCCGTGTATATACGATTATACGTTAAAGTAAACTGTTAGAGTAAACGTTTACAACGATATCACACCGACGAGTGCATCAGGATCACGCGAGACGATTACGAAAGTTTCATGTTTACTGAAATAACTATGAAATAAAACTCGGAAATAGCAGTAATATAAACACTTGTTACATTGATGTATTGCTATAGCAGCATTAACATATCGGACGTTAGTTTTGGAAAAGGAAATATTTTGCAGCGGAATCGAAGTTAGTTTAAGGAGAAGAAGAGTCGTTTGGTTTCATGATTCATAGGATTGGTTATTAAAGGCCAATTTGGTAAATGATACGACTAGCAGGAGGTTATTTCTGGGTGGAATATATTTTTGGTTCGGCTAGATGTAGATATAGATGAAAGAAATAGATATTCGTATAATAGAAGACGATTACTTTGGTCGACTCGAATATTTTATTCGGAATAAGCTATCCGCCAACTGTCGGAAAAACTGAAGAGAATCACTTTCCGCTAATCGAATCGTCTAATTAGATGAGAATCCTCGAATCGAGATATCCATTATCTACGGTCCTAGCGAACCGTGGTTGCTCCCAAAAATGAAATCTGAGCCTAGCATGTACTGTACACATTTGTCCAATATCGCTTGCATTTGAATATCGAGTGTTTGCGTGAAATATTTCCACAAACTTTCCCGACACGATACAAACCTATAAATTTGCTCGTATTATTTCATAGTACCTGGTGTTATCATCGTCACGTTATCATATCACACGGTACCTAGCTAAAATCGTAGCAGTAAAGATCTAACAATGAGGTACCGGATACAAGACTTTGATTTTTCGCAGAATTATTCGATAAATAACTACAATTTAAAATATCGATAACTCGGACGACGAGACAACTCGTGTTAAACGAACAGACGATACCGGCGGATGCGTACGACTTACTAAACACTGCAATGTGTCAATAGCGAAGTGTGTTGCAAAATGATGCAAACTGTTGCCAGAGGATGCGACAACGGGACGAATTTACAACTTAACGCGATGGTAGCCATCAATCTCTTGCGCGACTCTATGACTCTCGAATGAAACGGAGCGGAACGAAAAGACGTTTCGCGAAACCGCCTGTGCAGCTCGTAAATTTCGACGAACGATCTCGTCGTGACGCGTTATTGTTGACGGCGACGAGCCGCGTACTCTCGTAAACCGGACCGTATCGAATAGTCGCGTTGACGCGGGCCGAAAATATCGCGGGATGCGATTATCGTTCACCGAGAAAAGCGGAAGTCCAGCACGCGCTGGACGTGCCAGTCCCCGTGCGTTGACACGTAATTATCGCTGCGTGCACGGGTACACGTGTCTTGCCGCGGATTTACTGGCTGGATTGTTTGAATTTCTATGGAGAAACACGGTCGACGCTCACGTCGACCGATAAAGCGAGGGTAGTCGGTGGAACGTTGATTCGAGAGTCGATATGTTTTCAAACAAATTGACTTCTGAGGAATATTTACATATTCAGCGAGCTCTCTTTAAATTGCAAGCTATTTTTCATATCTGGAGTCGAAGGTCGATACGTCGTTCCCTTATAGCTAGAATTTTTTTATATTGAATTCTTTTACATTCAGAATTATCTCAGTCGAGTTTCTCACAGAGGCTGGATATCTTCAGACGAGTTCATTTTGGAGCGATTTTACACGTTCAACGAGTCGCTTTGAAAGTAGGAATCTTTCTTTGAGTATGCAGTCGAAGATCGGTACGTTATTGCTCGACTGTAGAACTTTCTACAGTAACTTTTTTATGTTAAAAATTGTCAATTAAGTTATCATTACCGTGTTACTTACAGCGGTTGGATATTTCCTTGTTTAAAGTACATATGTATTTGTCGGGGATTTGGAGTGAACCAGATGCGATCCTTCGGCAGGACGACCGTCAAGGGTCTCACTCCTGGTGCGGACCCATCATAAACATTGGCTCCATTGTACAGTCAAGGTTCTTTAGAACCACGCGGAAAAAACAGAAAACTCAAGGCAGTTCTTTGAATTATGGTGTATTTCGGGAAGGCTCGGGAACGCGGCTTTTCGCCAAGTGCAACGTCACCCGCGCGCGACCTTTCATTGGGGCGGCCAGCCCATCCTTAATCCTTTGTTACCCAATTAGCAGCTATCCGAACTTGAAACACGCCCATCACGAACTTTACTCTGTTCATGACATAGTACCACGCCAGAAAAATTTACTGATAATTCTTATTCAATTGATTGTAAAATTGCGTCCAAATAAAAATAATGAACTTTACTCTGCGACAGCACCATCACCGAAAAGACACTCTTTCACCAGTATTCATTGAGTCAACATCATAACGCTCAAGTGAGCTAAGTAACAGTATTCATTCAGTCTTCACGTGACAGTTGTATTCATGGCGATATTCAGTGAAATAAAATACAATGAACAGGACATTTCTCTGCATTCTTCATAATCCTCCATGATGGGCGTGAACAACGTTCAAGATTCGCGATATCAACCGATTAGTTGTGTATGACTGGTCGTTGAGTGTGGCAACAGTATTTCGTATCTTGTCTTGTGAAACGAATGTCTCAATATCAGCCCTATCGTGCAAGAGTCTGCAGACAATTGCAACGTAAGGACGTGGTCAGGCATTAAAGTCGATTGACCATTTCCATGAAAACGACTCGGTTTGCTACTATCGATACGAAAAGACGTTTTCCAAGTAGCTGTACTGGCCATTCGAAACGCAGCAGGTAAAAAGTTCGAAGGTGAAACAGACGTAATCCGACACTTTCTCGACCAAATGACAAAACTTCCGTCAAAGTTCCTGCTGTTGTTACGAAGTCCTGAATCTCCTGGTAGACACGAGAAAAAATGCAAAACGTATCCTTGTTACGCGTCCGTCTACGAGAATTCCAACCCTGTGCCCGTTGGAAATTAAAATACAACGTTCGCGAAGTTCTTCCAAAGCCGATTCAGACCCATATGTATTCGAGTATTATTCCACTGTAAATCTCGATGTAGAGTCATACTCTTAACTCTGACCTACACCGCTGCAAAAAGAAACGGAATATACGAGCACTGCGGATTTTAAGAATTTCAAATTTACGATTGCCATGAATAAAGCGTAATGTAACTAACAACCTTCACGTGAGCTTATTCTTTAATACGAGATTTCGCAAACCGTATCGCAAGGTTTAAACGTATTGTACGTGCATATTATTTCAATAGAATTGTTAATGTTTATACATTCGAATACTAGAATTAATGTTACTAATATGGATAATTAATTTGAACTGGTATAATGGAGAGACATGGACGTAGCGTATAATTATCGTACAATTACTACGTATCGTGTGATGAATCGTTTGAAGATATGTGTTCATAGATCATTATAATTGATCTGGTATAATGAAAATACTTGTTACATTATCATTTAATATTATCGCGAATCGTATCGTGTATCGTACTGTTTGAAGACACGTTTTTAAAAAATATGTACATAAGTGTAACTAAAACTTCCGAACGCATAGTCTAGATCGTTTTGACTTCCCTTCAGTGCTGTTCAGACCATTATAATTGATCTGGTATAATGAAAATACTCGTTACATTATCATTTTAGATTATCACGAATCGTATCGTGTATCGTACTGTTGGAAGACACGTTTTTAAAAAATATGTACTTAGGTATAACTAAAATTTTCGAACGTATAGTCTAGATCGTTTTGACTTCCCTTCAGTGCTGTTACAAGGTCCAGTTTCCAGTGATTAATCCAGGAGTGTATCTGGATATTATACAGGAGTATTTATAATAATCTGCCACTTAAACTAGAATTTATACTAGTATCTATAATAATAACAAATGCAATAAATATTATTTAATATGTTAATAATTATCTTTCAATTGTTAGATCATCCATCGCCACCTTATTTCACCACGCTCAACCTTTCGAATCTTTAGGACTCCGGACAATTTCCCCTAACAATAGAATTCTATTGCCAAGTGGAAGAATATTACCGACATTCTGTCATCAAATAGAGGGACATTCCCAAAAATCAATCTCTGTCTATCAAGTTCTGTAACGAGTGATTAACGAGTATTATTATTATTAATATCTCGATATGTATAGTTTCAATTTCGTGCGATCCATCGAGACGATGACGATGAATCTTACCTATAGAAGATTCTGCGATTAATCTGTGAATCAAAACGTACGAAGATCGAGCTGATGGTACTTACGTATTCGGTCATCGTGAATGAGTTCCGTGTGTTACAACGCGTGCAAGTCATGAATGGGAGAGAATGCATCGTATTGATTTCAGTGTTTCGCAACTACGCCCCTGTCGCGGCCACCGCGCCGCATTCATCTACACGTGACTATAATCGCGCGACTGTAATGCGCTAACAGGGCCGTATTCGTATGCTTCGAACAATCGCGTGGGCGGCGGCTACTTCTTTCACTTTAAATAATTTCATCGGGGCACCTGTTCCCCTTTGCACCTGCTCCTCAGCTTCCTTTATAATCGAGCGAAATTTCTTAGTCGCTGACTGTCATCACATATTCTACAGGGTGTGTCGGTTAAATGGGAACACCTAAATATCTGCCTTATTTATGATCGTTTGAAAAACATCTTTTTTTTATCGTGAAAAAATTTATGAAAGAATTCTTTCTCAAGGACGGTTTTTCGGTCGAGATTTCGGCATCGTCGCTATATTTTTAAGCGGATCTCTATATTTTTCGATACAAGACGATCGATGCGCGTCTTTTTATTCTCTAGGCAAAAGTATTACGGTACTTGTGCCGGAAAATGCTTCGTTTAAAAGATATTTGCACGTGAACTTTGTAAAACTTGGCGCATGAAAGAACTGGGAAGCCGCAAAGTTGATACTCTTGCGTTTCTGTTTTCCTTGTCTTTCCTACGCTACGTTTAATGAAATTAAAATCCAGGTATCTCTTAAATTATACATTTTCCAACGTAAGTAGTTTAATGCTTCTCTAAAGAAAGAATAATATAACATCCACCGGTGTAAAAAAAAAAAGTATAGAGTTCTACTTAAAGGAATACCTTGAAATCTGCTTTAAAAAAAAAAAAAAAGAAGAATGAACCTGAGAAAATAGTACAAGTGGCCCTGAAAATAGTATAACTTTGTCTTGAGAAGTTTTTCCATACAACAATACACAAGGCAGTTTTCTAAAGTTATCTCTCAGACACCCTGTATATAACTGAAATCGGAAGCCTGATTTATCCAATTAGAAGAAAGTGGCGTAAATTGCTAAGAAAGTTGTATTCGTTATACAAGCCATGTAAATTATCATCCTGCGACACATTATACCGAGCCTTTATCAAGAAATATCATCAATTTGCAATGCTAATCAAATTGCACTATACTCGAAGAGAAATAGTGTGTTTAGCGGAAAACAAAATTATGCGAGTGGAGAATACAAGAAAAAAAAAAAAAAGAAAAAAGATAAATTTTTTCGTGTAGACAGAGAGTATGTTGCAGATAGTTGAGAAGGGATCGAGAATGTTTGGAATGATTTAAGAGTCGTTAAAGTATCGCAAGTGGAGGAAGAGTTGTCAGAATTGCATGAAATAAAGAATGTGATGGACTTTCTGTCTGAAATTTAAAACAAGAATTCGGTTATTTATATGTCAAGAGGGTAGAACGAGGCTCGAGCCAACATTCGTAACGCGGCGTGGTGCTGAGCAATGATATAATTATCCACCTGAAATATTGTGCGAGCAGTTGAGACGCAAGGACAATAAAGAAACTTCTCTAGTCTGCTCTACGATCGAATATCGCGTTTCTTTCTCGTTTTCTATAGGCTCACGACGACTTTAAACGGTAATTGTGGCTCTACCTTAAATGAAACTTCCAACCTAAACATTCGAACGTGTGTTTAACAATAATGAGACTATTATTTAGCCTCTAGTTTCCACTAGTATAAAATTGACTACGACAAGCGTGGGAAAATCGATGATTTGTGTATAGAATCGCCCAGTCCGCACACTTTCGTCTCTAAAATAAAGTTTCACCGGTTTGTCGAGGAATTATCGCTTATACTAATCGCCCAGGGGAAGCATAATCCAATAATCATTACTAATAGTTCTTCGCGTTCTCGCGAGATATGAAGTCAACGCGTGTCCTCTACGATAGTACCAAATACTTAAATAGCGCAATAGAAATATCGTCGACAAATTTACAACGCACCCGAGTCATAAAATTTCGTTTCTAACCACTCGCGGATATTTCTCGAAGACAAGCTTATAATACGACGGAATCTTAAAGTTTAATCTTTATAGCTATCGACCACCGAATCCATCATCATAAATGCCACTAAAAAAAAAAAAATTTACAATGCAACTGAAGATTTAGTCTTATTCTTATTCTCTCGAACTATCCAATACACCGCAATAAACAGTCGCAGAAGATCACATTATTATTGAAAATTATCATCGGAAAGAATTATACCGAATCTTAAAATTCCCTCTGTTCCTGCTTCCTATTTTTCGCGTTCTATTCTTAATAACAAAAAAAAAATATCTTCTTCTTTAAAAAAAATCAATGAGCAGATACAAGGAGAAAAAAGAAGAAAGAGTAACAGATACAAAGTAGTCGTTTGAACGAAAGGCGACGATAGAAATGCACAAAGGGAAGTAGGATTCCAGACAGCCTGGTGTCCACGTGTCGTCGCGAGGAAGACACGGAGGAACGTGGCGCGCGAGTTACGAGCGGCGGGCACGCTTTATAGGGCAAAAGTTGGACGGGTGCCCGTCAAAGCTCGAAAGTTCAAAGGAACGATTCTCGAACGATGCACGGCCTCGTTGGGCGGACTGGCCAAGTTCGTCGAGCTTCCGACGCGTCCAATCAAGGTTCGTCGAACCGGGCCACGTTATCAGCGGACGACCAGGATAAAGGTCTCCGATAATCGATCGCCGGAAAAGGTTCTCGGTCACCGGGAAACTTTCGGTCCTACGCTGGAATCACGTCCAAATCAGCCGTGATCCCGCCACGTTCTAATACGAGCTTGGAGAAATTGGAAGAAACGTTTCTTTTTTTTTTCTTCTTCTTTTTTTTTAATTAACTGCGCTTTGAAATATTCTGAATATTTTTTTCGGTGGAGAATATTTTACTTGGGAATCTTTTTAGTGGAAAATAAAGGATAGGAAGGTTTCGTAGCTATGGTTAATTAATAAAATTCGAGAATTTTATGAAAGTTTGTTCAGTCTTGGAGAATTGATTATGAATTTTTTGGAGACAATGGACTTCCTTCCCTGTACGAATTTTTATGGATGAAATTTTATTTAAAAAATTGGGAAGGTAAAAAATACAACGAACTATGTAAAATTTTTTTAATACTCGCAAAGTCCATGGGAGAATCCCTCCGGTTCTGAATACAGGGAAAATCACGGAAACAAATTTTTAGCCCTCTGTAATCGGATTTTTCTTCGCCCGTGAGGAAATATTCCGCTAGATCACGGTTTTTATAAAGTTACTAGTTCAGCGGTGATAGAGGAAATGCAGTGACAAATAAACCTGTTAGAAACTATGAAACGATCCAACAATTGTAGAAAATTTGTTATAAATATTTTACGTGTGTTATGTATCGTAATTTCTATGTACATTTTCAGGTTGATTTATTTAGCGATATAACGATGACAGTAGTGTCTCATTGCGGTGCCAATGAAATTTCAAAATGTTTTATGTAATACGCGTAATATACGCAATGCAATTTTCCTATAGTAAGTATCCAAATACTTTCATGAGCCAGTATACACAAAAAAGAGAGTCGTATACTTAAATAGACAATATGTAAACACATCAAAAACTGCTTTTAACAGTCTCATTACGTAAAACTGAGAAAATGTTTGCATACACCTGGTACACTCAAAAGTATCGCCGCACAGTGTAACATTTGAACGAAAATTCGGGACAAACATAAAGAGATGCATATCGTATGTACAGCTTTCCTGAAACTTGATGCCAGAGGTCCGACGCGAGTAAAGATCTATTTATCAGATCTTTGTTAGTACTTTTCCTACTCTCTGGCGCCGTTTAAATATCTTAAATATTTATTTGTTCGTCTAGCCATACCCGGCGACGTTCAGGTAAATAATGCCAATACCAGGAACGATCTTTCCATTTTTGTGTAAATTTGAAAACCTTCTGGGAATAAGTGCGATCACGAAGTCGCGATTACGAATGGATGTCACAAAAAAAAAAAAAAAAAAAAATAAAACAGAAAGTAAAGAACATACAACGTAAAGTTTGTAGCAGAAAAAAATATCATGTAGTTTATAGTGACAAATATCAAAAGTATCAAGTAACAGTTCACGTGTAAACTCGACAAGCAACTTTATTTATTTGTCGTAGAAGCGCGATCGTTCTATTCTGATACGAGTTACTTAACAGCGATTTCGCGATACAGTCTGGCGTAGAGACGGCGTACGAACTCTCGACTGATAATTATTGGTATTACTTATAGGGAGAGTTTGCTCCCGGTGTAGGGATGGGAAAAGCCGGTAGTTCGTAGAGCTGTAAATTACTTGAGCGTCGAAGGCCCATGTGTATTTTACGAGGTCCCAGGGTTTTTCTTAAATTACGGTGTCCAGTCTTTGGGCGTTGTTCCTTGTACATTGTTTCGCGGACATTGTTCCGCGGCCACGTGATCCGCACATGTGCTTTACCCTGGGCCCTTCTTTATGGCCATGTGCCGCCACAAAACACAACAGAAACGTAATACAATACCTTACTGACAGTTTTTTTTTTTTTAATTTATTTATTTTATAATTACCATCGATTCTGTAGTGTTTCTTTAGCTTACTGACAGTGAAAATCAAAATTACAGGATTATTCGAACCGTTCTTATTAAATTGTTCTTTAAAGAAAGAAAGAAAGAAATTGTTTACTTGAAAATTAACGAATTAACAAACAACGATGTATAACGATCGAGTGAGCTAATCTTCAAGCGATTAGATTTTAATGTGCAAACGATTTTTCCCAATCGCCTATCGATTTTTGAGGGAATTATCGTCCGAGAATTTGTATTACTTACTTGCAGACTGATGATATCATCGAGTACGAAGATCAAAATCGAACAACGATTGTTTGGATTTCCGTCGACTGCATGCCGCATTGTGCGCCGTAGAAGGCACTTTGAGAAGAAAACGATGGCTAAATAAAACTGGCGAATAACGAGAGAAGAGTTGCGAGAGATTCCCAAAGCAGCACGCGGAATTGAAGTGGAAGCAACGAGGCCCAGTTTTCCTTGGATAAATAATTACGCTATTTTAGCCAATTGTTTACTATTCTCGCACGTTTCGCCGACGTCGTCCGCGGAGTTTCTCCACGTCGAGCGTTTTGCTTATCAATGTAGGTCGTGGTTGCCTTTGTTCATCGAGCTGCGCTGCCGCTCTTTCTCGGGAGGCGCCTCTGTCGCAATAAAACACGCCGTCGATAAACATTTTCACCAAGTACGCGAGAACGATCCTCCAACGATCGTCGATTTTAAACAACCATTTTCGGTACTTTGCTGCCGATCGCGTTCTCGCACGAAAAATATTAATACGCGGCGCGTTTAATCTCCTATTTTTTATACCTTCCTTTCGCCGTTTGTCTGTGGCTCGAGATTTCACACGAATCGTTTATGCTTAATACGTCGCAATGTGAAGTAAAATTCCAGTTAGGTGAAATACACGTACTTGGAGCGAAATTTTCTTGAAAAGCGATGAAAGTAACAAGATATATAGCGATAAGAAAGTAAAGGGAAGAATGTTGAGAGAAATATCGAATTAAAACGCTAAATATAATGACATATATATATATATATAATCTTCACGATATGGTAACATGTTGGAACGCTGAATACAATAACAAAATACGAGTTCGTGGAAAAAGAATTGAAACACAGACAGGTATTCGCGAGATTTGCGCAGTTGCAATGTTGTTCCATCAATTAACTGACACGGCTATACCGAAACAAGGGGAAAATATGGGAAACGAGATTGAAGGGAGGAAAAGAATATTTCGCGCGTTTCGATCGAGAATATGTCGATTAATTTAGCTGGTACACGAGTTCGCCAACGGCCGATTTAACGAGAGTAATTAGATAAGCTGGGATTAGCCTGCTACGTAATTCAGCGTGGATAATTGCAGTGTCATCGTTCGACGTGAAACTATGACGCTCGCTCATTCATCCAACGACGTAGAAGAAAACAGAGGAAACTTCTCTCTCTCTCTCTCTCTATCTCTCTATCTCTCTATCTATCTATCTATCTATCTATCTGTCTGTCTATAGGTCTGTCTATCTATCTGTCTATCTCTTTTCTAGTTCGGTAATCTCACGACGACTGAAACCAATCGTGTAACGGAGAGCAAAGCAAATAATCGATCGTCTGTAGCCATTTGTTCTATTCCATCGGCGATCGTATACAATTCAATTTATTAACTTCCACATGGATCTTGGTAGCAATTATATAATCGTCAGCGCGATTACATTTTTGGTGAAAGAACGACAGGTAGAGAATGATAGAGAAGAAAATTATTCCTCTAACATGCTAATTAATGCTATTTAACGCGTGTTCGCGCTGGTAGAACTTGTGGTAAGATCAGAGAAAATGATAAGTCGGATGTGATTTAGGACGTGTCGAGAGTTAGTTGTCGGTGTTATTTATTGTTCTGTAAACTGGACTGCTTGAACGTTATAAATCCTGATCAAAACCTAATGAATTAACTCGACTTGACATATTATTTGGCTTAGTTTTAGCTGGAAATAAATTCTAGACGTTTATGTATCAAAACAGTTGAAAAAGGTTTCAAGAATAATAATATAATAAGAATAATAAGAATAATAATAATAATGGCTCGGGATAATCCAAAGAAAATATATAAGAAGGAACGTATAATATTTAGGATACGATATTTCTTGTCCTTGTGCTTATATCGCTTTATATCTTCTACTTATACTTCGTATACTGTTTACGATAAATCCCTATTTAAATTTCATATCTTTGATCAAATTCGTAGAAATACGAATTTGCGTAAACGTCCACGGCGTAGCTATAAAACCTATACATTTTTAAAAATAAACTGTTACGTACATATTGTGTTCTATTCTTATACATGAAGACTCAAACGTTAGCGGCACTAGCTACAGCTACCATTAGAAACTAATTTTTCGTCGAAGGTAAACGATGCTTCGTGCAAAATTTCCATTCGTCCGATCGAAACTTTCGAATCTCTTCACGGCGTATTTTTTCGATAGCAAAGTGTACAACGAAAGAATGCAGTAGCTCGGAATTCGCGGCAACTCTGTCGAATAATTCATTTCCGCCAAAGTCCCGTATCTTCCATTAATGCGGTTCGAAATCGGCGCGTCGTAAAACTAATGGAATTCCGCGCGGCTATCGATCGTTTGCAACGGACGGTTACTACACCTCGATGGTGGAAATGCCACGAGAAGACGAATAGGAAACGCGCCGTCGGCGTAGCGTGGCCTACGATACTTCGACTTTCTTCGAGAGCAAAAACGGTAACGAGAAACTCCCTCGAGATCCCGTGGAAAAAGAATTAACGCGATTCATGTTGCACGCGGTTGCACGTGGTTGCACGAATCTTCTGAATTAACGAAACGTGGCAAATATACGCGAATATACTCTTCCTTTCTCATTAGACGAGCCTCGCGTTCTTCTTTCCTTGAATTTTTAACGATGAGATTTGAACTTGAATTTGTAAGAGACTCGGATAGTAATGCGTTTACAATCACCTTTTACTTCCAACAACAAACGCGATCAGATGCAATCTCAATATAAACGCAATTGCCTAAATCCACGTTATCTCGACGACCTACCTGTCAAATATCGCATAAATCGTAGCCATTCAAGCGTCAAAATGTAAATCGCTCGACTATTACGAATACTCTGTCTGCTCGAGGCAAACTCTTGCAGACTTGAGAAACAAGACCAACCGATGCTTCGAATAACGAAACCAATCAGATTATAACTGCGGGTTGAACCCGACTATCGCTTCAACAATCGCAAACAGCATCAAACGCGCTCAAACTCTGAACAACAGTGAAAAGTCCTGCCTTGCAGATGGCGTGCTGATGTTCACCGAGCACAATCCATAGCACAATGGCAGTAGGTGAATCTGCAGCGAGCCTGAAGTATCATAAACTATTCCAAACGTCAATTTCCCAAGAACAACGTCAATTTTCCCTGGTATCGAGCGTCCAACCGGCGAACGAACGTCACTCGAGGACGGGAAGATCGTGGCGGCACGCTTTCCACGGCCGGCACGAATCAGGGGAAATACGATTCAATAGTGGATCGAACAATCGAGCGGAAAATAAAGGAAGACGTTCGGCGGGCGGGAAAGGGATCGATAGCGAGTCGAAGTCAAACAATAGGCAGGTACGGCGAAGGTAGAGGCGAAATCACAATAAGAGAGGCCAGCTTAATTTCCCAGCCACAAGCCGGTACGAGAAGCTTTTCGTATCGAGCAATTTATTTCGTCTGGCGACAAACGGAAAAACGAGCGCGCAGCTCCGTAAGTGCACCGCGAGGAACAGCTCCGCGAAATACCGAGCGCACACAACGTTTTATCGCTCTCCAACGTCTCTCTACCCTTTTCAACCCGCCCCTCTTCCATCAGCGGCGTCTCTTATATGCCGGTTCGAGCTTGAAAGCTTCTAAAGTTCAGAAGTCAAAGCCGCGCACACGCTGCGGCGTACGGTTTCAAAGAGCCTTTTCCGCGCTCGTCATCCTCGCGACCGAACGCCAGCATCGTGCTTTTAGCCGGCTCTCCTCGCGACATTCCACGACTCGTTTCCTTCGCTGCGTTCGGTTACTTAACCGAGTGATCCGTGCATAATCGTTGTAAAAGCCTTTCATTGGTCGAAAGGACAAGGGAATGCCGAAGCGAG
Source organism: Bombus confusus (assembly GCA_014737475.1). Taxonomy (NCBI): domain Eukaryota; kingdom Metazoa; phylum Arthropoda; class Insecta; order Hymenoptera; family Apidae; genus Bombus; species Bombus confusus. Next base: position 5,853,500 of record JACXIV010000015.1, read on the forward strand.
TAAATAGATCAGCAATGTTCGTGGTCAGACGAGTGTCAACTGACGGGAGAAAATTGCGAATGGTTCGGTCCAGAGTTCCATGGAAGTTTGTAGGTTTGAAGAACAGTCGAAAATAGTAGATACGCGTGTTCGTCTTTCTTCTTAGTCGTGGTAACTCGTGTTTAAGGATGAAATAAGCATCAGGGACGAAGGACGAATGTCAAGGCCGGGAAGCAAGGCACTTCGAATTCTTGATTAAGTTATTGTTTAAATCGCGAAAAATTGGGATTTGATCGTTTCCAACGTTAACGCTCTAATTTGCAGCAGAAAATAGAATAAGCCTCTAATTCGCCGATGCTTCGATCTATTTTTAAAATCAGCGAATAAAACGGAAGCTGAATTAACCCGGTGATAGTTATGCATTAGAGACAATATTTGTCGGATACAAACTGGTTATTTTTATCACGGGAGAGAATATAGGAGGTAAAATTTGATATTCGAGTCGATGATATACGAGTCACGAGCGAGAATACGTGTATTCTACAACATTTTTGCCGGGTCGTGTCATGATGCAGCGTCCATTAAAAAACAAAAAACGAGAGCAGAGAAAAGGGGGAAAATAAAGAAGAAAGAGAGAAAAAGTGGGAGCCGGTAGATTGTCAAAATAACAATTCCCTTTGCCGGCAAAAAATCTATTCCATTCAATTTCCATACAAATACCTGTTCGCCACGTTCATCACGTTCAGCTGCGTGGAAATGTTAAAACGAGATGCATTGTGTTTGGGAAGTTTGTTTGAACGACAGAAAAAGAAAGCCAAGGGAGAAATAGAGAAGGATAGCGAAGTTATTCCTGTCGGTTCGCCGAGATATTTCCTGGCTAATATTTAATTTCAACAAACAGAATCAACAAGAAACACGATAACGACGATCTTACTTTTCATGCCGCTAGTACGAAGTTGCTCGAGCTTGAATGCAAAATGTTTGCATCGCGGAAATGCTTCCGGTTGAAAACACGCGTCACGAATGTATTAACACTAGCAGTATCAAAGATGGATAATATATTCGTAAAACGCGTTTACAAGTGTTCGAACACTTTCGTGAACCTGCATAATTGCTATTGGCATAATTAACGTCGACTACGTAGTGGTAGAATTCCATTTACTGGGAGGAAATTTTAATTGCTCGATTAACAGACCTCCGGTTGATCGAATCCATCTACTTGATAATGACTGCACGAATAAAAAAATAACTGGTATTAAGGAAGATCGGTGAACTCCTGTTATATAAATTCCAGTTTAATATATCAACTGTTACGCGAATTGACTTTGCCAGCTTCGAAATATTTCGCGCGAAAGCTGTAGTATTAACGAATCTGGGAAACATTGGCCAGACAATTACATTAACACTCGCGTGAGAGATTTGGTGAAATATCGGTGACCTTAAAATGTGATAATCCTAGATATTGTACCAACGACCTCACGTTATGACGTTCTTAATAGCGATAAACAGCATTCTTGATGACGCAAAGTGGTAAGAATCTCGATACAATTAAATATCGATAACCTCGATTCGCAGTAACCTTAGATAGTCGCGATCTCGGCCCACGGTGGTTCCGAACAATTATAACCGTGTGGTGTGATAAGCAATGACAATAAGCAATGAAGGAACTCGAGTCATCGTAATTCTCAATCCTTTCGTGTTGCGCATATACGACAGATGTATTTATTTTCGATAAAATATCACAGTCTCGAATCGCAACGCATTACGTATTCTTCTCAATTTCAACTTCCAGCCACTGACCATAAATATGGACGACGTTAAACCACGTTAACCTTGAATCGGTATCTTCGAGTAGTGGACGCTAATTCGGAATAATCTTACATAATGTAAACTTGCAGACGACCACGAATCGTGTTAACCTTGAATCACGTTCACGTCGTTTCGCAATAATCTTAAACAACCAAAGGCAAACCCTAAACCATAACAACTTGGATCCCTACTTTAAACCGTGACAATTCTATGCCCTTAACAACCTGACACACGAGCTAGCTACCCCTACAATCCTTGGACCCGTCGATCTCAAATAAATTCGCAGCAAACGTTCCTACTCATCCGCGAACAAACAGGCTACAATAAAACTTGACGTTAGAGGAGAAAAACTGTTACACGGAGGGAACGTTTAAACGGGGATACTTCGAAAACACCTGCGCGTGTTGCCTTTGGTTTGGCCAGCTATTTTCTCTCGCGTTGAGCGTTTAATTGCAGCCGGGGCTCGTTCGCAGCAGGCGGTTTGAAAGGCCGTCAGTCGTCGAGCCCCGTGTAAATCGAGTTCGACGCTCGTGAATGTCGCTCGTAATCTCACGAATTTACCGCCGTCGTCGTCCAAGGTGTATCGGCCACTTGCGATCGTTTTCACAGGCGAACGCCAAAGTCGCCACGTGCAAACTCGCCTCTCTCAATTCGCGGACAACGAAACGTGCTATGTCGCGAGTATGACAACGGTCAGCGGAGTAATTTATGCGAGCGAGAAAACAGCGTAGCTGTTAAAGTTGGCGGTAAACTGCGCTTTGTTGCGCGCAATCTGAACGAACCAATGATAAATTGCGCATTGCTGCGAGGGTAGATGCGCGAAGGAAAATGTCGACTGGCATGTCCATTGCGCATGGGACGAAACTTTAGACTGTTAACTCGAATGTGTGTTGAAATCGTCGCGTTGACCGTCACGCGAATTTTATGTATATTTCATCATTTTTCCAATGTTCGATTTTGCGAGTATTTAAATCTTCGCATAGTTTAATTTCGAGATAATTACAATTTTTAGATATTCAAATTTTTATTCGACATGTGGAAGCAGATATTGTATAGAAATTACTTGTCGGTGGAATAGTGTCGTAGGTAATGAAAATCGGATCCGCAGAGAACGCGTTCAGATGGTTGTATACGTTGTCATACAGATGTTTATAGCTTGTCATGTTCTTGGTAACTCCGTTTCGGTTTGATAGACGACATCGCTACTGATTTACATTCCTTAGTGTTTTTCTTTTGTTTCCGTATTTCTTTTCTATTTCTACCTTGGGATAATCGAAGCTCAAGGCGATAGAGGACTCACGGTACGTTTTGAATTCGTCAGTCTTGGTATTTGAATTTTTTCCATCTTCCCTACGTTTTTGGTATTCGTCGAGGAACAACTGAGATTTAAGCTGATTGCTCAATTTTAATTTTCTATAGTAGGAAATATTTGGTAAATGCGTGGACCTTACGAGGACATTAATTCTGATGAAATTTTATATTCCAGGGACTGAAATATTATGATTTTCAGTATAAAAAGAATACCGAGCTCTGGTCGGAGAAAGAAGAATCTAAACTAATGGATTACCCGGTATTGCCAGCTCTTCGACGAAACAACCTAACTCATTTCCATTTCATAGCGACATAAAAATTCTAATCTTTTCCAGTCGATAAGTTCCGTATATATGCGTGGTAAATTTACAGAAATACGCATGAAACAGAGCACGAGGCGCCTTTCGACGATCTTTCCCGACGTCGCGATTGTTGCAATCAGCTTTCCGACCAATTAGAACTCAATAAAAGCAGGATGTGGCGCCGGAAATACGACAACCCGCACACGACAAGCCGTTACGCAGCCACGCACAGCGCGATACACAGGTGGAGAAGATCCAGCGATAAAACCAGAAAGTGCAAACGTATCGATGTTAATTCTATGTGTAACGTCTCTCGATCTGAAAATACATGATCGTAAAAGAAAATCGTAAAACGAAAATAGCCGGCCGAAAGGATAAACGATAAACTACTGGAAAATTCTACGCTACTTTAGTTCTAGCTCTAGCTCTGCAATATTCTACTACGGTACTCTGGGTTTAAGAGGCTCGCACACAATCTACGATACAATACTGATCGATCTACAGTATTGAGAATATATATATATATATATATATATATATACATATATACATATTCTTCAAGTGTTCTCTATCCTCTTCAATATATTTTGCGATCGAACGCGCACAATATTCTTGACGATATCTTCGCTTAAAGACAATTCTATTTAAAGTACGTATAGTATATAGGCGGTGATTGAGTTGTAACGTTGTGTGTGATGTCGATTTGAATCGTAAGTGTTTCCTTGCGTGCCCGTTACTCACCAATATTAATTCTCGGATTGCAAAATATTGAAATATTCGCGACAATCTTCAATCTGGATATCAGTATCAACAAATATTGATAATATCGATCGTGCATGGGTCTGCCTGTTAGACGGATCGAAGTTTAAACACTCATCGACCCAATATTCCGACCAGCGCCTTCGATACGAACGTTCGATGCTAATAAATTTCCCGTATCTTCGAACGTCCCTTTTTCCTTTTCCTTCTTTTTATCGCCGGAAGTTATTGGCGTAATGGGGAAAGTTCGTTTCGCCCTTGCCCTCTTTCTCTCTCTTTCTCTCTCTGTCTTTCTGTGTCGTTTCGTTGATTTACGAACGAGGATCTTTGTACCTGCGTTTGAATTTCCATCGAAACGTAGTTTTTTTTTTTTTTTTCTTGAAAATCCATTTTATTCGATGCTGGCTTAAGTCGACTATGTTATTCGAAATATTAGTGGCGACAGTTGGTGATAGCAATTTGAACGAGTTGAATGTAAGAGGATGTATAAAGACTGTTGAGAGGCGTTCAGACGATCGATATTATTGTCAATATTATCGTCAATATTTAAGGTGCTCAACATTGTATTGACAACATATATTGACCGCCTAGAGGGTCTCTTACGTACGATAATGTTGAGAACCTCAAATATTGACAATAATATTGACGATAATATCGATCGTCTGAACGCTGCTTTAGATATTGTCATGTTATCCTGCGTAAATGTGCTAACTTTTATACGGCTGTTAATTTATTCTATGTTATACGAATGTATTTTTAGATAAAATCTTTCATGACCGAATCCAATAATTTGTCGATTTTCAGTATTCATATCTACTCTAACTTTGTCGATTCTCACGCGTTTTGAAAAAAAACCCAACGTCGATCGAAATAAACTAAACGTACGTATCACTGCTCGAACACTTCTGCTACCAAGCACTTTTACTTTATCAAAACGGAAGACGAATTTTAATTGTTAATTTCAGAATTCGTGCTCTCTGAAGCTCTCGTCAGACGTCACTATGTCGATCGGAACATTTCCTGCGGCAATTCAAGTTTTTAACGTAGACTACCTTGACCAGCAAAGGTTTATTATCTTTTATCTGATTTTCGTACGTAGAATATCGCCACGACACCGATAAAAAATTTCTCGTCGCTGATTCATTAGAGATCATCCCACGAGTCCGGGGGTTTGCCGAAAATTCGATGCAGAAGCCAGGAAAAAAGCTAACAATCCTGAATTGCGTCACAGTAGAATCACACCGCGTTCTCCAGACGCGAGTAAACAAACACGGCAAATCAATGTTAATAAACGCGTACTTCCAACTCGTGCTCATCCTATGCTCCAGAATTCAATGCTCGCATTCACGATGGTGCCGAAATGAAATGGAACGAGAGGCGGGCAATTTAATCAGCGACAGACGCCGGAAGGTAAACGGCGCCGGCCAACGACGAGATCCGATTGTTCCCGGTAATTACTTTCGTTCTTCGTCGAACGTTGGATTACGCAAAAAAACAGCACTTTCGGCTTGGATTTACCTGCGTTCAAAAAAAGCCCCCTCCTCCATCCCTCTTTTCGATTCTTCCCTCGTTATCCATCAGCTCCCTGTTTTCTACCTTCGTCTTTCGTATTTTTTTGTACCCTTCTTGACTTCGTCGATTTGTCTCTCGTTTCTCTCTTCTTATTTCCGCATATTTGTCCATCCCGTAGATATAAATTGCTGACCGAAAATTTGCAACCATTTTCTGGTTAATGGCTGCTTGGTCGACCCAAGCTGGGAAGAAAAATCGACAGGCACTCGAGGGCGCCATAAATTAGCAGCTCTTCTGATACTCGGTTGTGGAACAGGAAGATCGACTGTTTGGCGACGTCCAAAATAAATAATTATAATATGGTTGAAGGAAACTATTGTCATAAGAACATATTTCTACCAGCTATACGCTCACCAGTGTTAAATCTCAGAAATGTGTATTGATTTTATTGCAAGTTGGCAATGCCTGTTGTTAATTTTATTGGCGATTAAAAGCCACTCTAACGGGTATCAAACTAAATTTCTTTAGGTTATTTTAACAGATTCTTGGCTGAGAAATATCCCAAAGTAAAGCAACTGAAAACTGACTTCTCTTTGAATCCGTAGGTTCTATGAAACGCACGGTGATTGCAGGTTCTTATTTATATTTTGTTGGCGATTAAAAGCCACTCTAACGGGTATCAAACTAGATTTCTTTAGATTATTTTAACAGATTCTTGGCTGAGAAATATCCCAAAGTAAAACAACCGAAAACTGACTTCTCTTTGAATCCGTAGGTTCTATGAAACGCACAGTGATTGCAGGTTTTTGCATAGAAACATGTATAGACGCCGTAATATGTATAAATGTAAATTTATTTAAATGTACATTTATATAAATTTATATATTATATTATATTATTATATTAATTTATATAAATGTATGTATAAATGTAAATTTATTTACATTTATATACAGATCGCAGTGGACAGGACCAGTAGTGCAGGTAATTGTACGTATTACCGTGCACCGACCGCGTTTATCGGTTCGGATTTCCGTGGACCGGCATAAAGCCGCGTGCACACTGATCGCGTTACATGCTCCACCGATCAGCACTATCCCATTACACGCTGATTCGGAAGCGCAAAGAGTTGCGCGCCGCTGTTTGCGCGCGATTATCGGCTACAAAGAGAAGAGTCAAGGCCCGGAACAGTGAACGACGATTTCGAAATTCGATCAAAATCTACGTGTGTTTCTTTCTGTTCTGTTATACGTAGAATACCTTTTTCCGTTATATCTGTACGTATTTCTTCGATTATACCTGAGATGATAGATTAGACTTTAAAGAAGTAAAAAAAAAAAAGAGACAGACGACTTAACAGAGGAAAAGAAACGAACTACCGTGGTACTCTTCGCAGAGGCTATCGAGAATTGTGGGAGTTGGTCGGACCAAGTTTATGTTCGGATTTTTCATCCGTTTAAATCTATTGTGATACTCGAATTTTCATATTTCGATATTGCCCTCATTTTAGCAAACAGGGAGAATTTGTTTTATGGTAGCGTATGTACTTTGTACACGGATCATAAAATCGTACGAATCGAACTTTATCCGTTTGAATTGCAGATTCGTAATTTGTTCGAGAGGAGCCGTGGAAACATAAACTGATGCAATTCCGTGGCGAAATAATTAACGCGCCCGCGATTCGTGATTAATCGTTCGAAAGCAGACGATCGATGAAAACGAGGCCGCGTTTCTAAAAATGCGAAGCTTCGTATGCGTGCGTCTTTTATGCGTAAGATTCGATAGCCGCGTGATTGATCGGTCATTTTCTCGTCCCTTTCTGGAACCGTTCCCTTTACTTCCTCCTTTAAGATTTTCAGCTTGTCATATAGCTGGTCGTTCGCTTGGATCTCACGGTGAAAAACCAACTTTGATTTTCTATTTATGGAAAAATATTTTATCGCTGAATACGAGTAAATAATTATTTAGTTCTGCAGCTTGTTAAGAAACATTCAGTGGAAATAGTTCAGAGTCAGCATTAAACTGATCGTGACTGGAATAAGAGCGAGCGAAGATATTATTTTGGAGAATAATTGTACCTCCGAATAATCTAGTTTCTTTTCCATTTGGAAACTTGTAGAAAATTCTGCGATAATTATTTAATTACTCAATACCCGGTAGTGACAAAAGTTTTCATTCGCTTTCGCCTGTTTTAAACTGGAAGTTAAACTGTTGTAACACTGGAATCTTCCAAGATTGGTGGTGATTTTCGCACATTTCGAGTGTGCAGAAAATTCAGCGAAAAGCCGCTAAAATACCTTCGAGCGTGTATTTTAACGATACAAAATTCCAACGTTCAAAAGGTTAGACGATCTTCTTATTAAAAATTACTTTACCATACAGTAAACCTAATCGGTATCGCGCTATATCTCTAAAAGACCGCGGTGTGTCATCCCAACGTTGATTAAACTTCCACCGTGCCAGACTTAATAAGAACGAAACCAACCACGACTAAAACTTCGAAAATATTATCTGAAACACCGTCCATCTTAAAACTAGCACTTTCGCGAACAAACATCGAAGCTAGCCTAACCCTAGCCGAAGCAAAAGCTAAATTAACCTAATGATCTAAACCGAAACCGGCCCGAACAAACAAATAGCTCGGGCTAACTCGAACTTCTCTAAAAGCGAGAACCGAGCGTATATTCTATCTATTGGATCTATCGTTGGCGTCTGTTGCTTCCGATTAATCGCGAGGCTAACCGAGCAGCTCGATTATTCGCGAGGCAGTGCGTGGTATTAGCGAGCATTTAAGCCGGGATAAACGAACGCGGATCATCGTTGCCGTATCAGCGGCGGTCCCGGATCCATTCATGACCGGCCACGCTAAATTTAGACTGCGAGGAGAGAGTGGGCTTGTTTGAAAATGTTAGCAGACCACCCCCTGACACGCCACCCCCTTTTGACACCCGGTCCACGGCACGAGGCTTGCGTAAAAGGGCACTGCTCCGTTGCGTGTCGATCTCGTGACGTCAGTCGACTGCCTGTGATCGCGAGACGTCTGTGATTTATTGGACGAGGATTCGCCTCCATCGTCGTCCCCTTCTTGGTAGCTTGCGTTTGGAGAAGGTTATTGAACGTGTTTGTCATTGGGGAAATTTTAGGCAACTTGTAAGACGGAAAAGGATGTAGGATGGAAAAAATTTCATGTCGCGTGATACTAGTTTTTTAGTTGATAGTTGATGTTTGGAACGTGTTTGTCATTGGGGAAATTTCAGGCAACTTGTAAGACGGTATATGGAAAACATCTGATGTCGCGTGATACAAGCTTTTTAGTTGACAGTTGATGGTTGGAACGCGTTTGTCACGGGGGCGAATCTTTGGGAATTTGTAAGATGGTATACGGAAAAATTTTGATGCCGAGTGATACTAATCTTTCAGTTGATATTTGCAAGACCATCGAACGTGTTTGTGGCGGCAAAATTTTCGCGATCTTCAAGTCGATGTTGCGAAGTATCGATGTTGAACCATACTAATTTATTACTTGATGCATAGTTGATGTTTGATGGTAACTGGAGGTAACAGTCTCGTTGGGAAAATTTTAGCGAATCTGCAGATCGGTATCGGGAAGTTTCGATGCTGAGTTTGGTTTTTTTGTTGACAATTGGTGTTCGACGATGATTGGAGGTGGCGATCAATGAAAAATTATCTAAGAGTTTCGCGAAAGGTCCAGAGAAGTGTAACTTCTCTTTGGAATTTTTAGTAGGGTTCTACGAAGAGTGGAAGTCGGAGAATTTTATTTGTCTTATTTGATATTTACGAAGGAGAATTTCGTATGATACACAGGGTACCCCGTAACTGATGGACAATAAAAAAAAGAGTAATTTACATGAAAAAGTAAGTCGAGAACGTGGAATAAATTCTTTTTATAGGATTCTTTACTCAACTGTGAGCATGTCTGATGAAATTATATCTCAATTTCGTTCTGTGTGGTACGTGGAATATTCTATAACCAGAGGACGATCAAAAGAGATAATTTACATGGAAAGATAAGCAAAAACATTTTTTACGCCAGGTTTTGCTCAACTAATTACAAGTGAGGTTATGTCTCAAGTTAATGGATTTCGTGGTAGATTAATATCTCTGTGCTTGCGTTTATCGTATTAAGTAATGGAGAACACGCAATGAAACAGGATACTCACGCACTTTGTAATAAATGAAATTTAATCTGACAGAGCAGAGCACAGTTGTATATTCGGTAGGATGGAATAGTTTGTAGGACTTTTAATTATTTCTAATATAATAAACACAAACATAAATAAGGACGTATCAACTCGAGATTAAACGAAGATTATTCAGCCTGTGTTCTTAATTGCTTTTATATTTAAAGCTACCCCTTTGTTCAATTATATCGTAAATTACGCAACACTTTCTATATTCGAAAACAATACGTAATAAAATCAACAACCATGATCCACTTTCAATAAACATCCCTTAACAGATAAATATAATCTTGATAAAGCAACAAACACATCCATCGCGTATCGAACGTCAAGAGAAATTGGAGCCATCCCTGCTAAGGTCCCCTACATCGTACTGTCAATTTCTGCAGAAGCTCGACAGAGCTACACAGCCCACGCACTTACGAGTATCAAATATCGCATATTCGTCACACGCAACACTCGCAACCATAATAAATCCACCCACATGTGCGGTGTTCCGAACTCGATAGCCCTACACCTTTGGTCGAATATAACCGTACCTACGAGATATCAATTACCCAAATTACAATTCAATTCGATTTGCATTGAAAATTCACACTGAATAATTCTCGTATTTTATAAATTGTATTTGATAAACTAACTAATCGATTAGATCCAAATACGTTATATTAAAATCCCTACACCTTCGGTCGAATATAATCGTACCTACGAGATATTTTACCCAAATTACAATTCAATTCAATTCGCATTGAAAATTCATATTAAATCGTTCTTGTATTTTATAAATTGTATTTGATAAACTAACTAATCGATTAGATCCAAGTACGTTATATTAAAATCCCTACACCTTCGGTCGAATATAGTCGTACCTACGAGATATTTTACCCAATTACCCAAATTACAATTCAATTCGTAGTGAAAATTCATATTGAATCGTTCTTGTATTTTATAAATTGTATTTGATAAACTAACTAATCGATTAGATCCAAGTACGTTATATTAAAATCCCTACACCTTCGGTCGAATATAATCGTATCTACGAGATATCAATTACCCAAATTACAATACAATTCGATTTGCATTGAAAATTCACACTGAATAATTCTTGTATTTTATAAACTATAAATTTTTGTATTTGATAAACTAACTAATCGATTAGATCCAAGTACGTTATATTAAAATCCCTACACCTTCGGTCGAATATAATCGTATCTACGAGATATCAATTACCCAAATTACAATACAATTCGATTTGCACTGAAAATTCACACTGAATAATTCTTGTATTTTATAAACTATAAATTTTTGTATTTGATAAACTAACTAATCGATTAGATCCAAGTACGTTATATTAAAATCCCTACACCTTCGGTCGAATATAATCATACCTACGAGATATGAATTACCCAAATTACAATTCAATTCAATTCGTAGTGAAAATTCATATGGAATCGTTCTTGTATTTTATAAATTGTATTTGATAAACTAACTAATCGATTAGATCCAAGTACGTTATATTAAAATCCCTACACCTTCGGTCGAATATAATCGTATCTACGAGATATCAATTACCCAAATTACAATACAATTCGATTTGCATTGAAAATTTACACTGAATAATTCTTGTATTTCATAAACTATAAATTTTTGTATTTGATAAACTATCTAATCGATTAGATCCAAGTACGTTATATTGAAATCCCTACACCTTCGGTCGAATATAGTCGTACCTACCCCCCCCCCCCCCCCCAACTCCCTCTGACTTGCACGGCCCAGGCAGCGCGGCGTTAGGAGGCGCGGTCCCTCCTAACAGCCCCATTGACCAAGGATGACTTCTGAGCAATAAGAAGGCGAGGACGTGCTCCGGCAGCAATTCGCAAGAGGACCCGGGGCACTCCTACCACACGTCAGGATGTCCACCGTGGGGTTTTAGTCGGTTTGAGTCCGACACTCCCCCGTCGCCTCCCAGAGGGGGGCGGGGCGTCCGTGAGGAATTCCCCACATAAAAAAAAAGTCGCACCTACGAGATATCAATTACCCAAATTACAATTCAATTCAATTCGCATTGAAAATTCATATCGAATCGTTCGTGTATTTTATAAATTATATTCGATAAAGTGTGTACTTACTAATTGATCAGATGCAAGTACGTTATATCAAAATCAATATAAAATTTTGTATCGTTTAATTTTTTAATTACGCTCGTATCGTTAGAAAAATTTCATACTGCGAAAATAAAATGTAGAATCTGATTAAAAAAGAATAAAAGAAGAGGACGCTTCGTCGAAGGATAAGAATGTGCGCCAGTAGCTTTCGCAGCCGCCGTGGATTTGAATTATTTCGAGTCGTGACACTTTTCAAATACACGTACAATGTCGTGATACGTACTTTGATGAACGAATTGAGACGAACCAATGAAAATTCACTTGTTTGGACGTATTCACGCGACTCGTTGACATTGCTGGTCGTAAACGACGATCACGGGACTTCCAGATGATCGACAGGATACGAGTTACGCTCTAATTACGCAGATAACGAGCCACGGAAATTAGGCATACTTCCTATTAAGAGGCGACAGAGTCCAGCGGTCTTCTTGGCTTTCTACCAAAAACTTCGTGGCCCACGACAAACGAGACAAAATCTTTCGCAATAGAGACACCAGTGGCTCGCTCGAGCAGAGAATAGATTTTCAGTCGAACAAATTTTGTCTGTTAACCCCGTTATTATCGATGACAGCATTTCATGGTTTACAGCGTAAACCTTAGAAAAAAGTCTATATCGAAATATAGAATTATCGAACTCGGAATATTTTAAGAGGGTAGTTCCAGGAATTTTTACCAAATTTTGTATTAATTGAATTTAGACGTATATTTAACAAAATAATATGATTTGTTATACTTACATGTTGAGAAGGAGGAGCAGAAAAATACAAAATGCAATTTCAAGTGTATACAAGTGTATACACATCGTTAAACCTGCATAAAATTGTTCGATCGAGTACACCGTTCAAAAAATTAGAGAGTCAACTTTCCTTGATTTTTATACCAGCTTCTTTTTTTTTTTACCACAAAACCACCTTTTTTATTATTGTACCTATCTTACGATCGATCTTTATCAATCTATCAAGTTTACAAGTGTTCTTCGCTTTTGCTCGTTTGATTAATGCAACATAGTAGCAATGCTCTAACCGTTTTGAACAGTGTCTTGCATAATACTTCGTAGTGCTAAATTACGTTTCTTTCATTCCTTTCAGAAATGCGCTGCCGCGATTCTATGCGCTCGAATGAAACTATGGAAGGCCTATAATAAATAACTCCACAGCGAAATCACCAAAGTGCAAAAGATTATTATGCCGAGCAAATTCAAAGTTATTTTGTGTGCATGTGTAATTTATAATAAATTGCGTGTTTCTAATATCTCCTCGTAAGCCATGTACGCAAAGTTTTATAAACGTATATATACTTTAATTGTCTATAGATCTTTGTCGACGTTATTAGAGGATTATAGTCATCGCGCGGCCAATATGGCGTGTCCATATGTCGGCGCAATAATAATTCTCGCGTAACGAACAACGTCGAATCCTCTATTGTGTCGCGGCTATGCATTATTCTATATCTATTCCGCGATTGCTCGGATCGAGAGTCTCGTCGGGCGATGAAAAATTGAACGCCACGATAAAGGATGAAATTAATAGGCCGTAGTTGATCAGACGGTAGCTTAATTGATGTATTTCTTACCGAACGCGTGGTCGGACGATTCTACGGCGTTTGATTTTGCCAAGTACACTTACCTGAAACAGAAATAAGTTTTCGTTACGTTGGAACGTTATGGATTTTTTTAAAAGGTACACGTGACACGATGTGTCATTTGCGTACATAATGCCTTATCGGTTTAGCTGTTGCGCCGCGGTTTCCTGCTCGATAAGCAGCCCGCAGATTCTACGCTCCCTGTGTTACTTCTATGTAAAACTATTCATGACATTCGAAACATAAGTTGTTGCGTAATAATACACTGTTTGTATGACGCAGAGAATGTCGCAATTGTTATCGTGATACTGGCGATCCGAGCCACGTATTATTTTCGAAGCAGAATGTCTCTTTCTTATTTAACTGTTCCGTGAAAATAATTAAAACGATACAGATCGTGTAGGATAAAAAAAAATTCGGAAGAAAGAGCTGAGAAACTAACACGAATTAGGATTGGTTCTAAAGGATTTTTTTATTTTATATACTAAATTCGTGTACCGACAACCTCGTTGAAATTATTTCGCGCTTCTCTCAATAGCCGCAGAAGAATATTTCGTTTCTTGATTAACTAATTGTAACTAGAACTCTTGACTAATAATATTAAATAATACTTAGGTAAGGCTAGCACTTCGCCATTCAAAAAATTCCATACGGATCAAGGAATATTAGCAGGGCAAAGAATCGATGTTACTTTCGCGTTAGCGCAATATCGCATAAATTTCCTCGTATTTTCAATTCCCCAAAATTTCTATAAATTTTCCGCAGGATCGATCTTGGCGATCGGCATGCATCACTTACGCTCGAAATTCGAATTCAATCGGGCCAAATGTACGTGTATATCGGCACCAGGATTACATTGAGAAACGCCGGCCGTGTGTTTTGCCAGGGAAGCAGGGACACCATCGGTGATTTGGAGAAAACGGTGGAATTGCATGGATCGTAAAAATCGTTGCGGCCCATCGGGGAGAACAGCTTTATAACCCGAATTTATCGCGCGATTTTCGCGGGCCGCTTCGACCGCGGCCGCTGATTTGTTTCCTCGTCTCACGCAATCGCAATCGGCCTCGCTATCTGTTGCGAGCCGGCGATCGATCTTTCCACGAATTCCATAGCCGTGAAATATCTTGATAGCGGCTGGCACCCGGATTTGCGCCGCTTTCTGACCCCTTGACCCTCCGTGCACAACGCCATGCGATTTATAAATTAATTACCTACACATAATCATCACTTTCTATCCTTATAATAACTCACATCTTTCACTCGAGAAATCTGTATCGTTTAATTCTTATCTGTATCGTGTATTTTTTCAAGCACATACCATTTGTTTCGTAGCAACGACGCTACTAAAATCGACCGCGTACATCAACGATTAAAGAAAGGTACCTAATTTTGTCATCTTGCTATAGGATTATTAGTATAATTAACGTAAATTATAGATTTCGAGTATTTATTCAACAATTTAAATTAACTGCGTACGCATGATCATCACTTTCCATCCTTACAATAACTTACATCTTTCACTCGAGAAATTTGTATCGTTTAACTCTTACGTGTATTTTTTCGAGCACATACCATTTGTTTTGTAGCTACTAAAATCGACCGCGTACATCAACGATTAAAGAAAGGTACCTAATTTTGTCATCTTGCTATAGGATTATTAGTATAATTAACGTGAATTATAGATTTCGAGTATTTGTTCAAAAATTTAAATTAATTACGTACGCATGATCATCACTTTCCATCCTTATAATAACTTACATCTTTCACTCGAGAAATTTGTATCGTTTAATTCTTACGTGTATTTTTTCGAGCACATACCATTTGTTTCGTAGCAACGATGCTACTAAAATCGACCGCGTACATCAACGGTTAAGGAAAGGTACCTAACTTTGTCATCTTGCTATATGATTATTAGTATAATTAACGTGAATTATAGATTTCGAGTATTTGTTCAAAAATTTAAATTAATTGCGTACGCATGATCATCACTTTCCATCCTTACAATAACTTACATCTTTCACTCGAGAAATCTGTATCGTATAATTCTTACGTGTATTTTTTCAAGCACATACCATTTGTTTCGTAGCAATGACGCTACTAAAATCGACCGCGTACATCAACGATTAAGGTACCTAATTTTGTCATCTTGCTATAGGATTATTAGTACAATTAACGTAAACTATAGATTTCGAGTTTTTATTCAAAAATTGGCTAATATTTGGTGCACTGTTCAATGTGCTCGAGGATATCCATTAATCATAACCTTCCATATAATTCTTCAGTATAATACTTACGAAAATGTAAGTAGGAAAGTATACAGGGCGTCTAATTTTAATCTGTCCATGCAAAAATCTCCTAAACTATATATTATTCGTAAAAGCGTTTCGAATAAAGCTTGCTCTGTTTCTTGTCTGTGTGCAGGTGTTTGGGAGGTCTCAGAGTAGTCTTTGTTCTTTAAATGGAACTGTACGCTTTTTTATACAGCATATTTCTCCACGTAGTTTTTAATTCTCTACAAAAATGTGTTAAGATAATCGTGCGATGAAGATGTTCCGTTTAAAAGATACTCCTTTCTCTAAAAAACTTCTGTATGAAAGACGAGGAAGACGCACGCATAAAAGCACCGTGTTACGTTTCCTCGTCTTTCATACGATGAGTTTCACAAGATTGAGCTTGAAGTATCTTTTAAACTAATCGTTTTTCTTTCCAGTATCTTAACACTTTTTTTATAGATTTAAAAAATGAATTAAAAAATGCAGAATTAAAATGGCGTATAAAAAAATGTATAGCTTCGTTTAAAATAACAAAGGTCATCTTGAAATCTGAATGGCAAGTTCGCCTACATAAGATTCGCCACCGTCACAAGGCGTCCTCCTCGAAACAGAGTAAGTTTTATTTGAAACACTTTCTCGGATGACGTATAGCTTAGGAGATACTTGCGTGGATCGATTAAAACGTGACACTCTATTTACATATGAGTGTATGCATATGTGCGCACGTGTATATGTACGTATATCCTCGATAAGGAACATAACTCTAATTCCACAGACCCCGTGATCTAAAGTCAGGCGTCTCGATCTGAACTTCCTA